>VZSZ01000350.1:141519-152256 GCA_013398815.1 Ibidorhyncha struthersii
TCTCCTGGGAGTGTTTTTTTCCTGACATGGCTGTCAGTCCTTGATCACCATGACCACCGTTGTCCCCTGGCAGGCGGTGGGTGCCCCATAGTGCAGCAGCACCCACGCTATGTGGCGGCCAAGAAGAACATGCCTGCCCAATTCATCTGCTACTCCAAAGAGCCCCACAGCATGCAGTGGTACAAAATGGCGGAGAACAGTGATGACCTATACCCGCTGGACAACAGCATCTCCCGCTACAGCATCGAGTGGAAAGACAAATTCATCAATTTCACCATCTTCAGGATCACCTACGAGGACAAGGGCATCTATGTGTGTGACAGCAAGAACCTCACGGTGGAGAAGAAGCGGCCGCACTTGTGCGGGACAGAGCTCAGAGTCGTGGGTGAGTGGGAGCTCCCCATCCTCCATGCACCCCAGGAGATGTTCTTTCTCCTTCTCTCACCCTTTCCCCCTCCACGTGAACTTCATATCATGCTCCTGTGCACCCACTTCTCCCCATGCTGATGGGACCCCTTTAGATACAACTGTAGATGATCCATGGCACCACAGAGGTTTCTTTGCTCATTGCCAGCCGCCAAGCAGCAGGACACCCACCCTGGTTGGCCCTGGCACATCCATCCCGCAGCAACACATCCCAGGGACTGCATTCTCACAATAAATCAGATTTTTCCTGGTCCTGCCCAAGGTGTCTCATCCCAGAGCTGGTCCCTGATGCCAACCCTGGGAGCAGTTTACAATGCTCTGGTCTCTCCCGAGGGGGAGGGCATGTCACCCTGGTCCCCCCCGATGCGCTATGCTGACACACGAAGCTGTGGCCATGCCGAGCTCGTCCCCGTTCCCCAGGAGCCTCCCGCAGAGGTGGGACTTAGGGCTCTCCCTGTGCTGCTGCTCCCAGGTCACAGCAACATCCAGCAGATCCAGAGCAGGAACACCCTGAAAGACGCCATCATCATCATCCAGTCCATCCTGCTGGTCATCTTCATCAGCGTCCCCATGCTCCTCTTCCTAGATAAAGTAAGTGATGGCATCTCCAGCCCATCACAGATGCATCTCCAGGCATCAGCCTGGGATGTCCCCAGGGGCAGGACACTGCTAGGGATGGCTATGGCCTGGCACTGGGTTTGGGGCTGTTGCATGGGAGCATGGCTAGCTGCAGTGGGAAATAAGCATCTAAAACGGCGTGTGGGGAACTGCCTGGATTTGCATGTGGAAGCCATTGGACCTGGCCTGGAGGGACGAGACTGGGGACAGGGGACAGAGGATCCCAGTGGGTGCTGGTGACACCCAGCCTGTGTCTCTCCTCTCCATAGGGTGAAGGCAAGGAAAGCCCGGAGGAAGACCACACCTATGAGGTAATGTTGCATTAATTATAGAAATGTGTCTGTAATATCAACCCGAGCCTTGAAATAGCCGGTTGTGCCCTTGCTGGGTGTCTGCTGAGTCCCACCAGCCCCTGCAGGGCTCATCAGGGCATCTTCCTCCCAAGTGCTTGTTGCACATCAGCTGTAAAGAGTTGCTGGTAAAACCGAGCCAAGCTCTGAGCACATGAGCCATCTACCTCCATCTTCTCCCCTCTCAGAAGCTGCCCCGATCTCCAGGAAAATAGCCTAGAGATGGGTCCCTGCTTGAGGGTCCCAAGGATGGATGCGCGGTAGCCAAAGCCGTGGTCCCCTTCCCATGTCTCAACCTCCTTCTTCTTGGCACAGGGTCTGGAGGTGGAGCAGATGGCCACCTACGAGGACATCACTCCTTTCCGGGACGTGAAGGCCAAGTGGACAGTTGGGGAACACCCGGGTGAAGAGTGAGGAGTCCTGTGCCCACCACCAGGCCGGCAGCAGCAGCAGGGCTCCCTCCCAGCACCCTGCTGGCACCTGCGGGGATGGGCCCCTGCACCATGGCTCTGACGGGTGCCTGGATCCCGGGCTGCGATCCAGGACTGCAAACCATCTCCAGCAACCTTGCGAGGAGCTCAGGTCCTGCTGCCCTTGGGTACTCGCTTTGTCATGTCCGGGCTGTGCGCACCAAGGCTGCCCCGCCATGGCTATCGCGCTCACCACCCCGCTGATGAACTCCTAAAGCCTATGTAGAACTTAGAAGCTATCTGCAGTCTCCCCCGGTAGCAAACTGTCCCCAAAACCTGGGCAGCTCCACACCACGGTGCTGAGCTCCTGCGTGGTTAATGCAATGGAAGTACCAGGGTGGGTGGCGGGTGTCCTCCAGCTCCACCATCCCTGGGAAGCAGAGAACCAGGCATGGTCACTCTCTGTGCTGCAAGGACCCTCCTGGGCTGTGAGACCCCGCTACAGCCCTGGCAGAGGAGCCAAGGTGAGCAGCACCATGTGAGTGTCACAAGAAGTGGATTTTGGGCCACTGTTTAATTCTCAAGCCATGGACGTGTCCAGCAGGCCAAGCTGGCAGTTGTCTGAGACAGAGGATCCTCCAAAAATTCCTCTTTCTCCCTAAAGACTATGGGAAAAGCTGGGGAGACATCTCTCGACCCGAGGGTCTTGCAGAAGTCTTGCTCCTCTCCAGGCAAGAGCTGGCCCATGTCACAAGAACATCCCCTTGGTGAGGGACGTATCTGATCTCAAAACCTATGGGAAGGACACAAATTGTGGGACACAAATGCCCATCTGCTTTTTCAAGTCCTAATAAAGGTAATGGGTAAATTAACATCCTGCTCCGTCCTTCCGTGCCCACTCCGGGGGTGTCCCATAACCTTGGTGCCAGGGTCGGTAGGACCTTGGGAATAAGGAGCAGCTTTTCACGTGTCCAGCTTAGCTAGAAACTAAACTTCACCTCCTCAGGGCCCCGAGCGCAGGCAGGGATGTAAAGCCGAGAGCAGCCGTGGGGCTCTCCCACAAGCTCTCGCTGAGCACACACGGGGCGACCTTCGTGATCCCAAGACGTCAGCTTGGGATGAGGGACAAAGACCATCACCAGGAACTGAAGCAGGAGAAGCCCAGGGCCAGGAACTCCGCTCCCGGCTACATCTGGTCTTGCAAGAGAAGCTAAAAAAACATCTGGAGAGGAACAGAGTGGCACTAATCGGTTTTGTTAATAAAAAACTTATTTTGGCGCAGAAGCAGCTGCGTGGGTGATGGGACTCGGGGCTGGCTGGGCACCCAACACCAGGGCTCAGGGGGGTCCGGAGGGGCACGGTGGGTTTGGCTGGATGAGACACAACCAAGGGGTGACAAGGAGTGTCGGGGCTGAAAGTCTGTCCCCCCTTGGAGAGCCCGGGGCCCCTGCGTCCCTGTGGCTCCTGACATTCTGGGCCCCAAAGAGCGGAAGACGGGACTGCTCCGCTTCCCAAAACAGCCGGCAGAAAAGGGAGGGTAAAATCAAGAGCAAACAGGGTTTTTTCAGCAGGGAACAGGATGGTTCTTGTTTAGTAGTAAACCACCTTCATGGAAAACTGGAATTCAATGTAAATAGCACAAAACCAGCATTTTAAGGCTGATTTTTACTAGTTAAATAAAACTACCCCAAATTGGTTGCACGCACATGTATATAAATGTTACTTAAACATGTTTTACTTATAAAACTGATTAATTAAAGAAAGGAACATTCACAGTGAGAGAAGTGATCTGGCTGTTCCCGGTTTCCACGCTTGCCAAGATTTTAGGACTAGCAGAGCTCATCCCTCCATCCCTTGTTTTCAGTTACAGAATGGAAGAGGAAGGCAAATTTTCTGGCCTTCCCCGTTCCCAACCACTTTCTCAGCCCTGCGTAAACAACTCGCTCAACTGCCTTAACCGAATCATATGAAAATAAGGAGAATCTGCTGTTTGCACCTGGAGAGGAAGCCACCGATGTCAAAAGCAGTTTCGGCCACCCCAGTTCCGCTCCGCCGCTTGGCTACGCTCTTAGCCCAGGGCTTCGGCTTCCTTTAAAAAGCCAGAAGCAAATAAATATTGCTGTAGCGTTAGTGTTTTATTTTAGATGTTTAGACTAGTTTCTAGGGAGCCCAGAGATATGCTTTGTTCTAATTTTGTACTGAGATGGGTTTGTATTTAAAAGGCATTTAATGTAAATAAATATATTTCAGTATATACAGTCTTTTGTCCTGATTTGCATCCCTACCATCAGCAGGATGGTCGGGCAGACAGACCGGGTTGCAGTCCTGCACCTCTTCAGCCTCATCTTTAGAAACGGGTTCAGTGAAACTGAGCAGTTTTAGTTCCAGTAAATAAAACCCATCAGTTCAATCTGAAAAGGAGTATTTACCTGCCGAGCGGCGAGCTAGCAAAGGTAGTCAACCGTCACTTAAAACCTCTCGCCAACCACACCGTCGCCCACCGAAGCGCAGAGCCTGGGCTGTGGGCTCCTGGGTCAGGATTCACTGGTTGCAGCTCACCCACCAGCCTGGGAAGGTCCTCTCCGCACAACCACCGCAGGCTGTGCGGGGCAGGATGACCCCGGGAGTATACGCGCCTGCAGGGAATGTTGCTTCACTTGTTTAGATGCTGTTGGTGATGCTCAGGGTAAGGCGGGTGGACATGGGACCACCCTGAAGAGAATCGAGTTTGGGGTTTTTTTCTCTTTTAAAAGAGAAAAGGAACTTGGAAATCACAGCATGTCACACTGCTTTATGAGATGCTACTTTGGGTCACAAATACAGGCATTGGCAAGCTAGAAAAACGCCAAGCTGATATTTGAGAGCTGCTTATGCAACTGTAATTATGCCAGTGGCGTGTGTTTGCCCGGCCCAGCATTTCGCAGCCAGGCACTGCCTTCTCCACGATGCTTCTGCCTCATTTCATGCCCAGAGATGATCAGGGACAAACCATGCCTCAGGCGCGCCGCTCAGTCTGGATCATCCTGGCTGCAACGTGAAAAAAAAATAAATGTTGATTTAGCACCATGCTTTTACTAACAGAGCTAGAGAGGCAGCAGGGCAGCAAGCGATGGGCAGGACTCGGGTGCAAGGGGCTGTACCAGTGTAGCTGCAGTGGTCGAGCATTGTCGTTAACAGGCAGCAGAGTCTGTGCTGGGCTGGGGTGCCCGCTGCTCCGCTCACCTCTGACAAATATCGGCATATTTAAACATGATCTGGAGTAGAAAAACACACCCAGATGTTGCTGGCTATTGGGTGACGGGATACCTGATAGCTGCAGGACCCACTGTTCCATCTTCTCTAGGGACTGACATTTACTCGGCGACACCACCACATCTCCAGCAGGCAAACACCCGGAGGCTTCTCGGAACAGACCGCGCTCTCCCCGGCATGTTTATTAACCAGCTCTCGCACCCTCTGCTCCAGCCGCCCCGGTGATGCTGTTGCCTCTCGGAAACCGGAGCCATGCCACAGGGGGTACGGCAAACCCAGGGCCCGCAGGAGCCAAATCACCAGCCCTCAGCAGGGAGTGGTCCCTGAACCGCGGAAAAAGAGCCAAAACAGGGTGGTTTGGGGCAACTGGTGCCTTATGGGGAGTAAAAGTCCTTTAAGCCCCCCCTGGAGTTGCCTATCCCAGGTTCTGTCTTTTTTTTTGCTCAAAAGCTGTGACCTCTGCTCTTCCCCAACTCCGAGACTTCCTTTCCACACCAGCCCTCTGCTTAATCCAGAGATATTCCATGTTTGTATCTCAGGCAAGCGCAGGAAGACGCTCATAACCAGCTCTTCTCACAGCCTTGTCCAGCTGAGGCTGGGAGAAACCTCCCAGAGCGCTGGCGTCTGGGGTTGGCAGCAGGCAGGCCGGTAGCCGAAACGAGAACCCGGGTACAACAGCTCTTCATCACACCTATGCCAAACCAGCTCACCAAAACTATTTGCTGAACTTTTGAAACTTTTGGAGCATGAAAGAAACGACTTGTCGCCCGACAATATCCATCCAGCTCCACCACTGCTAACAAAGGGGAAAACAACCCAGTTGCTTTAAGTCAGAAGTGTCCCAAACTGGTCAGTCAGACGTGGTAACCATGGGCCAAGGCTGCAGAGCCAGGCAGAAAAATCAGGGGAGTTTTCGACCCTCTGTGGCAAATTCCACCACCTAAAAGCACTGATCTGATTTGGGATGGGTCTTCCAATGATGGTAAAACCTTTATTTGCGATAAACAGCAGAATATGGCGAAATCACTCGGCGCTGATTTCATCCCTAAGCAAACAACCTCCCCAACCTTTACATCTATGTATAAATGACTACGATTAGGTAGCACCATTGCGAACACTTGTGCATTTATGCACGGAGAAGATATAGAGATGTTGTTGTGATCATGAACACGTATATACATTTTAAACAGACCCCTCGCTATATAAGGGGTGGCTCAACAGTTACCTTTACCAGCCTAGATGAAAGGAGGAAACATTCACTCTCAAGCAACACCTTAGCACCGCGGCGGGCAGAAATGGCTCCAGGTATTTTTCTTTATTTTAATTTTAAAAGATTGCCAGCCCTGCTGCATGCTCAGGGTGATGGGAGACGATGATGGGGTGGTACTGCAGTGGGCTATACACACTCAGTACCAGCCCTAAATTAAAACATGGCAACTTATAAATCAATGAAAATGAATACCTTTCCGTAGAGTGGGACTTCAATCCATGAATTAACTTAGGTAGTCTTCAGCCTAAACTGGGCCAGGAGAGGGTGGAGAACATGAAGAACAAGGTCAAGCCACAGTTATAATAGTTATTATTAACATAAATGTTGGCAGGGATACTAAAACTCATATTCAAAGCTTCAGACAGGGATCAGGACGATGTCTAATGCACACTCCCAAGTCCTACAGGCTGCAGGGCATTCCGCCGCTGAAAGGTATTTGGCTGAGATTAACTTTGTGGTCTCTGTAAGCACAGATGCACACTTGTGTGTTAGATGTCACAGGCTGAAAACCTTTAGGTTTGACAAAGATCACCAAATTCTATAGGTATGTCCCAGAGAGAAAGAGTAGCTGGTCACAGCACAGGTAATGTCATCAGCTCTCCTCCTAGTGAAGGCAGACAGCCGGTTTCACGTCAGCAGCATGGAGGAAACCAAAGCCAATGTGAGCTACTCCCAGCCCCTCACCTGGTCCTCACCATCCCCTGCTCGCTCACGCAATGTGCTCTCTCAATGAGCGCAAGGCCTACGGAAAAACATGAGCATGTTAGGGAAAAACATAGGGACACACTCTAGTTTTCATGGAGGAACAACGACTCTCAGCCAGGAAGACACCAGTCATAACATTGGGAGCAGTACAAGCCACAAGGGCACATCTACTGAAAGGGGATGAGGTTTCGTTTGATTTTGGGGAGGGTAAAACTCACCCACAGAGTCAAACAAGATGTTCAGGAAGGTGAGCCCTCAGCCAGCACAGAGAGAAGAGGCTGGGAATTCATTCTCAGGTGCCACCCTCCCCCTCAGCATGGTCACTGAAGGACCGCTAAGGCCTTTCCTCTCCGCTTTGCTGCAGGGTCATGGTTTTCTCCTCTCTTCATTGCTGTGATCGCTCTGGGACTGCAGTGGCCACAGGAAGCTGCCACCTTTCCGGCCATGCCGCTTTCCAACCTGTTTGCCAACGCCGTGCTGAGGGCTCAGCACCTTCACCTCCTGGCTGCCGAGACATACAAAGAGTTCGTAAGTGTCACAGCCTCTGGGCATCTCCTCCGCATTAGCTTGATGGTTTCAGGACCATACCACAACTTCTCACTCAGTCTAACTTCCTAGAAACAGAGACTTTCCAACTATTTGTGTCATCTTTGTCAGTTCTCGATGAGCCAAAAGGGTCTTAATAGGATAGGACAGGCTATGTCCCATCAGTCTGGACCCGGTCTCCTCCTCTCAGCTCTCTGCCCCCACCTCTGATCCTGCACAATCCCCTCCTCAGGGCTATTGCCGCCCGTGTCCAAACCTAGCGCACAGCGTCAGGTGTCTCAAAGAGAAACCTGGCTCAGAAAGCAGTGGGAGATGGCACAGATAGATATTTTGCAAGACTTTTCCTGTGACGGTCACCTACAGCCCTGGCTGATTCCAAGTGCTTAAAACAGTTTCTGCTGTTGCCAGGAGCTGGCATAAGCTGTCACTTTGGCAAGAACTGTCCTTGGGGGTCACCTACTCCCGGTCCAAGTGTTTTACATTCACCTTAGCACTTTGGCTTAGTGAGAGGAAGACCTTTAGGTCCAGAAGCTGCTGTGCCAACGTACAAACTCCTGTTCCTACCTGCCAACCCTGTACAGAGACACCTCAGGTCTCACATTTATTTCTTGCAAAGAGTAACCATTCAGGCAGCTTGGGAAAGGGTGTGTGGTCTTCTCCCAGTACATGGGCAACAGATCTGAGCGTATTTGGGGTGTCTCCACAGGAACGCACTTATATTCCAGAGGACCAGAGACACGCCACCAAAAATTCTCAGGCAGCATTTTGTTACTCAGAAACCATCCCTGCTCCCACGGGGAAGGATGATGCCCAGCAGAAATCGGTAAGTCCTCTCTCCTGGGCAAGCACAGACCTGTTTGAAGAGCCCAGCCATGCTTCATTACAGGAACAGAGGGTTTCCACCTGTGACCACTTCAGGGCTTCCTGAGGTATCATTCCTCCTCTCCCTTTTTTATTATTTAAACCCTGCACGAAGAAAGAAAGACTCTTCTGGGTTAGACTATAAATTGTATTCCCACCCTAAGGAGGAGAAAAACTGTTGTCTCCATGGGACATATGGCTGGGGGATGCTCCTCAGCTTACAAACTTCTCTGCAGCTGAAGCTGCAGGAGCAGTGGTACGTCCCTGGGTCACCTCTAGGCTGTTTCAGAGGGAGGAAGACAAACAGGTAACTTTATCCAATATCTCACCTGCACAGCTTTGACCCTTTCTTTTTTTCAATTTCAGGATATGGAGCTTCTTCGGTTTTCACTGGTTCTCATCCAGTCCTGGTTGACCCCGGTGCAATACCTAAGCAAGGTGTTCACAAACAATCTGGTTTTCGGCACCTCAGACAGAGTGTATGAAAAGCTAAAGGACCTGGAAGAAGGGATCCAAGCTCTGATGAGGGTAAGTTGGAGCGGGTAAGTTGGAGCATGTTGCATGATTAAAGAATAACAGAGATCTTCTAGACATGGGGCACTCAGCTCTCAGAGTCTTCCTCAGGACCCCAAAACTGTGGGAAATCTCCCCACTTCTCACTCTAAAGACCAGTGGCATCACTTGCACTTTGCTTACATTAAGATAATGAGATCGTGATACCCTGTTGCACATGTTTCATCCCTGAAAACATAACGTCTGTTAATAGTACTGTCATAACTGCTCAGATTAGCAGTGCAGACCAGAGAAATTCCAGCAGTCCCAGCCTGAAGTCTATCCAAATCCAGCACCAAAGACTCCTCAATCAGTTAAATCTGCTGTACAAACAGCAATGTTTGCTACATCTCCATGCAAAATACTTTAAAGAGGAGTGAATCTTATGAAGTTTGCAACCTGGCTTTAAGGACTTGTTAAATCTTATAAAAACAATGTGTACATGTGTGTGTACAGATGGAAGCTGATACTCTGATGTTTCTCTCTTACATTAATACAGCACCCAGACAGCTGAGAGCTGGAAAGTGGCCTTCTTCAAGGGGCACTCTTAATTTTTGCTTTATTTTAAATGAAATTTCTTATCTGCCAGGACACCTTTTCAGTTATGCTTACTCTATGACTAAGTCTATCTGCCAGCATCACCATGTAGCTCAGAGAATCTGAGTATCTGTGAGAAATGAGTCTGGATAATTATTTACATCTTCCAGCATCTAAATAACTCCAGAAGTCAGGCCCTGAGAGTAAACAGATCTGTCCCGGCACTTCAGCTGGAGTAAGTAGGTGTATGTATCAGTACCACTTCCAGATTTTGCTCTCCATATGATACGTGCTTGGGCATTGGGAAGCAGTACACGGAAACTAAGACAAATAATCACATTTTAGTCATTTATGAGACTTTACTTAAGCAAAAAAGTCCTGTTTACTGTGCCAGCTGGTGAGCAAAGCAGGGCAGGAGGAGTGGCAGACCGCAGATCTCTCTGCTCCAGATTCACGCGTGTTGGGACTGGGTTAAAGCTTTGTTCGCTGGGAAAGTGGGAGAAAAGAGAATTAATTGTCTGGTTCCCCGTCTCCTTGGCTAGAGTAGCAATGGAGAGACCCTGCAACTTTCCCCTTATTTTAAGACCCCAAAAGACACGCTCCTCCCTCCCTGCAGCCTTGTACCCTGCATAATTACCTTCCTTGTAAACACGTACACTCACAAGTATGTCTGAAATATAATTAAGGAGGGTGGAAAAAACACCCCAACCTCCTCTAGAGCTAGAGGGGAGCACTGGCGATGGGAACCCACGGAGGATGCTCATCCCCAGGACATCTCCCTCCTCTCGCAGGAGCTGGAGGACCGGAGCCCACGGGGTCCCCAGATCCTCAAACCCACCTATGACAAATTCGACATCCATCTGCGCAACGAGGACGCCCTGCTGAAGAACTACGGCTTGCTCTCCTGCTTCAAGAAGGACCTGCACAAGGTGGAGACCTACCTGAAGGTGATGAAGTGCCGGCGCTACGGCGAAGGAAACTGCACCGTTTGACACCGGGGACGGCTCCCCCAGCCACCCCGACCCCTCGCGGGCCACGGCTGCCCCGCTCCTCTGTAAAGAAAATAGGAGAATAAACCTGCAACCCACCAACATGTCTCTGGTGTTTTGGGGGGCTGCGGGGACAGGCCGCCATGGGGGCCGGGAGGGATGAGCCGCTGCCTGGGCAGGGCGGGTGTGGGGATGGAGGGGTGGATTGGGGGCTGGGGGTG
>VZSZ01000350.1:154214-176909 GCA_013398815.1 Ibidorhyncha struthersii
GGGCCTCCTCTGGCCCCGCTCCAACAGCTCCGTGTCCTTCTGCTGTTGGGACCCCCCGCGCTGGAGGCAGCACTGCAGGGGGGTCTCCCCAGAGCGCAGCAGAGGGGCAGAATCCCCTCCCTCGCCCTGCTGGCCACGCTGCTGGGGATGCAGCCCAGGATGGAGGTGGCTTTCTGGGCTGCCAGCGTACATTGCTGGCTAATGTTGAGCTTCTCATCCACCAGCACCCCCAAGTCCCTCTCGGCCAGCCTGCTATCTATCCATTCTCCGCCCAGCCTGGATCTGTGCTTGGGATTGCCGCGACCCACGTGCAGGACCTTGCACTTGGCCTTGTTGAACTTCATGAGGCTTGCAAAGGCCTCCCATCTGCTGGCTCCCAGGTAGCATTTAAGGAGTAAAATGGCAACATCCCTCCTCTGGAATAATTTGCAGGGCCCTTTCCTGGGGAAAAAAAATTTAACACATCTCAGAATCACACATGCGGTCACGGAATAGGTTACCTTCGGGTGATTCTCCCAGAGCTATCAACGGTGTGTCTGTAGTGGGTCCCCTGCAAGCAAAGCCTGATTACCCAGGATTGTTCTTTCGTGGACAGGTTTGCGTTTGCACCAAGCAGAAAGGGTTTCAGCGACAAGTCCTTGCTCTCAACAGCAACAAGTGCCAGGAGTTGGCCAACCACTACCTTGGCTTTAATGGCTGGTCCAGCCACATCATCACGGTAAGGGGCCCTTTATATTCATCCATCATCCTTCCCCTCATCCTCTTCTTAATTAAAGTGGTTGGTGGTAAAAGAAGAATTGTCTGCAAATCAGCAAATAATAGACAGCTACAGGAGCTTTGATTTGGACCACAATGAGGGTATTTTGAAAGCCTGGGGAGAGAAGATGGCTATGAGTGAGGGCACTGGCTGGGCTTCTGTGAATAAAAATGGGGGTGACTGTGAGGAAAGCAGTGCCAGGGCTTGACAGTAGTCTTTGTGTGTTGAAGGTGTCCAAGATGACTGAGACTCAGAGGATGTGGACTATGAAGAGTTTCTAAAATAGGGTCAAAAGAGTAAACTTTTCTGCTCTGCCTCCACCTTCTCTCTGCCTCTGCCTTCTGCCTCAGAGTCAGACACTGTGCAGAAAAGGTCTGTGGTATGCAGGCGTAGGCCTAAGTGGTCATAACATCCCCTTCCTGTTCGATGGAAATTAATTATCTGTGGTCTTCCCAACAGCTGCAGAATGTATCTGGCTTTGATGGTGAGAATGAGGAACGGGGAGAGACATTACAGAAGAGATCCGTGAAATACCTGTGTGCTGTAGAGGTGACACTGCCCAACCACGGGGTATGCACCAGGGGAGTTGCCCTCGGCGAGGCAGACGTAGAAAACAGTGACGGTACGTTTTGGCTGCAGCTGGAAGTCTCCCGTAGCAGCTGTCGCAGACACTGATCAGTCTTGCTTTTGCACAGTTTGTGGGTCTGATAAAGTATCTGAATTTAGCTGGAGGCAAGGATCTGTGCAGGGCCTTGTGAGCTGCTGTGCTACGCAGCAAGGGATCCTGAGCATGCCTCTTCCCTCCCTGCTTCACACCAGTATCGCTTTCCTACCCACTGTTCTCTCCCTCTCGCCTGCAGCGTTATTCATTCCCCATCGCGGCCACTTCTGGTGCGAACATGCCGTGTGATTCTTCATACTGTCTCTGTGGCACAGCTCAGGTGCCAGCGGGGCTCTACGCTGCCCGCTGCCCTGGGCAGTGTCCCGACACAAGGCTGAGGATCGTGTGGTGCTGTGGGTTGGCACACAAAACCCCTGTGAGGGTGCTGCCATGCTGCCACCAACTCCTGAAACATAAGCAGCTTTCTTATCGGATGCATAAGGCTGTGTTTGGTTACGTTTCCTGGCGCAATGCAGCTGGTGTGCTTCATATGCAGAGTGTCATTTTAATATCAATAACACGCTGCTTGTTGTGTTCAGATCCTCTTGAGTTTGTCACAGCCTCAAGAAGAGTTCAGAAACTCGCAGTCGGGAAGGCTTTGTCTAGCGCCTTTCAGAAGATACTCCTCGTAGTCTTAGGTAAGGCCTATTTTTGTATTAAATGCTGGGGTATTTGGGCTAATGAAATTATAACTTGCATGATAATTGATACGAATTGTGTTTCTCTGAACCTTTCTTGGGATTCATTGAGGCCTGGGGAGTTCTCGGGCAAAATTAAACTCGTGTTGTGGTCTGTAATGATTTAAGAGTGGTTTCACCCCATGAGCTATGTGAGTGAAAGGGAAATCTGACAGGAGGTCAGATTTTTTATGTTAAATAAGTCATCAAAACTCCAAATTCCAAGAGCGTTAATGCTGGCAGGGAGAGCTTTTTAACACTACACGTCCATGCCGAATAGGGATGTGGGGAAGTTCTGGTTCCAGGGGGAACATGAATGGAATTGCAGCACTTGGCACATCCCTATCCTGGCTCCAAGCCAGCCAGGTGCCGTCAAAGGTCCGTGCCCCACTGTTGCATTCAGTGTTGCTTCTCTGGGACTACTACTCCTTTGAGGTTTTTAATCTTTTTAATCACAGAAGCTGGCTTTGTGCCTGTCCAGGAACTGCTAGTTCTGCTCTCTCTGGGTTCCAGGTCTTGTGCCTTCTAAGCTTTTAGGTGACGCCTGTTTGTGTGGAGCACTTTAGTCTTTCATGCTTATCAGGACAGACCCCCATGGGATCAGGTCAGCACAGCTATCCTCATTTTACAGAGCAGGGCCTTTCATCTGCCGGATTCCTCCACTGCACTCTTTAAGGTGTTCTTTCGAAAGGTGGCTTTCTGGATTCAGATGTTTTGCAGTGCTTCCTGCCTTCTGGTCCATCACGTACACAGAGACCGGCAATTAACGTGCTCCATAGATTTCTGCTTCCTCGATTTCAGTTTCCACTCTATTTAGAAAGAGCCATTTGGTCTTCTGCAGAGAAGACAGGCAGGTAGGCCAGAGAAAGAAGCACACTCATTCTGACCAACCAGCCAGTTGCTCTGAAAGCTGTTATGAAGCAGAATTTGGGCTTTAAGGTAGGTTTACTGTCGTTACACACCATAGTAATTAACCGTGTCTCTGGCTGTTTATTCTCTTTCAGAGAATGGGAAAGTGGCCGTGGAGTACAATTCCACCCAAGAGGAGGTCACAGACTCCTTAACAGAAGAGGAACTGAAGGGGCTTGTTCAGGTAAACGCAGTGCATATTTAGCTTTTGCACAGGACCTGTATGTTACGTCTAGGGACTGGAAATAGAGCTGTTAACTCTTACAGCCTCTGACGCCCTCCTTTTATGCAGCAATTACCTTGACTTAAGTCCCAGGAAGTAATTACATCTTGAAATTGTACAGCACAATAAGGTTTTAAAACCCTTATTTTTTTGTGGGTATCTTTGTGCAGAAATGCATGTGTATTTTAGGCAGCACAGGAAAGCGAGCAGTTAGGGTACAGGACTGTTACGGTGCAGGTTGACAAGTCTGACACATGACAGTGTCCAGGACTGCTCTTCATAGAATCTGTGAGAGCGAAAATCCCAGTAAAGTCACAGTAGGTTAAATCAAATTATTTTTTAATAAGTTCTTAAATAAATCAAACTCCCTACCTAGAAATGCACTTCATAAACTTATCCTTACCCAAGAGGGAATGATTGTTAAAAGCTTTGGTGAAACAAAAGCTTTAGTGAAATCCCTGCAGGTAATTGTGGGATCGGTTAGCATTCACTGAACAAAAATACCCAGGTACAATAGTGAAACTTCAATCGTCATGCTCAGTGAGATGAGTTCTGCATGCCAGCTTTCCGCACGCAGCCAGTCCCAAGCAGAGGACTGAAAACTGCTACTTACCAGGGGAGATCACTGCAACGGCGGTCTGTTGAAAGCAAGCATCACTCACGTGATGCATCGGTACCGCGCTGCGCAGTGTCTAACTCCTCCTGCAGTTTGCATGGAGGAAGTGTCTAGCGAACCTTGGGATGCGTTATTCCATTTGATGACACTGAGTCACCTAGTGTCCGTGGGCAGAACTATCTTCCCTGCTTACTGAAGAGTAGCTGTAAAATAGGAAGTATTTTTGTGTGTGAAGTAAAACTAACATCCACCGGATCTTTTTTTATCAGTTGAAAAGATGAAATTTCTGCTGGTTTGTTCTCTCTCTGCATTTTCCTCTGTACAGCCCCTTCCATCTGACTTCTTTGAAACCCACAGAGAGCTGACCTAACATGCAATGACCATAAGGGAAGCGAGCAGCAAAGTCAAACAGAAAGCCTGCTGCTTCTCAAACCTCTGATTTACCCGAAGAGTCATCCCTCACCTCCCCTGCCCTCTCACTTCCCTTGTGATGGTGGGGGGGGATAATTCCGTACTCTCTCCACAAGGCACCATCCAGCCTGATGGGAAGAGGAACAGGCAGGAATTTGGGAGGAGAGCTGCTGGGTATCCTTCGGGTTCATTGCCTTGTGATGTCGGTCAGTCTTTCCACAACAGAAATGTTCCTGAGTTGGTAAATTCTGTGGAGGATGTCTCTTGTACGTGGTAAAAATAAATTGTTTCTAGGTGCAGAGGGTTGAACCTAAAATACATCGGAGACGAAGAAATTTACTCTTGATTTCTCTTCCCAGGTCAGTGAATTGTCCTTGGAACAGTTTGGCCTCGAAGAAGAAGTTTTGTCTGATCTCAGTTTTGATGATGAGCTCCTTAGCCGGGAGATACTGTCTAATTAGCGCAGCTCTGTCTTCACGTCTTCCAAAAGTTCTGCAGCGTTTGATTAGGAATGAAAGTCTAACGCTGTGAAATGACATGTGCGTCATAGCCACCGTTTTCTTTTTCTCCAAATACGTAACAGCAGAAGAAATGGGCAGTAAACCTAGTGTTACTAAAATTAAGCCCAAAAATATATGCTGGTTTTGGAGAGAAGTGTTTTCCTGTCAACTTATCCAGGTCAGCTATATATGGAAGCCAGCTTAGTGCCACAATTGTTATTTAGATGGCGTAACAGATGTGCATGGCACTTACAGAAAAATAAAAGGAACAAGCCCTCCCTGCAAGAGCCTACAGTTCAGGTTCGCTCCGATCTGCAGGAGAAAGCCGGAGACAGCAGAAGGAGACGTCTTACCAGCAGGAGTAGCTGTGGTACTTACACTCCTCGGCACAGGCACAGGAAAAAATACTTCTCTGAGTGACATTTCTGTTAAAGACATAAGCATTAAGTCTTGTAATAATGTGTTGAGCCACATGGGTTGAGCCCCAGCTACAGGTAGTTGGGACATTGCCACCATGTAAGGCAAAGATTCTTTTTAACAGCTTCTTCATTAAATTAAGTCACGTTTCGTAACTCTGTGTGATGACTGAATCTCAGGGGCAGCACAAGCAATGGGAAGGGGCGTCAAGCTCCCCAGGTCGTGAGGGTATGCGATGGTGGAGGGAATGCTTGTTTGATAACAGACCCGCTGCGCAGATTTTTTTACCTCTGTCTTTGGATAAAAGAAAGGTGATTGAAAAATGGGAGAGCTCGGGGAAGAGCCACAGGGATGATTTGAGATCCCTCTTGAAACGCGAGGAGCGTGGCCTGTTTAATTTAACAAAAAAAGAGAGGAAAGGGGTGATTTGCTCCAGGAGAAGACCCCTGATACCCGGTGAGCTTTTTAACTGGGAAGGTGAAACAAAATCCAGTGGCGGGACACTGAATTTAGAGAAATCCGAACGGGGAAGCAAGACGCAGCGTTTCACGAGGGGGAATACTGGAGGGAGGCACCGGTCCTCCATGAATCCTCTATCGGGGCAAGTTCTCAGGTGGAGATTGTAATTATATTGTCTATTCTGATGGCGGAGAGGCCTGAAGCGCCAGGCCGCGCTCTGAGCCAGGAGGCCTGTGCCCGGGCCTGCAGCCCCCCCAGTTGCCCGGCGACCCCCGTCCGGGCCTGCTCCACCATGGGCCTGCTCGGGCCCAGCCGCCCGCTCCTGCTGCTGGCGCTGCTGCTGATGGTCCCCCCCTGCCCAGGGTGGCCCAGGGGGCTCTGCCCGTTGCCCTGCCGCTGCCGAGGCCGGCTGCTGGACTGCAGCCATGCCGCCCTGGCCAGCGTGCCCCCCGCCACCTGCTGCTGGGCCCTCTCCGTCCTGTGAGTACTGGCGGCGGGCCGCCCCGCCAGACCCCCTCCGTCTTGATGACACTGAGTTGGGCGGGAGCGTCGATCTGCCTGAGGGCAGGATGGCTCTGCAGAGGGACCTGGACAGGCTGGATGGATGGGCCGAGGGCAGTGGTGTGAGGTTGAACAAGGCCAAGGGCCGGGTCCTGTGCTTGGGTCACAACAACCCCATGGACGCTACAGGCTTGGGGAGGAGTGGCTGGAAACTGCCTGGCAGAGAAGGACCTGGGGGTGTTGGTCGAATATGAGCCAGCAGTGTGCCCAGGTGGCCAAGAAGGCCAACAGCATCCTGCCCTGTATCAGCAATAGTGTGGCCAGCAGGACTGGGGCAGTGATGGTCCCCCTGTCCTCAGCAGTGGTGAGGCCCCACCTTGAACGCTGTGTTCAGTTTTGTGCCCTTCATGACGAGAAAGACATTGAGGGGCTGGAGTGTATCCAGAGAAGTGCAACAGAGCTGTGAGGGGTCTGGGGGACAAATCTGATGAGGAGTGGCTGAGGGAACTGGGGGTGTTGAGGCTGGAGAAAAGGAGGCTGAGGGGAGACCTTGTTCCTCTCTACAACTCCCTGAAAGGAGGGGGTAGCCAGGGGGGGTCGGTCTCTTCTCCCAAGTAATGGGCGATAGGACAAGGGGAAAGAGCCTCAAGTTGTGCCAGGGGAGGTTTAGGATAGGTATTAGGAAAAATTCCTTCATGGAAAGGGTTGTCAGGCATTAGAACAGGCTGCCCAGGGCAGTGGTGGAGTCGCCATCCCTGGAGGTGTTTAACAGCCGGGCAGACGTGGTGCTGAGGGACGTGGGTTAGGAGTGGTTTGGGCAGTGCTAGGTTAATGGTTGGACTCAATGATCCTCAAGGTCCCTTCCAACCTAGATGATTCTATGATTCTCTCTTCCCCTCCTCTGCTTCTTATTCCTTATAACCCGTCCTGAGACACCCGGCAGAGTCACCAGCAGGAGACATCTTGGTTTGGGGAGCTCATGCTGCAGTGCTGAGCGGCAAAGTCGGGCTGGTCATGCTGTTGCGTCTCCAGGCAAACTCCAGTTCCCCCTCAGCACCAGATTTGCAGGGGAAGGGTTTTTCCTGAGGGGTGACACTGTCAATCATTTCTTTGCAGAGATTTCACTGGCAACTCAATTTCTTCCATGGAAAAACAAGCATGGAGGGAATACTCATGGGCTGAGTCCTTGTAAGTATCCTCTAGCATTTAAAAGGTCAGGAGTTCAGGTATTTGCAAAGGTATAAACCTTTCTTCTGTTTTTTGAGCCAAGGGTTTGGCAAGCACAAGCACGCACACAAACCGTTTCCATCTCAATTCAAAGCTGAGCTGCTCAGCAAGAAGCCATTTCCACCTGAACTCAAAGCTGAGCTGCTCAGCGAGGAGGGGGGTGAATCCCCAGGGCTTCCTAGGATGGCAAGAAATGCTGTGAGCTGTGTCCCTTCCATCCTACAGGACCACCTCTGTGCCTATTTAATCAACAATCAGGCTACTGTTAGCTTCAGCAGCCCAGGAGCAAGTGCCTTCTCCTGCGATGAATGGTGATGATCCCCGTGGTCACTCAAAGAGATGTTTTAGTAAAGCTACTGCGGGATATTTTCCCCTGAAAATTCCACTTCCTCCTGGAAGTGTTACAGTAAATGTCCATTTGTCTCATTCCAGGGTCCTCCAGGACAACAATCTGCGGGCAGTGAAGAGGCACTCACTGGAGGGTCTGCTCCTGCTGAAGCACCTGTAGGTACCATCATCCCCAGCCCACAACGGTGGGCTACTGCCTCACCTTGGACCCCTGCTGCTCAACCCACCCCCATGCCCATGTGCTTTATTCCTCCTTGATTGCAAGCTAGACCAGAGCAGGGTGTCTTGGTGCTACACTAATGCCTGGTGGGAGGATTCCCATAGGGCCATGGTGCAGCTTTCATTTCCCCAAGTCCGACCAAGAGGAAGGAGGCTGCTGCCCTTTCCCACAGATATTGGATGACTTGTAGTCAACCCCAAGCTAAGAGTGACCGCTCACGCCCTGGGAGATTACCTCCAGCTCTGTTTATCTGAGGACCAACATTTGGGGGTTGAGAACCGCCCTAGAACAAGGCAAAACCCACACATGCCTTGCTTCTGCTAGGGCTTGGGTGGAAAGACCTCTGTTGCGTTGAAGACAGAGCCCCATATTGCTGACCACTCTTGGGATGGCCCCTGTGGTGGCTATATGAGGTGGAAAGAGAGAAGGCTGTAACACCCTTCCTCTGCTGAAATCCCAGATGGACTGGGGTTGCATAGATCTCCACTTCAACTTCCAGCTCCAAGCAGGGCTAACCTCACAGCTAGCACAGGTTTTTTCTATTAAAAATCAATGAGGTTGATTTGAAATGAGGTCCAGCTGAGCCCCTCCTCTTTTTGGAGGAGAAACAAATGTGCATCTGCGGATGTCATATGAAATGTCGTATGTCATATGAAATTGCAACAAGTGCTCTGTCTCTAAAAATCTCTGGTAGAGATCAGAAGAGCATGAGGGCTTTTTTTCTCGTTGAAGTACAGTTTTTAACATATTTTGGGGTTTCCTGTGTGGTGCAGGCAAAGGAAGTGTGAAATGAGAACGGCAAAATCTTGCCCTGTTCTCTGTCCTCTGCTTGGCCGCTGTCGTGCTGTCTTGTGTTATCCTAAAGGCTGAGCAGCAGAAATAAATCCCCCCATGGAGGCTCAAAGCTTTAGTGCCCAGAGCCCAGATTACCTGAGCTTCAGAGGAGACACGGGTACGCTCATTTCTCAACACAAACCTCAGCTCAAAGATAAAAATACTATCGTGTGAAAAAGCTGATTGCCAAGGAAGCCCTGGCTTGAAGTTGCCTTGTGAGGGTCATGTTTTAGGTCCTGTTCCTCTGTTATTAGAGTAGCTGAAATGAGGACAGAGAGAGGTGTCCCAAAATCCCCTCTGTTGCTTGTATTTGTAGATCATTGCATGTATCTCAGCTCCATCACCGTTTGCATTTGTAGTGTCATGTATTGAGTGTGACCCTTACGTGCTTGGGTTCTTCCCACAGAAAGGCAGGTTTTGTATTTTCTAGTGCTCGCGTTGGCTTGGAAGGAGCCAAGTCCAGGGTGGTCTTGGCCATTCTGGAGCTGCTCCTGCGGTGAGCCAGCCCTAGGGCTGCGTCTAAGCCTTGTCTGAGTGCTGGGGAATGGTGGAAAACAAGGTAGTGCCAGTGCTGGGACCCACTGCCCACACCAGCTCCCCCTCCCCGCGTCTTTTTAGCAGGTACGTGTGCCCTACTTTGTCGAAAAGAGGAATCCGAGAACTTAAAAGCAGAAAGCATGTTCTGCAGGATGTGGGTTGCAGGCTAAATGAGTCCGTTTGGGAAGAAATATGCTTCCAGCCACGCTCCCCTTCCACAAGGCTGAAAACTGAACTCTCCAAAGCACTTGTGAGCTTGCACGTGCAAAGACCGTCCTCCCACCACCCGGCTGCCTCCCCGGGAAATCTAGACCCCACAGGTGAGAGCTGCAGTCGCTCTCCCTGAACACCCTCTCCAGTAGCAGAGGGCATCTTGTACAGAAGAAACCTTGTGCATTCATCTTTTCTAATTTTAGATGGCTAATTATTGCCTAGGATTAAGCTAATTGTTCCGTCTCTCTTTATTCTCCATGGAGAGGAACAGGCACTTCCCATTCACCCAAAAGATCTTGGGAACCTGTCTGAGCAGGGGATGACCCACTCCCCAAAAGTATTTCTCTCTTGCTGCAGAACAAGCCTGGGCAGCTCATTCAGGCTGAAACAATGAACCTTTTGATTTCTAAAGCTAGGCCAGGTGAATCCCACAGCTGCTGAGTGTCTTCACACGTCAAGTGGGGTTTAGGTTACCCCTTCATTGTGCCCTTTTCACACTTCCATGTTCTCAATTTTGCATCTTTTATAGGGTCCCGTTAAGATAACTTTTTCACCAAAGAGGGATTAAGAGAAAAATAACCATTTTCATCACACACGTGGTTACCAACCCATCCCTGAGCCCCCAAACAAGAGGTTCTGTTCAGGCTTTTCTGGCTGACTTCAGCAAGCAAAGCACTGACGGCACCGGGCGAAGGCAGGTGGCATCTCTGTGGCACATCCAGAGGGTCACAAGCCAGTGTGGTTTGTGCAAATGCATCCTCAGCTGCTAAACTGTGCCTGCGTAAAGAATCTTTTCTGTTACCAGAGAGGAAAATCAAGCCGTAAAACAATTCTGGTGGGATCTGAGCTAGAAAAAAATCACTCACATGAAAGCCACCTCCGGTCAGGAGGGTTATCACAGGTTACACACCACTGCAAGCTAGTATCAGATATAAACACTGTGTGAAATCAGAGCCGTGTAACATATATGCTGCCAGGGTCAAAGCAAATGAAAGTAAACATGACAGTGCAAACGTAATTAACATTTCGTGTTCTAATTTTAACAGGGATTTATCTTTCAATAAAATCCTGTCGATTGAGGAACATGCTTTTGAGCCACTTCCTTTTTTGCAGCTTATGTGAGTTATAAAAGTTTCTTTCTAGTGTATTTAGTGAAGTCTGTTTGCATTTATGACCCTTTTTTGTGCTAGAAAATGTTCCTGTTATTTTTAGAACAATGACTAAATTTCTCCTGCTAAAAGACTAACCGAGCTCAAGAGATCAATGCAGATGGCTGGATGACCCACAACAGGACGAGAGATCATAGGCGGGTTGTCCAAATGCAGCCATAATAGAAGCCATTTCTTGAAGGCTTGCTGTATCCTGGAACAGAAATAGATTAAGCACATGTGCACTTCATTTCCTCTCCTTGACAGGTTAAGAAAAAAATGAGAAAATGGCAGTTTCCTCCCTATTCTACCTTGGATTTGCATATTTCCTACAAATCAATACTGCTTCGCTCCAGCTTCCTGTAGGACAGACACGATTCATTTCTGTGATCTTCTTTTTCCCCAGAAACCTTAGTGGAAATCTCATCACGCAGATCCGGAACGGCACTTTCCAGGCATGGCATGGGTTGCAGTTTTTACAGAAGCTGTAAGTGGAAGAAGGTCTGAAGGTAGATCAGAGCGGGACTCTGCAGTGACAGTGGGGAAGAGCAGATTTGCTCTCTGTGAAGAACTGAATCCCGCTATAGATGTCATCCAGGGTCCACCAAGAGTCCACAGCCTGAAAGCCGCCTTCTCCTGGCCTGCCCATCTTCTCCATGGCTTCCTTGAAGCAGCATCAGGTTCAAACAGCAGTGGAGGGAGGCCACGGGGATGGCTAAGAAATGCTGCGGGAAGGGAGAAGAGGCAGGGTGATGAGGGGTATGGGACGTGACCCGGATTTCTAGCCAGAAATTTCACTCTGCATATTTGCATTTAAAAGTAAAAGGTCTCAAAAACACCCACAAAAAGGGAAACTCTGTTCTTTCGGTGGCTGGAGAAAACGTGACTTAATCCATAGTCGGTTCTATCGAGAAGCCCTTCCAGGGGTAGGATCACCGTTTCCATCTGGACCTGAAGTAAGTGGGAAGCCAGGGCGTTTTGCCCACCAAAGGTTCATATACATACGGAAAAGATCACAGTCTCCCTGCTGTCCTGAAAATTACGATACTTCTCACGGGATACACCGAATAAGGTGGGAGAATAGATTATGAGCAACAGTTCCCGTAGGACTAGGCCACAGCTTTGCCCCGCTGAATGCGGTAATAGAATCAAAGTTTATGGACGGTGGAAATGTAGGAAAATACGGCAAGTTAGATTCCAAAATAACATCAAAGCCGTGGTCAAGGGAAGCAAAGAGAAGGTGTGAGCTGAGCAGGAAAGAAAGAGATGTTGTGTTTTCCAGAAGAAGCACTTCTGGGCTTTTGCTCTTTTAGCTGGAGATAATCAGGACCTGATGTATTTTGTGAATCAGCCCATCAGCATCTGTTCCTGCCTCTAGCCTTCATCCCAGGCCCTTCCTCACACACGTAGCGCTAAGCCAATTTTTTATCTTCAGGCTGAAATTTCCTATGTTTGTTCTCCACTTGAAAGGAAATTCTTTGGGGAGGTTTGAGTAAAAATTGTTCAGCCAAATCCACATCTGCCATCCATAAAAGCAGGCTGGATCCTTACCAACCATAAAAGTCTTTACACCACTCGCACAGTAGAGAGGAGCCTGGAAAGCGGATTGCAGTGTAATTCTGCATCAGATCCAACAGGCACAACTCTCTCTGGGCCTCTCTGCTATTCAAAGGGTAGAAATGTGAAGCCCAGCAAAGAGGAAAAACTCCTTGATCACAGAAATACTTTGCAATGATCTAGTGGAAATTCACTTTGATTTTGCTGTGTTTATACAGTTCAGGAACCACTGGGTTTTTTTTTTTTTACACTACAGTAAGTGTTTTAACCATCTCCCATTTCTCCAGTGCCTGCTGCATGGGGCCAATTGACCTTGGCTTTCCAGACTGGTGGGTAAAAGGACGTGCGGACAGGCCATCCCCACGTGCCCGTACCCACACAGCCCACGTCCTTCCCATCACCCACTCACAGAGGTGTGTTGTTTTTTCAGGACCCTAAGCTACAACCCCCTGTCCGTTATTGCTGACACATCGTTCTTCGAGCTGCCTTCCATCAAATATCTGTGAGTATGACTCATTTTTACCAGATTAATATAGATCTTTGTTTCTCTCGAGTGCCCTGTGGTCAGGAAAGTAGAGATCCAGTAGCAAATCTCACTCTTCTCCCAGCCTTATTCTGCTAGAGGCACAAATCGTAGAATCATAGAATGGTTTAGGTTGGAAGGGACCATGAAGATCATCCAGTGCCACCCCCTGCCCTGGGCAGGGACACCTCCCCACAGCCCAGGTTGCTCCAAGCCCCGTCAAACCTGGCCTTGGACACCTCCAGGGATGGGGCAGCCACAGCTTCTCGGGGCAACCTGCGCCAGGGGCTCACCACCCTCAAAGTGAAACATTTATTCCTACTATCTAATCTAAATCTCCCCTCTTCCAGTTTGAAGCCGTTCCCCCTCATCCTATCACTACGTGTCCTTGTAAAAAGTACTTTCCCAGCTTTCCTGGAGCCCCTTTAGGGACTGGAAGGGGCTCTAAGGTCTCCCCGGAGCCTTCTCTTCTCCAGGCTGAACCCCCCCAACTCTCCCAGCCTGTCCTGCCAGCAGAGGGGCTCCAGCCCTCGCAGCGTCTCCGGGGCCTCCTCTGGCCCTGCTCCAACAGGTCCGTGTCTTTCCCCAGCACTGGCAGAGCAAGGCAGAGGCCAATCAGTTCTGGTGTGTCCCAAGCTGCAAAGCAACCAAGGAGCTGGAACACAGAGACACCAAGGTCTGGGGCTGTGGAGTGGCCTGAAGGGTGTGGGAATGGCTCCCACTCCTGCTGGGCGCTGAGAAGGTGGGATCCTGGTCTTTGGGGAGCTCATGACAGCAGTCCTGGGCTCCTGCGCAACCCGCATCCCCACCCCGCTGCCCAGACACAGCTCAGGGCAGGTGATGCTCGGTGTTGATCACGATTCATGGCATCCTGTGACTCCTGCTCGCATCTGTGTGA
This sequence comes from Ibidorhyncha struthersii, assembly GCA_013398815.1. NCBI lineage: Eukaryota > Metazoa > Chordata > Aves > Charadriiformes > Charadriidae > Ibidorhyncha > Ibidorhyncha struthersii. Next base: position 167,851 of record VZSZ01000350.1, read on the forward strand.
CTCCTCAGGGAGGAAGACATCCGGGCTTTTAGCAGAGGTCCTTCCCGCTCGCAGCCCTGCTCTCCCACAGATACCCTTTGCTTTCTGCTCAGCACATTTTCTCTTTTCACTGGTATAATCTCTCTTCCCAAGGTCTCGGGGGATTCATCCTGCTGGGCAAGAAGTGTCTCCCTTCAAGGACTGGAGCTGCGCTCATGGGAAAGCAGGGGGAGGGTTTTGAGCTGGAGAATGCTTTCTGTTTGCATTCGTCTCCCGCGAGATCTGCAGGATCCCCTCCCGATTCAGACCCCATGGTTCAGAACAGGTCAAAGCAGAAAGACAATAGGGTTTAGAGTCACTTCTGTTTGATTAGGCAGAAGTGGATCCCTCTGCAAACACCATCACAACCATCAGGGACCTGGGCTTGTTCTCAGAGCAGAGTTCTGGTAATGCTGCCTGAAAATTTAATGTGGTTTTTCAAATCCTTTCAGAGACCTGGGTGCAACACAAGTGACTCAGCAGACATTGCTCACGCTCCTCCTGACAACAGTCTGCTTGGAAACGCTGTGAGTATGCAGGGACTCAGTCCCAGCTGCCAGCAGATTGTAATTGGTGAAACAGGGGGTCTGCTTGGGAAACAAACCAGCTCGCCAGTAAATCAGAATAACCCCAGCAAGCCTAAGGTTTTCTATTTACTTTTGAGAACCTCCCAAACTCGCATGCTAAGAAACAGAATTTCACCTTTTAGACTACGTTCTCCAGGTTTTTCAAAGGGAAGTTTTACATCAGGTTGGGGTGCTTTTATGTTTCAAACAGTATTTTGGGATTGGTTAAATTTTCAAAGGTAAAATCAACATTTTGATGCCACTGGAGAAGCCTATCTTCTATTTGAAACCTCTCGTAGAAATTTGGAGAACATATTTGTCCATCAGAACTGTGGGTTGGGAAGTTTTCCAGAGCTGTAGAAGAAATCCAAGCAAAACCATGATCTGTACGTCACCTGAGCTGGACTCGGAGACGCGGATTGAGATGCTGGGGTTTTTCTCCAGTAACCTCTTATCTTTAGCAAACTGCCCAGCGACGTGGCCTGCTGCCTCTGCCAGGAGAAACACGCCACCGAAACCCCGTGCAGGATCGTCGAGTTCCACTGCGAGAACCTGTGCAACACCAGCGCTCCCCAGTGCGGTAGGCTTCCCGATGATATAGACTCCTCAAATCTGCCCAGTTTCCTGTAGCTTTAGGAGATGCTGTAGCATGGTCCCATTTTCTTCCCAGGCACTTCGCACCCAGGTTCCCTGTGCCACCTCGATGGCACCAGTCGAGCCCGGTGGCCCCCAGCCAGTTCCAGGGACGCTAAATCTAGGCAGACTCCACGCTGCTCACTGAGCACAGCTAGAGGAGCTTAGTCTGTGCGGAGCCTTTAAATCAGCCAGTGCAGACACCTTGGGTGAGACCTGGGAGGCCTCTGACTCTGCTCCCTGAGCCACAGGCACAAAAAGCTCCCCCTTGAGCATATGACTTGGAAAAAACAAAGGTTGAAAAGTTACTAGTGATTGCACTTATCTTCTGTGTCAAATACTATCTCGAGAAGAAATAGCTCGCTGGGCTAAACAAACACACGAGCTTCCAATCCACACAGCACATCTAGCCAAGGAAATCATGCATGCCCATTACCGCTCCCAAGTGCTGGAATGAGGGTCTGCTCAAAAGCCCACCAAATATCCCCTGACAACCTCCTGAGCCTTTTCAGTGCCACCATATCTTAGCTAGTCACAGCTCAGCAGTGAGAGGGGTCCCAGACACAGCACAGACGAAGGGTCCGGCAATGTTTGCATTGCTCTGGCAAGGTGCTGAGCTGCACCTCTAAACCTGCCACCCATGCTGGAAACTCTAAGACCCGTAACTGAGCACAGATGCTCCCAGGCAGGCTCTGCAGGAACCTCCTGTAATGCACAGTGTGTCAGAGCAGAGCTGGGATATACAGGCTCCAAAACTTGCCTGGGTGACCTCAGAAAATTGCCTGGTCTCTCTGCCACCCTGCTGCCCACATGTAGCAGAGAGGACAGTAACCCCAATCTCCTTTGCAGGGCATTAGGGGAACATCAAGCATCATTATTCTTTCGCTAGCCTGTGCAGTGTGAGCAATGCACTGTCCCGCTCACACTTTGCACAGGGTAAATATCCTCCTATTCATAGCAGAGACAAGCTGGACTTCTGCAAATAGGTTGCCAAGGTCCCCAAACAACTCATTTTCAAACTGGAGGAGGACAAGTGAGCCTAACCTCGTCGCAAGCCTAGGGAAAACAGGCTGCTAAGCCTTTTAGGGCTAGATACCTCAAAGGTATTTGTGTGTCCAATTTCCTATCATTTTAACAGGGAAAAAAAAAGCCTAAATACCTTTGTAATCTGTAAATATTCTTGACCATGTCACCCTGCCTTTGGCATTAAGCTATCTGCAAAGCAGGATTAGAGATAAGGTTGTGTTTGCAGCCTTGGTGTAGGACTCTTGAAGACTTATCCTAGCTCTGCAGACTCAGCGCGTGCCCTTTGTGTGCCGGGGCAGGAGCTCTCCTGGACTCTTTGCATCATTCTGGGCCAAATTCCCACGTTTTCCACTTCTTCTAGGCCTGGCTGATGGGAGCTGCATCCATCCGCAAAGAAACAACTCTCCGTTATCGGGGACTCTCTCTGACTGTAGATTGTGGCAGACAATTGTGGCAGACCCAGAGGCATTTTAATGTGAAATATCCCAGGTTTTCCTGACCGCAGGGAGAAGGGCTAGTTGGGATAACCGAGCAGGGGCAAACACCATGTCTTTGGCTATTCTGCTTTCCAGCCTCACTCCAAGTTTAAAAGCTTTATGGTGATTTTAGCAACTCAACACTGGCTCGTATCAAGGTGTGGGAAACTCTCCGACAGCAAACCCATTCCCTCCGGGATGTTTCCCATCAACTCAAACAGAGCCCTGGGAGACACGAGAAAGGAAACATCTATCTGTTCTGCCTCGATGAGATAATCTGATTGATTTAACAAGATTTTTCCCATCTGTAACACATCCACCATTCAGTTCACACACTTCCTTGTCTTAAAGATGAGCGCCTGCTGCTCGGGGTAAACCTTTGACCCTGTATTTTGGCAGGAAGTTTCTCATGACGCCGAGTCACCGATCTGCTCTCTTGGTGTTTTACAGCTCGCACAGATCCTCTGGCAGAGACACAAGGAGAAATAATGGAAGCGATACAATCTAGAAAACTCAACGCCAGCACGGTTTTGAACCTCAAGCCCGAGGAGCCTTCGCTCGGAGACAGTGAAACCGTAACGTTTGTGGTTGTCATGAGCCTGACCAGCGCTGATGGTGACCTCAGTAACCTGAATGATCACGTTTCCAGAACAAATTCACATTCCCCTCAGCACCTATCCAGACAGGAAGGCAAAACCAGTAAAGAGCTGATGCTGATGCTGCACAGCGTTCAGCACATGGGCTGGACCAGTGAAACTGATAGAAGGAAACTCTATTTTCTAGCAAAGGCGCTAGTGGCCGAGCTGAAAAAGAAGCTGCACAAGGCTAAAAGCGTTGTGACTGTAAAAAATACCGTCTCACCCCTGCCAGCGCCTGCCATGCAGGTGCAGGAGGGGCATGAGATCCCAGCAGTGGGGGGAGAGACAACCAGGGGCTGGGTGCGAAAGCAGCGTGACTTAGGTTTGAAGCACACAGCATTAAACCCCTGGGAAGCAGCTGGCAGGTTAAACCCCACTGACAACATCTCAGTCTTCAGACAACACAAAACATCCACACCTCCTTCAAAACATTCCTTTTCCCACTCCCCAGCAGAGGCCCCTCTTTTGTCCGGGTCTTTTAAGATTCAAAATTATTCCGATACTGCGGAACAGAGTGAGAAGACTCATGGGACGGAGGATGTGGAGGATGTAGAAGATGCAGGGGAAGCACCATCGCCACGGCAGGACTACGTTTGGACTTACAGAAAGCACAAGCAGGGGGACAGCCCATATCTGAATACAAGCAATCAGCTTTTCTACAAGGCGGTTGGCAATGTGAATCCAGAGGAAGAGCCCCCACCAACAGAAAGTAAAGCAGAGCAGAGACTAAACACTAACCGGCATCTTTTTGATAACCTGTTGGTTAACACCAGCCCCCCCGCTGCAAGCAGCATGCTAGAGGACACGGCTGAAGAGAGTTCTTCTCTTGGTGGGCGTTTACCAGCCATCCCTCGAACCACAAAAACATATTGGAAGCAACAAAAGGAAGGATCCAGTTTCCTCGATAAACCAGGTAGCTCCGACAGCCCAGACGGTGTGCTGGTTCCAGGAGACCTCTTTGAAACCGAGGTCAATCGTCACCTGCGCTTGCTCATCCCAGACGAAGCCCTGCGGATGTTCATGGCCCAGGTGGTGCGAGCCCTGCGGATGGACTGCAGCCTGCCCCAGCTCCAGCTGGCCTGCGCAAAGATGGTCTGGAAGACGGGACTGCTCATAAAGCTGCTCAGCAAGAGGCAAGATGACCAGGGAGCCTCTGCTCTCACCAGCCGGTGTCTCCTGGAAGGGAATGTTTCCAATGGCATGGCCCTGGCTGGGGAAGCGAGCAGGAAATCCGCAGGGAAGGTAGGAGACATACTGGGCGTTGCTGGATGCGTCTTTCTGGACAACAGGGAATGGAAGGAGCAACCCTCTCTCCACTCCTGATTTTCTCTCCTTTTCTCCCAGTGGAAACCAGAGTATACCTTGGGTGACAGGCTCCTGTTAGCGATATTGGTGTCTGTCATCAGCATGAGTATCCTCATGGTGACGTGCCTTGTCAAGGTAAGCCCGTAACTTGTTTGAAAGACAGCTGTCAGTCAAGCCCTGTTGCTGGAGCACAGTGGGGCAGGGTGGTGCCTCCCCACAGGGTTTATGAGCCCCGGGGTCATAATGTGAGCTCATGACGTGAGCACCCGTAGGTAGCACAGGAGATGTTTTTCCAAGCTTGGAGCTTGTCACGGCATCCATACAGCTCAGCATGGGTTCAAGTCTATTTGGGGGTGGGGTGGGGGGATTGTCCTGGTATCTGTCACAACCTGTCTGCAGCTCTGCTTTGCAGCTTTCCTAACAGCTTATCGAGTGGGGCTGTGGCTCCCTCCCAACACAGCCTCTCCCAGCAGCCCTTCCCCGAGTTTTATCCCGCCATCCCTAGCCCTACAGAGCCACCTCCCAGGCTCTTCTCCTGACCGTGTTCTGCTCTCCTGACCCTGTTCTGCTCTCCTGCCCACGCCGATTGCTTTCAACCATGCAGCAATTCCTACCTTCCCTCTTGCCCAAATCATAGAATCACAGAATGGTTCGAGTTGGAAGGGACCTTAAAGACCATCCAGTGCCACCCCCCTGCCCTGGGCAGGGACACCTCCCCCCAGCCCAGGTTGCTCCAAGCCCCGTCCAACCTGGCCTTGAACACCTCCAGGGATGGGGCAGCCACAGCTTCTTGGGGCAACATGGAACACTGCCTCACCACCCTCAGTCAAGAATTTCTTCCTAATATCTCATCTAAATCTCCCCTCTTCTGCAAGGCGTGAGGACTCCGCGTGGGTCAGGGCAGTGCCAGAGACAGGCAGGGGAGAGGACCCAGCGTGCCCACAGGGTTTCAGCCTCCCTTTGGGGCCCTTCTCTTTGGAGGGGAAAAAAAAAAAAAAACAACAAAAAAAAAAGCGCTTTTCTTTCTTTAAAAGCCCACCTACATGTGTCAGACTGGGGTTAAACGGGACGGGAGTACCCCTGCAAAACACTGCCCAGATAAGAAAGGCAGACATAAACATTGCTGAGATTAGGAGAGCTCTGGGAGTTCAGGTCATTCCGGAGGCAGGGAAAAGCGGGGAGTCAGGAAGGGAGGATGGGCTCTTTCTAAAAACACGGCTGCTGGTACAGGCTTGCACATGTATATAACGGGCTCGGTTGGAGGAAGAACCTTTTGGCCTCCCTTGTTTTGCAGAGTATGATGAGAAAATCCTGACGTTACGAGTCTCTCTCTCTCTCTCTCCTTCACCACCAGGTTTGTTTCCAAAAACCCGCAGCTGCTTCCCAACCCCAAAGCACCAGTAAATCACAGCTGAGAAGGTAATTCGTCGCTGCGCCATGCTGCTGCTGTGTCACCAATGATCTTTACTCCGAACAGCACCTAATCCCTGAGCCCCCCCAGCCACTTGGGCGCTGAAGACTCGCCAGTCGATGTTTAAAATGCATAGATTTTTTAAGAGACCCAGAAAAGGGACCCCAAAGCTGTAAGCTCACAGCTCAGCCAGGCAGCCCCTCTCCATGCTGGTGATGCAACACCCTGGACGTGGTGGATGTGTTGGTCCTCAGCTCCCACGTGGTCCCGTGTCCCTGCGACCACACTGCCCAGCCCCGAGGAAATACCTCTCTGCCCTGGTTCCCATCAAAACTCTTCTCCAGTGACAGCTCAGCCCTGCTGCATAGAATCATAGAATAGTTGGAGTTGGAAGGGACATTAAAGACCACCCAATCCCACCCCCCTGCCCTGGGCAGGGACACCTCCCCCCAGCCCAGGTTGCTCCAAGCCCCGTCCAACCTGGCCTTGAACACCTCCAGGGATGGGGCAGCCACAGCTTCTCGGGGCAACCTGCCCCAGGGGCTCACCACCCTCACAGGAAAGAATATTTTCCTCATAGCTCATCTAAATCTCCCCTCTTTCCGTTTAAAACTGTTCCCCCCTCATCCCACGGCTCCTCTCCCTGATCAAAGGTCCCTCCCCAGCTCTCCTGGAGCCCCTTTAGGGACTGGAAGGGGCTCTAAGGTCTCCCCGGAGCCTTCTCTTCTCCAGGCTGAACACCCCCAGCTCTCCCAGCCTGTCCTCCCAGCAGAGGGGCTCCAGCCCTCNCTCTCTGGGCCATGAGCGCACAGTGCCGCTCATGTTGAGCTTCTCACCCACCAACACCCCCAAGTCCTTCTCCTCAGGGCTGCTCTCCAGCCATTCCCCACCCAACCTGGATTTGTGCTTGGAATCATCCCCACCCAAGCGCAGGACCTTGCACTTGGCCCTCTTGAACTTCATGAGGTTGGCACAAGCCCACCTCTCCAGCCTGTCCAGACCCCTCTGGATGGCATCCCTTTCCTGCAGCGCGTTGCCTGCTCCACGCAGCTTGGTGTCATCGGCGAACTTGCTGAGGGTGCACTCGATGCCACTGTCCATGTCGCCAACAAAGATGTTAAACAGCACTGGTCCCAGTACCAACCCCTGAGGGACACCACACATTACTGCTCATCGTTTGGTCATGGAGCCATTGACCGCTACTCTGAGTGCAACCATCCAGCCAGTTCCTTATCCACCGTGTGGTCCATCGGCCAAATCCACGCCCCGCTGCCCAGTGGCAGTTGAAGAGCTGGCTCCCGTCCTCTCCCGATGCCTTTCACATCCAGGCCAGGACTCATTCCCAGCCACGTCACCCAGCACCGGCCCTTCCTTCTGGGGCTCCTCATCTTCCTTAGGCCCAGCTGAAACCTCGCCCCGACGCTGGCTGCGGCCCTCCCTGGCCAACCCTCCCTGCTTATGGACCGGCAACGGTGAATTCTGAGGAGAGAATGCACAAAAGCCTTTTTTCTCCTGCTTTATCCCGCTAAATCCAGATGTTTTGCAGGGCTGTAAATGCCACCAGTCCTACAGTAGCTGCTTCCCCAGTAGGGCACGGTACCGGCAACCTTCCTGCCAGTACCTGCCCTCACCAGCTGCCTTCACTTTTTATCCTCCTTCTTTTTATTTTGTTTTTCCCCAGCTTATTTCGAAAATTCCTGCCACGGGGATGGAGCAAGGACAAGTACGACGTCAGAGAGCAGGTAAGGGCAGGGAGCACGTGCCAGGTCTGGCCGAGAAACGCTGCCGGCTGCTTCTCACCCTCTCCAACACCTTCCCTTCCCCGGCGCTCTCCAGGGCCGGCGCGATTCGGAGCGGAGCAAACGCGAACCGCGGTGGCTGCGAGACCTGTACCAGCCGCTCGCTCCCCAGCAGGAAAAAGCCATCGCGGAGCTGTACGATAAAGAGACCTCGGAGGAGGAGGAGATTTTCAACAAGTCCCAGCTACACTGAGGGGGACGGCGGCGATGGCGGCGCCGCTTTTTCGCTTCTTGTTCTGATGTAGGAACTGCTGAGGCCTTCCTTGGCGGTTACTTCCCTGGCGGTTAGTTCCTCGGCAGTTAGTTCCTCAGTGGTTAGTTCCTCGGCTGTTTCCTCGGGTGTTATTTCCTTGGCTCTTTCCTTAGATGTTATTTCCTTGGTGTTATTTCCTTGCCCATTATTTCCTTGACTATTTCCTTGGCTGTTATTTCCTGGCTGTTATTTCCTTGGCTCTTATTTCCTTGTTATTTCCTTGGATGTTCTTTCCTTCGCTTTTATTTCCTTGGCTATTTCTTCAGATGTTATTTCCTTGCTGTTATTTCCTCGCTGTTATTTCCTTGGCTGTTTCCTCGGACATTATTCCCTTGGTTATTTCCTCAGATGTTATGTCCTTGGCTGTTATTTCCTTGGCTGTTTCCTTGGATGTTATTTCCTTGCTGTTATTTCCTTGCTGTTATTTACTTGCTGTTATTTCCTTGTTGTTATTTCCTCAGATGTTATTTCCTTGCTGTTATTTCCTTCTTGTTATTTCCTCGGATGTTATTTCCTTGCTGTTATTTCCTCGGCTGTTATTTCCTTGGCTATTTCCTTGGATGTTATTTCCTTGGATGTTATTTCCTCGGTTGTTATTTCCTTCTTGTTATTTCCTTGGCTGTTATTTCCTTGCTGTTATTTCCTCGGATGTTTCCTCAGATGTTATTTCCGCGCCTGTTATTTCCCGGCTGTTATTCCAACCAGATGCCCGTAGCACCCCGGAATAGCCGCCGCCGTGGCGGGCAAAACACCCGTACCCCCACAGCGCCGCTCCCTCCCCCAGGACGGAGGGTGCCGGGGGGCGGCCGCACATCAGGGCCCCCCCCGAGATCTCCCCCCGGCGGGACGGGAACCACGGGGCCGCGGGGGCCGGGGAGCCCTCAGGGGGGGTCTGGCAGCAGCCGGGCAGGGGACACGCTCCCACCGAGTAGGG
>VZSZ01000350.1:179268-201341 GCA_013398815.1 Ibidorhyncha struthersii
TCCATCCGCTCCCTCCAGCGCTGACACCCCAAAGCCCTGGGCCTGGTTCGTCCCTGGAGGCCTCACCCCCCGCGCAGATCCCAGCACCTGCGGGATCTTCACACCTTTCTCTGATTTATTGTGCGTTATATTCTCTATAAATGCCGTTTTCTCACTTAAAACGAGTGGTTGCAAATAAGCTCTGGGTAGTTCTTTTGTCCAGCAGAAAATGCAGAGTTTAAAGAGCCCGTTTCTTCTTGCCTTACTTCTAGCAACCCCTGGTTCTCCCGTCAAGGCATGCGAGCTGCCTGCTCTGCCCAATGGCCACCGAATCAACCAGGAAACTCCAGTGCCGGGAATCCAAAACGACGCAAAAATTGGGAGTATAAATACAGGAACACCTTGCCACAACGCGCTGGGGGTTTCACAGCCCGCGTCGCCCTTGCACAGTGGCTCTGTCGGCTGCGACGCTGGGGAAAATCAACCCCGGCTTTACCTGCAGTGCCGGCGAGTTGCAGCCTGGTACAGGAGTAGGCAACAGGCTAAAGGAAATTCCCATTTTTGAGTGTTTGAGAAACACAATTTCGCCATCGAGGGCTGCGCTGGGAGCTCAGCGGCTGCTTCGCCTCCCCTGGCCGCTCCTGGGCATCCTGCTCGGTGCCACGGGGGCAGAAGTTGGAGGGGTTCAGCACCGGCGACTCTTCTCCGACCCCATCAGGTTTGTCAACTGCAAGGAGGACGTTTCCGCGGGCAAGAGGGTGGTGTGTTGGTCCTCATCCCTTACGCGATGCCCGTGGGGATCGCGGCGGTGCTGAATAGTGCCGGGCTGAGCGCAGAGAAGGAGGTGAAGTCAGACCACGAGGGTCCTGCTGCTGCTGCAGCGAGCCGGGGCTGGGCTCTAACCCTGCCCTAACCCTCACTGGATTATTTCCGAGGGGTTTTATACTGCAACAAGCCAAGCCCCTGCCCGGGCCAGCTGGCTTTCCTGCTCCCAGGCTGCCTCTGCTTGGCGTCGGCTTGTATTTTAAGCGTGGCTGGGTGTGCGCAGGCTCTGGGTGGGAGGCAGAAGCTGTGTAGGAGGAGAGGGCTCTCCCAACGCCGGCCCTTGGACCCACGGTCCCATTGAAGCCCTCATTTCCCCGGGGTGGAGGGTGACTGGTGCAGCACTCGTGCTTGGAAAATGACTGGCTCTGCGTCCAGGCCTTGAGTCACCGGTTCACACCGTCGTTGTGGGCTGTTGTTTTCCGTTTGCAAAGCACGAGCGGTGACCTGCTGTTTATTTATAACTCTGAGAGCGTCGCTTGTTGTGAGACCAAAGAGCTGAGCTCTTGGACGGGGTCTCTGCCTCTCCTGGCAGAAGGTTTGAGTCGAACAAGCCGTTCCCAAAGAATTTGGCTGTTTTGCAGCAGTTTGGTCAATAAACAACTCTGCTCTTGCACCGGTGACTCTCTTCCTCGGTAGGTTTAACCACGCCAGCTTGCCGGCTGGTTTTATTTCTCACTTGTTTTATTTTCTTTGTTTCACTCGAGCTGTTGCACTCTGCCTGCGTAGCCTCTGGGGTGGTGACTGCTGGGAAACCATGTGGGGTTTTTTTCTGCTGTAAGATGTGCTTGTCTCTGCGTTTGCACATGCATCCCATCTCTTATCCTTTGAAGATCACAAGGAACAGCCGTGGCTTTCCGGGATTTACCTGGTAGTGCTGCAGTGCCCTCTGGTTCCTTCCAGAGCCGGCTAGCCCAGCGCCAGGGCTGCCGGTCCGATTTCCCCATGTTTCAGTGAAGACTTGTGTTAGGTGAAATCCGCCTCAGAGCTGGTTTGTTGCACTCGTTATTCAGGAAAACGCTGTCCCAACAGAAGCGATGCCGTGTGGATTCACGGCGCTGGAACAAACTGGTTGGACTGGTCGCAGTGGGAGTGGAGAGTCCCATGGTGAAGGCGGCGGGTGTCCTCCTTGGCGCCTCTCCTCCTGCAGACGCTGGGAGAGGTGACGCCGGTGAAGCGGCGAGTTTTTTGAGGGAATACCACTGACTTAGTAAAATCTGGATGAGGTCTTTGCAAAGACACCGCTGTCGCCCCTCCCCTGCGACCAACTGGGGACGCCGGGGTGGCTGACACCGAGAGCACAGACAGCGGGTGCAGTCCTGCAGCTGAAACACCCACACTGCCTCTCCCGGCAGGAGAAATGCTACCTTGTGCCTACGGCTTCCTTCTCCCACCCTTGGGTCTCTGTCCCCAGCTCTTGCACCTTGAATTCATCTTGGGTGGGATTTGTCGCTTGTTTGGAGGGTGTATGCAGGAGGCGTCGGGGAAAGGGACAGAGGCTGCCTGGCCCTGAGGAGCCTGATGCTGACCGAACCTCCCGTGCGGAGGGCACAGATGGGGGCAGCTCTCTGTGGTCCTTGTCGACCGCTGCTGTCACTTAGGTGTCCCCTCGCTCTCCCCAGAAACCCTCAGCGGCGCCTCGAGCCTCTGAGCCAGAGGTTCACCTTCCCGTAATCACTGCGCTCCCCCATTTCTGTGTTGCAACCCGAAGAGAGGAAATCTTATGACAAGTCATGGCGAAAACAGTTTCCTTTTCTGTGAAATTGTCTGTGAACTCTGGAAACACTGAGGATCGATCCAGGGTTTGTCCCCAAAGAGTTGTTGAACTGCTGCTCCGAACAGCACCAGTTGGTGTGGTACGTGCATGGGCTGCTCCAGCTCTGGGATGTTCCGGATTTGGGCTGCTCCAGGTTTAGGCTGCTGCTGCCTTCAGAACTGCCTGTGACCGTGTAGGAGCTGGTCTGCAAACTATGTTTCTGCCATGGTCTGCCAGCTCATGGTGCAGGGAGAGGGACAGGTTGAAGCCGTCAGCTCTGCTTGGGGAAAGCTGTGGGGTTTTTGTGTCGGCTTGGAAATAAAATCTGAAGTATCAACGCCATACCAAGCCCGTTGTCTGCCGTCGCCGTGCCCAAAGCCTGCTGTCAACTGCTGGGCTCCGTCCTTCTCCTCTTGGATGGCAAAGCCACCGCAAGTGCTTCCAGCTCTAGGGGATACATTTCTTCTTCAACCTCTTACATCCTTAGAAAGCTTTACGGTGGTAGCTGGTGCTGGAGCAGCTCTCGGACCCTTTTCAGCGCCAAGACATTCTGTGTTTGAGCAGGGGAGCAGCCGTGCGACGGGCGTCTCGCTGACAGCCGCCTGCTTTGCTCACACAGCCTCCAGGCACAGCTTGGTTTCACCAGACGGCTCTGAAGAACAGGGCAGGAGGCCAAAAGTCAGAAGTCAAAGGTCCCTTGTTGGCTGCAAACACCCTGCAGTTGCAGATGACTCCAGTGAGGCTGTGGCTGCCTGCGCGCCTCTGGTTTTGGCAAGGTTTCCCGGAGCGGGAGGACACTGATTTTCCTCTCTCCCCCACCAAAGCCAGCTGCAGCAGAGCAGCCCTGCCATACGCAACCCCAGGAGCGGGGAGATCCTGGGCCGTCCAGTGTCTGCCTCTCAACGGAACGACTGGAAACCTGATGGAGAACCCGCGTCCTTCCTTCCCGGCTTCCCAGGCGGCTCTGTGCCACTGGGGCAAGAGGGTCCGTCCCGGTCAGGTTCGGCAGCAGCATCGCTCCTCCCGTGTGTACCGGAGGGATGAGCTGCTGTCACCTCTGCGCAGGGTCTGCTGGAGGGTGCCACACCTCTGTCTGGGCCACCTTAATGCCATTCACGTGGTTTTTGGGTGCCATCGTTCAGGCTGACTCGGTAAATGCCTGTTTTGATGCCCTTGCTGGCGCCTGGGCATTGCAGGTGGTGTAGAAACAGAAGGGAAGCAGTCCCCAGCACTGCATGCATCGCTGCTGGCTTGACCGGCCCCCCGTCTTACCCAGGTTTAGGGCTGCCTGTGGGCAGCTTGCAAGGTTTAATTACTCCCTTTTGCAAGCGTTAATTACTCCCTCTCAGTCTCTTGCCCGTGCTCTGTTTTGCCTGAAACTCTCTTTGTCCCCGGGAAGCGTGGCGTGTTTCGATGCGGTGGTGGGTCGGTCCCAGCTCGAAGCCGGCAGCAGTCTGGCCGTCAGCGTTTGCAAAATGCCTCGGTGTCACAATCCGTGGCTCTTGCGCGGCGCCGGGTGCCCTTCGTGTGGCAGGTGAGTTAGATGTAAACCGAACGGATGCTCAGACGTGCTCCTCCTCCTTGTCCCAAAGGTGACATGTGAAGGCAGCGCCCGGCGCGGGGAGCAGCAGCAGCTGAGATGCATTCGAGCCACACCGATGACCCCAAGGAAGCCATACAAGTGAGTGAGACACCCCGGTGCTCCCCAAATAGCTCCAGTTACTCCCCAGTGCAACCCCAGTTACCGGTGGGGACGTGGTAGGACTTGTCAGTGCTGCCAGCTGGGACTGGGATGGTTTTTACTGGCGAAGGGTGGCTCAGGCATTCTGGCAGAGAGGATCCTTGATGGTTTGTCTGGTGGGGGAGGGTTAAAATAGGGTGGCCGTGAGTTAAATCACACCAGACTCTACCCTGGGCTTTGCCCCTCGTGGCAAGATCCGGTGTGGGGCCGGGGAAGGTGCTCAGCCCCGATAACTGGGTGAAGGAGCTTTGCTGCTCTGTATATTTGGGGTTTCTTTACCCAGCTTTGAGAGTCTAAACACGTTTAATGAGCAAAGTTCAAACCGGGTGTTTGATTCATCCCACAGCTGAGTTAATTCATGCATGACAGATAAAATCATTTGCACTCTTTAATCCTGTTAGCCCATGGTTGCTGCTTGCAGACGGGTTGCTCGCGCTGGCAGATCCATGGGGCAGCAGGAGCTGCAAGGGGCGTCCCGTGATAGGGGCAGGAAGAAGGTGCATGTTCCCCTGGCTGTTGTCCTTGAGCTACAGCTGCTGGAAATCTTATTTAGATGCTGAAAAAAAAAAAAAATATCCCGGGCTGGAAATTTAATACAGCTTTGTGCAGCCAACCCAGGCTCGAGTCAAAATCTGCCCGGCCCCAGTCGCAGCGGCTGGTGCCGTTCGGCGTTCGCCTCGAATGCCGCGTGATTGATGCCGAAACGTGAATCGTTTGATGGGGAGCCGGCTGGATTTGCAGTGGTTGCCAAATGCCTGCTGGGGAGTACCGCTCTCATTTTAAATGAGATTGATTGAGACATCCGGGCTCAGCTGCGTTAGAAAGAAAAAAATCCTGTTCCACCAGCATAAAATTGGTAAATTCACTGAGTTTGATTCTTTTCAACTGGTGAGAAAGAGGGAAGCAAAGCTGTTGGAAGATACAATTCCCATGTTCCCAATCCAGAGCGCACTGGGGCTTTCCGAAGGCAGCAGCTAAAGCCCAGCCATGCTGCCAAAAGCATCTTTTTTGGGGGGTGGGGGGAGCATCCCCAGCAGCGCCTGTGGGTTAATCAGCACAGACGAGCTGCTGAGCCCGCCAGCGAGATCGATGGCTTTGATTTCTGCTGCCGGGACTCGTTAGGGCGTCACGTGTTTCTTGGGCTGATCTGCACGAGTTCAAGTGGTATCGCAGCCCTGAGTACGGGTTACCCCCTTTGAGTTTCTCGTTTCTCACCCGTGCTTATTTAATCCCTGTGTTTCCCCCGAGCAAGCGCCTGGAAAGAGCCCATTTCTTTTTCTCCCCGTCTTCTTAAGCAATTTGGTGTCTGCAGAGGAAGCGCCACGCGCTCTAAAGGCAACACCAGCAACCCGAAACGCCAGCTAAAATTGCATAAGTTACAGTTTAAAAAAAGAAAAAGCCACATGAACTGTGATGCCGAGAGCATGAGTCCCCAGCTTGACCGGTTTGGCTGTAGGTGTTCCCTAACAGCCGCCGCGAAGCACGTGGATGAGGCAGGAGCTGCGTGGGGCTTCGCTCTACACGAGCCTTGCAGTTTTTTGAACCGTTTTATATGAAATCTTTCCTAATACTTATTTTTTTTTTATAATCCAAACATGTCCCTCCTGTCTCGCAGCTGATCAAGAAGCAACTGGTGAATGCCATCAAGGCGTTGCAGAAGCAGTACGTGACGTCGGATGCCGTTGTAACCAGCGACGATGGGAACGCCAACACCCTCTGCAGCGCCCTGGAAGCCGTCTTCGTGCACGGGCTGAAGGCGAAGCATATAAAAGCAGAGAGTGGGGGGAAAGGGAAGAAAGCAGGGGGTCGGGGACCGCTTCCCCAGCCGGTCTTCTGGGGTCTGCTGAAGAGCATCACTCATCGGTGAGTGCCCGTCTCTGCCGAAAGGTGTTTGCACCCTCAGGTTTATCCCCTCTCTTTCATGCAAAAGCCACAAAATTCAGGGAATGGTGAACAGGAAGATGGCTCCATGGAAAGATATGTCTCTACCCCATCCCCTGTGCTCAGTCCTTTTGGTCGGAGGGAGAGATGTTCTCACAGGGTGTCTCGGGAGGACTGGGGCTGCCCGGGACTGCTGGGAGATGCAGGTAGGAGAGCAAAGCCCCTGCGGTGCCAAGCGATGCAGGGCTGGGCACCCGCTGCTCCCAGCGCCGTCTCTCGCAGCGTGTGCAAGGGGCGAAGTGCCATTTAGGCGTGAGCCAATGTCCCCAAACAGTTAAGGAATGAAACGCTGCTGCCAGCTTAGGGCACACTCCTTTCTTTTTTATTTTTGGGTGCCAGGCTCTGTACGGGGTCTCCATGTCCCCGGTGGGACCGCGGGGACCACACTGGTGTACAGCAGCAGTGGGTTACGGGATGCACGGTGCCAGGGTCTGGTCTCTTTTCTGATGGTTACCCTCCATTTCCCCATGTCGCTGCCGGGATGAACACCACCTTCCCAACCCGTGAGCTTTGAGGAGGTCTCGCCTGGGTAACTATCGTTACCTGCTGGGGTTTTTCTGAGCCACTCCCTAAGCAGAGTCCTCCCACGCTAAATAACAGCCCACACGCAGATAGTTTTGAAAGCTTCATCCAACTCCATCGCCGACTCTTAAATTATGAAAGAGCAGACGAAAATAACTCTTTCACATGCTACAGGGGATATTTTTGTGCCCTTTGAAGGTTTTTTTTCTCTTCTTTCTTGAGAGACAGATTAAAAACAAAAATACTTGCAAAAGTTTTGCTCTGTTTTTTGTAGCACCTGCAGCACCGGCATGAGCTGGGGCCGGGGAGGATCAGGGAGCATGGTGTCGCTGTTGGATTTTGGGGTGGGANTTTAAATTTGAAGCTAGGATTTAGACACGTGGTTGCCACCAAGGAGTATACAGCCTGAACGTGTCCCGCTACCGCACAGGGACAGCGGGAGTTTCCTTCTCTGCATCCTTCATCCAGGGTGAGCGATGGGTGGGAGATGCCTCCGGCCAGAGAGAGGAGTAGCACCCAGAGGCACCTCAGGGATGCCCGGGGTCATTAGCGATTTATTTAGCTTTGGGGAGTTGAGGAGCTCTTTTTTCTCTATGGGAAACCACGTTTACCATGGAGGAAAGAGATTTTTCCGCAGCCTTTTTTGACCCAACTCCTAAACTCCCTACAGCAGAGCGAGTTGGGCAGTTCCTCGTGGAGGATCTGCTCCTCTTGCACCCCACGATGGACCGAAAACGGAGACGTTCACATTTTGCTCTGCTCTTTTTCTCCCTTTCCCCAGAAATATTGTCTCGGAGCTGGAACAACTTATCTTTATCAATACGGACGTCGGCCGCTGCCGAGCCTGGCTGAGGCTGGCATTGAACGACGGCCTCGTGGAGTGTTACCTGCAGCTACTTCTGCGGGAGAGGTCCCGGCTGCCCGAATACTACCAGGCCACCGCTCTGCTCTTAGATGCCGAAGAGTGCGAGTTTCTCCTTAGCTACTTGCAGGGCTTAACGTCCTTAACTTTCGAGCTCTCCTATAAATCAGCGGTTTTGAACGAGTGGACTATCACGCCTCTGTCCCTATCGGGTCTGTGTCCTGTTTCGGAGTTGCTGGAGCCCCTCACGTCCTCGACATCCGAACCCCGCAGAAAAGCATCACTGGGTTCGATCTCCCAGTCGTCAGGGTCGGATGAGATCGAGATTCAACCCTCCGTCCTACCCATCGGCAAAGCCGGCAGCAAAATCAAGCTCACGTCGTCCTCGTTGAGCCTTAACACCACAAGTTCGTCCCAGCTCTCCTCCAGCCTGGGCTCCGACAGCATCCTCCCGGCTCACTGCGCCCGCAGTCCCGAGCGGAGCGAGGAACCGCTCTCCTGCGACTCCGACCTGGGGACAGCCACTGCCGAGGACCTGGACAGGTCACTTCAAGAGTGAGTCTTTTCCCAGATCTCCTCTTCAAAGGGATTTTTAACCCTCTCCTGGGCTCTTATTTATTTTCTCGCTGTAGGCAGGAAGGCTTTTACCCTATTTTTCTTTAACAAGCTGTTTTTTTCCCACTGGAAAGAGCCTGAATAGTAAAAAGAAACACTCAGCACAGCTTGCTGGGACCCTACTGCCACGGCAAATGAGCTCCTGGTCACTGAAGTGTGTGTCTGTCCTCTTTACTGGGGCAGAAACGTCAGAAAAATGCTGCTCCCCTGTTTCAGGAATGTCACATCTCCCTGGCGTACGCTGGGGGATGCTCCGGGGCTTTCTGCAGGGGGAAATAAATGAGTTTGGTCACAGGAAAGGGTTATAATTTGCAGCTTCGGCAGATGATTTAGAGGAGGGAGGATGTTAGTTTGTCATCCTCGTGATTTATTTCTGCCAAACACCCGGCACAAAGATTTCCAGTGGGTTATATAAGCTCTGAGTAATCAGTAAATATTTTCCCTGCCACCTTTAAAACCCAGCTCCGAAGGAGCCTGGCCTCGGGGTGCCGGTTGGCGAAGGCACCCTCTTCCCGATAAGGGTCTTGGAGAGGCTTTAGAGCTGCAGTCTGTTCTTCCCCATCGATAACACCATCGTCACCCATTTATAAGATTTTGCATCTTAATGATGATCCTGGAAGAACCTGCCTTGATTGGATTAAACCCGTGATGGAAAGACATCGTTTTGAATTTTAATCTTGGGCTGGTTTAGTTTGACCGAGCTGGTGGCGAAGCAAGGGCATGGGAACAGCGTCTTGCCTGGCCAGGCTCCACTGATAATTGCTCATTAACAGTATGAAAACATTTGAAATTTGGCACACGGTCTGCGGCTGGATATGTGTCCAGGAGCCATACGTGGGGCTGGGGCTGTGGGGAGGCTCTCCCTCCCTTACGAGGTGTCCGTCAGAAGGAAATTAAGCCCTGTTAACAGGCGTAGTTAGGAAGTGCATCCTCTGCAGGCAGGGTCCTTGCCTGCAGTGGGGTCAACTGCTGCTCAGTAGGGCACAAATCACCTGTTTTTCTGTTAGCAGGACTGGTGCCACAGGGTTTACTTGCAGCCGTACAGTGCTGCCAGCCCACGGGAGACGAGCGGCGATGCTGAGCCCCTTTTTTTTGGGGGTAGTTATAATTTGCGATAACTGGGTTGTTTGTGTTTTTTTATAGGTTCTGGTTTAACGTAGCTACAATCAAACTGGTCACTTTTCTGTTTCCAGGGTGTTGTCCGAGTTCAGCAAAGCCAAGCCAAGCCTGGAAGCCCCGGAGGGGGGGCTGGTCCCCAGCGTGCTGGGCTGCTCCCCACAGCCGCCCGCCTGCCCCCCGGCTGCGTCGCCCGTCCCCCCGGCACTGTCCCGCAGACCTCACCCGCCGTCGCCTCCCAATGCTGACAGTCCACGCTCCGCTCAGATGGTCAACGCTGTGACCGCCGGCAATGGAGATGGAGATGCAGCACCGCAAGCCGGCAGCACGGCCGGCATTCCGGCCACACGGCGTGGTCGTCCGAGCGGAGGAGAGACGGGCAGAGGTGGCACAGTTGGCAGCAGTGAAGCAAGCCAGGCAGTCCGTAGCCCGACAACCGAATACCTTCTTTCTCCGCTGCTGGGTTGTCCGGTAGGTCATCGATCTCCTTGTTTTTATGCTTCCTGCCCAGCAACATCTAATGGAAAAGGAAAATAAAACTAGTGACAGCTTCTGAGTAGGCAACGGTTTCTCCAAACTCTCATCTTCCATGTTGCTTCCCATCTCCCAACGGCAAGTTGGGTGTAAGCGATGCTCCCCACTCCCTGGGCATCTTCCTGGACCCCACGGAGTCGCGTCCATGGAGCCACCCTGGGAGAAATTGGGTCGAAGTTGATATTCCCTGGTAAAAGGGGCACCAAAGCTTTTGAAAGCCTGCCTGGCCTGCCAGTCGTTCCTCACCAAGAGTGGCTGCAACAGGAAGTTTTTGGTTTTGTTAACGATATCTGGAGAGCGATGAGCTCTTGCACAAATCTGTCCATAGGCTGTGTGCAAGCTGATAAACCAGCCTGAGAGTCGAGCTTCTCACGGGGACTTTTCTTTGATTATCGTCCACGTAAAAGGAGGGAAAAGGGTTGACTGGACGGGAAACAAATTACAGTTTTCCAGTGGAAAAATGTTCACGCAGCACATCTGTTCCCAGTGCAGGATGGCATTCCCTGGTGCTTAGGCTAGTTTAGAGAGCGATGGATTTCCCCCGCTGCCACTGAGGAGATGATCCACTTGCTTTTGCTTTTAGGAAACTCTTTGACCGGCCCTGTCTTCTGTCTAATTTCTTACTGACTTTTACGTCCTGGTTCCCATCGTTTCCATCCTGGTTCCCATTGTTTCCATCCTGGTGATGGTAGGATATACTTCATACCCCGCAAACGGTTTCTCTTTTTGGTCTCTGCTCCTTTCAGCTCCCTCCCGGTTATCCCATTTCCGTTGCTTCCTCGTGGCGTTGGGCCAGTTTGACCTAATCTATGTATAACATACAGTGTCAACAGGAAATTCCCCCCTGCTTTCGCATGACTCACGCAGCAACCTGCGTTCCTGGTCCGGGAGTAAGCCGAGCCTGCCTATACGTTGGGAGCTTGCACCGCAAGCTGCTCCTGATCCTCGCTGCAGGGTGGTGATGGTTCCTCTGCTGTCGTTTCGTTTGTTATTCAGAGTAAAAGGCTCTTGGGAAGCAGGGTAGGGTAGTTGAGAGGTCGTTCCTGGTGGGGCGCAGCCCTGGAAGGGATGCGCTGGGTCTAGGGAAGCTGCTCCCTTTTGCTGGAGCACTGAGCTGGGTCATGTTTTGCTCCTGGTGTTTGTCTGGGGACCTTGTCCCAGAACCTCATTCCGTTCTTGTGGCCACAAAAACTCCCAGAGAACTTAACAGCCATGTTTTCTTTCAGCTTAACGAGCTTTCTTCTGCTTGTGAGTGTCATCCCCTCCTGCCATACAGAGACAAAGGTTTCCCCTGCATTACTCTTTGCCTGTACTGATCAGATCTGGTGTTTGTAGCATCTGCTTGTAAGCCATAGGTCTCTATTTCATCCTAGAGATCTTCTCTGCACCTCTCCCCATCTCTGTTCTTCCTGGAACACGGATGATGCCGCTGCTCCAGGCGAGCTTGTTCTCTTCCACGGCAGGGCTTGTATCTCACCCTCTGTCAGAAATACTTCATGGACCAAGTATCTTCTATATGGTTACTGCCGGGATTGTGCTCTCCCTCTGAGCCCCTCGATGATTTTAGGAGCAGAGAACTGATCAGTTTTGGACTTTATAATCCCACCGGTATATAATCCCAATACTTGCCAGCTGCTGACACAGTGCCGTGGAGCATTCCCTGACCAGAGGGAGCAGCGAAGCCATCCGTGTGGGGATGGGCGGCCTCATAGAATCATAGAATGGTTTCGGTTGGAAGGGCCCGTGAAGACCATCCAGTTCCACCCCCTGCCCCAGGCAGGGACCCCTCCCCCCAGCCCAGGTTGCTCCAAGCCCCGTCCAACCTGGCCTTGAACACCTCCAGGGATGGGGCAGCCACAGCTTCTCGGGGCAACCTGCGCCAGGGGCTCACCACCCTCACAGGCAAGAATTTCTTCCTAATGTCTCATCTAAATCTCCCCTCTTCCAGTTTAAAACCATTCCCCCTCATCCCGTTGCTCCTCTCCCTGATCAAGGGTCCCTCCCCAACTCTCCTGGAGCCCCTTTAGGCACTGGAAGGGGCTCTAAGGTCTCCCCGGAGCCTTCTCCTCTCCAGGCTGAACCCCCCCAACTCTCCCAGCCTGTCCTCCCAGCAGAGGGGCTCCAGCCCTCCCAGCATCTCTGGGCCCTCCTCTGGCCCCGCTCCAACAGCTCCATGTCTCTGCTATGTTGGGGGCTCCAGAGGTAAGACAGAAACAAGAGATAGGTTTAAAAATATTAAGGCTTTGNGGCTGCTCTCCATCCATTCCCTGCCCAACCTGGATTTGTGCTTGGAATCATCCCCACCCAAGTGCAGGACCTTGCACTTGGCCCTCTTGAACTTCATGAGGTTGGCACGGGCCCACCTCTCCAGCCTGTCCAGACCCCTCTGGATGGCATCCCTTTCCTGCAGCGCATCGACCGCTCCACACAGCTTGGTGTTGTCAGCAAACTTGCGGAGGGCGCAAGCATCGCTGCATGGGATTCAGTCTGCGTGGGAGCCGCAGCCGCGGGGGGGTCACCGTGGGCGCGTGTGTTTGAGGGGCACAGGGTGTTCAATAAGATTGATAATTAATTTTTTTTTTTTTTTTTAACAGAAAAGAAAGAGCTGGATCTCAGAAGATGATTTCTACAGACCTTCTGCTGGAGACAACCGCGAAAACATGGCCAATGGCTTTGGGCCGGAGGGGGCTGGCGAGGGTCCGGCCCCAGGGCTCATTAGCGCTCTTGATTTGGAAAGGCTTTCGGTGCCGTCCTCAGAGAGTGGAAAGCCCAAAATGTCACCTGAACGGGAACAAAAGGGCTTCAGCGTTGTGCATCGCAGGCAGATGGGTACGTGTCGCCCTCCCATCTCCTGCTTTCATCGGGCGTCTTTGCTGGGCAGCGCTCAGGGGCTGGGGGGATGTGTCGGGTGATGGGCTGTTTTTGGGAAGCACAGTTTGCCATTGCTGAGCTTGTGGCAGCACTAAAAGCTCCAGAAGGCGGTCAGGCAGATTCCCTTGGCATTGGTGAACCCACGATGGCTCTGGTGGGGAGCACTTTAGGAGGAGAAGAGGTACACTGGGCACCTCTGTCCACCCTGTGGGACACCTTTCCTTTATGCCATTCCACTCATTCTCATTCTCAAAACCCAAATGCATGCAGGCAGATTATGGAGATGGAGCAAGGAGGTCCTGTAAACTCCTGCCCCATCTCACCGTCCATCAGGATCAGCTCTCAAAGCCGTGTTGCCTCTGGTTGCTCACCGGGAGCCGCCCGTTGGCTTTTCTCTCGCCACCAGCTTCTCCTTTTTCAGTTAAACTGAGACATCTGCATTTGCCCCAGGTCTTTCCAACCCTTTCCGAGGGCTCCTGAAGCTGGGCAGCCTGGAGCGGAGAGGAGCCATGGGGATATGGAAGGAGTTTTCCTGCGAGCTGTCACCGCTGGAGCTCCGGCTCTTCCTGGACCACGAGGACCGCATCTGTGTTGAGAGCTATTCCCTGCTGCGATGCGAGTCGCTGGCGCTGACGCACTCAGACGGCCGTTTCGAGCTGGTTTTCCTGGGGAAAAAACTCTACCTACGAGCTCCTTCTCGAGACGAGGCCGAGGACTGGTTGGACAGGATTCGCGAGGCGCTGCAGAAGTGCCGGCCTCAGCTGGAGGAGGAGGAGTGGGAGACACTGGAGTATCCAGAAGACGGTGGCGAAGGCCAGCCCATCCAGAGTGACTCCGGTGCTCTTCTCCAGTACAGCGACGTGCCTGGGAACTTTGACTGGACTCTAACTCACCAACCGGAGCTGGATGCAATAAAAGAGGCTGTTCTCTATGTGGACGTAGACAAAACTTGGGTCCCTTTTATTTTTTCCCTGTCTCTAGAAACTTTAAAGTGCTTTAAAGTCAGAAACAACGATAAAATTTTAAGCAACAGTTACGGCATAGAGACCATCCAGGACATCCTTCCAGACACGAGCCTTGGGGGACCTGCGTTCTTCAAGGTGATCACCTCCAAAGCTGTCCTGAAGCTGCAGGCTGAGAATGCAGAAGAAGCGGCCTCGTGGAGGGAGCTGGTCCGAGGGGTGCTCATGTCCTACCTGGAGAGCGCCGAGGAGGCGCTGACGCTGGGTGGCAGCTTGGACGGACACTCCCAGGTCGTCCTGAAGAACATCGTGAAGGAGAACGGCTTCTTGTTGCAATACCTGGTGGCCATCCCCATGGAGAAAGGCCTGGACTCGCAGAGCTTCATCTGTGCAGGTATACATTGGCTTGTCCAAAACCAGTCCTCCATCTTGGAGGATGACATTGCGTTCATTCGGGTTAACGAGGTGACATCAAATTAAAGAGATGCCCTGAGTCCTGCCACCCCATTGCAGGCCAGCTGCTGTTTTCCCCAGCCAAAGCCCCTTGCTGGGGCTTCACGTCCCAAAGCGGTGACACCTTTGGTGTCTGTGTGCACAGGATGAGTCCCCGCACGCTGAATGCCCATCCCACCCCAGCACAGGTCCAACTGGGCTGCTACTGGGTTCCCGTTTAAGATGTTTATGGTATAGACAGTGGTGGGTCTTAGCTTGAAAGCTATCATAGATGGACCAAGAGGCCCAGGACTCTCTTCCGAGGCATTTTGTGGCCCCAGCCTGCAGGGAAAGTGCAATCAAGAGCAAATGCTGTTTTTCCGGTAACGCAGCATGGGAGCGAATATTGCGCTGGGTGTGACAAGCTGATTTTGCAAAACATTCACTTAACCTTGCACTAACGCCTCCCGGCACGCGGGGCGATGCTGCTCTAATGGGATAACACTCGCTGACCTCCACGGGAGGTATAATTTGCTCTTTACCTTGGTAAGTTAATTAAACTTCAGATTTCTCTCCTGCTTCAATTATATTTCTTGTACCCTCCAGCGGGCGGGTTTTTTTTTTTCTTTTAATCTCTCTTTTTTATTTTTTTTTTCATATATATATTTTCCATCCTGTTTGGTCTCTACCTTCCCCTCCGGGCTCTTTCCTGCATCTTCTACCTGCCAACAGATGGAAGCAGCAAGCCAAAAAGACAAATTCCCAGTTTTTCTGTGTAGGTTTTCTTAAGGGGGCTGCTAGTCCCGCTTTCACCTCCCTCCCAGCCCAACACCCAAGCCTGGCGCAGGACCCATCTCCTTGCACATCAGGGTGCAATGAGCGATAAAAGCTGCTTTATTTTTTTATTAATTCAAAGAACAACACCTGACCTCCATGATTTTTTTCATGGCGTGGGCTCCAGCTACCCCAAAACATGAAGGACGGGGTGGTAAAGCCTTCCCCGAGGATGGCAGAGGTTTGCTTACGCCTGATCAGTTATTTTAGAGAACTGAACCCATTAAAAATAGCATGAAGGGTTTTCCTGCCTTCCCCACTCTTAAGTGAGATGCGCTACCTTTTCAAGTCGCTATAAAAACCCTGCAGATTTCCCCGGAGACCTGAGCTGGGTTCCTTCTGGGTTACCCACTGCTATAATAAAGGCTTTTTTTGGCTTAATCTGTCCCGACCTCGTGCCTTGCAGACGAGGATCCCTTGCAGACGCGGTTTTGGTACCCTGCAGCGGCAGCAGGGAAGAGAAGGGCTGAGTGAAGGCAAAATGGGGCAAAGCAGCAGGAGGAGGTGATAGGGCGGGCAGGTGGGATTTAGGTTCTTTCCTAAACCACTGTGACATTTCCAGTATTCACTTCTCCTAAAAAAAAAAAAAAAAAACCAAAACAATTGAACCGTTCAATGGATATAAATGGGTTCAGGGACAGTCCAGACTTCTTTTTTATGGAGGAAAAAGTGAAGAGGCTCCTGTTGGACCGTTGTGGTCTTAAATTCACGGGGAAGGGGCTAAGGACCTCTCGCCAAATGTCCTACAAGTGCTTTAGCTGATCTCCAACCCTTCCAAAAACTTTCTTGCTCCATTCCCCCCTCCCAAAAGATTTTCTCCCTGTCCTGGCAATGATGGAAACGGGTTCTTGGGACAGCGCGAGTCCCTCTCATCACCTCCTCCCTGCTCCCTGCAGGCTGCTCCAGGCAGATCGGCTTCTCCTTCGCGAAGCCCAAGCTCTGCGCCTTCTCTGGTCTCTACTACTGCGACAGCTGCCACCGGGATGAGGAGACGGTGATTCCCTCACGCCTCATCCACAACTGGGACCTGACAAAACGAGGGGTAAGTCTGGGCTCGGTCGGTGCAGGAAGCAGGGGAACGCTCCTGCGTCTGCCTAAGCTTCCTGAAGGTCCATCTGAACGTTTCCACCAGTAGCAGAGGTGGAGATGTCCACCGTACACCTCCCTCCGAGCCTCCTGGACTGCTCCTCAGCACCTCTTGCCTCTCTCTGCCGCAGGTTTGCCGACAGGCTTTGAAGTTCCTCACCCAGATCCGTAACCAGCCGCTGATCGACCTGAAGCTGGTCAACGAGAGCCTCTACGACCACGTGGAGAGGATGGGACGGATCCGCCGCAGCAGGGAACAGCTGAAGCTGCTGGGAGATTATCTCATCATGTGCCGCAGCGGGGCCCTGAAGGAGCTGAGCAAGCGGTGAGGTCCCTCTTTGGGTGACGTTACCTCTGCGTCCCCCTCTTTGCACCCCGACAGTCTCCTGGTCCTCCTCGCCGCTCAAGCGGGGAGCGATGCTGCCAAGGCGTGGGCTGGTTTTTAGCTCCGTGTCGTCTGCTGTAAAGAGTTATCCATCTGGTGGCTGGTTGAGATGTGACTCAGGAAACACCCTCCTGACAGAGGAGCTTCTGGCTGGACAGGAAACACCTGGGAAAATACAGGAGATATTTATTTTCTTCTCCCTCCCACCCCCCGGCTTTGAAATGTTCTCACACGGTTTCCCCTGGCAGGATTTGGGATGCGTGGCACAATGCAAAAATCAAGTTTACAGTGATTTTCTTCAAGAGACTGTGTCATCCAGTCTCCTCCTTGCTCCAAAGCTTGGGGGGGGAGATCATCACCTTCCTCTCTGTGCTTCTTTGCAGGCTCGATCACAGGCACTACCTCTTGGAGTGTCCCCACAAATACAGCGTCGCTGATCTGAGGCAGGTGAGAGCTTTGCGTGGCTGTAGGGGTTTTGCCGGTGAAAATATCCCCGTTTCTGTCGAGTGTGGCACTTCATCGTCACCAGTAGAACGTATCAAACAGCTTCGTTTACCTTTTCCCTTGCTCCTATCCATCGCATGTGCTCTGCAAGCGCGCACATCAGCTTGAAGGCAAAATAATTGCCTTTATTTTAATTTGCCAGAATAATTGGCATAAGCCTGTATCCTCTGAGAGCTATGGAGATCACGCAAGAGAAATTGTTTTGCCTCTGTTTAAGCCAGCGTTGCTGCTAATGTGTCTCTGTACGAACTTGTATCTATCGCAAATAATGTTGGCGGTGATGGGAGGTTGGATTTGGCATCGACTCCAGAGCCGGGAGTGGGTGGTGGGTGCTGCTGCCGGTGCTTTCCGGGGTCCCGTTGCCCCCGAGGCCCATGGGGTGGGGGTTGTTCTTGGAGGACAGCCTTGTCTTCACGTGGCAGCGTGAAGCATGGCTCTAAGGTGGATTTTGCATGCTATAAACCCAGCAGCAGACAGCCTCCGCGCCTGCCTGACGTATCTCTGCCCCACAGATAGCCGACGGCGTCTTTGAGACCTTCCTGCAGTCTCTGCTCCAGTTTGCTTCCCATCACGTCTACAACTGCGACCTGTGCACCCAGCGCGGCTTCATCTGCCAGATCTGCAACAGCAACGACATCATTTTTCCCTTTGAGTTTGACACTACCACCAGGTGAGCGACGTCCCCGCCACGTCCCGCTGCTGCGAGGACGCCCGAGCTTATGGCCTCGCTTTTCCCAGCAGCTTGGACCGTCCCCTGGGTCATTCTTTGGGGCTCTCCGCTTTCTAGACGCGGAGCCCCAGGGTGGCCTGGAAGCAGCTCTGAGCTGGTTGTGCGTCCTCGCGGTACCCGTGTCCTCGCGGTACCCATCAGCTCCGAGGCGTTTCCAACTGAGACTGGGCTGTTTTGGGGGCAGGCGAGGACCGTCCTCGCAGAGCCAAGATGTCACCGAGCGGGGTGGCTTTGCAGATTGAACGTGCTGAGCCACCCAGCGCCTTGCTGGCAGCCTGCAAAAGTCCGGCTGGGTCCCAGGGCAGCAGAGGAGCTGGGAGGAGGAGGAGGAGGAGGAGGAGGAGGAGAGGGCAGAAACCCTCCTGTTTCGAAACNGAAGGAGGAGGAGGAGGAGGAGAAAGAAGAGGAGGAGAAGGAGGAGAAAGAAGAGGAGGAGAAGGAGGAGGGGGAGGATGAAGGTGCTGTGTGCCTCGCTCACCTTGCCAAAGCATCTCCCATTCAAATTCAGTCCGGCCCCTTCCCAGGCGTTCACACACCCCTCTACAACCGAGGAGGGGAGGAAGGACACACCGACAGACACGGATTTGGTGGGCGGCCCTGCGGAGGGACGTTCCCAGCAGGACAGGGGGGACACTGGCTTTCATCTGGCTGTTTCTCCTGCCTGTGGAGCTCGCGTCCTTTGCGGGCAGGGTCCTCGCCTGCAGCGGGGTGAGCTGCTGCACGGGGTTGAGACGCTGGAATCGGACGGGTGTGTTGGAAGGGGGCTGTTTATCCCCCCCGCCCTGCATCGGGGTTTTCTAAAGAAATCGGTATTTGCCCAGGAGCCTGGTCCGTCGCAGGTGGAGAGAGATCCACAGCTCGGTGGTAATTTGGTAACGAGTATAATCCCGGCAGAGACGTTTAACAGGCTGATAGTCTGCGTGGTTTTGCTTTGCCGGGCAGTCCCTAAAAGCGAGCAGCGACATCCAGAAGCCGCAGAAAATGCCAACGAGACCAGGATCCTTGGGTACCCCATGTGTTGCAATTATTTCCAGGGCGGCTGAGCGGGATTGCTCACTCTTCCCCCCTTGCCACAGGGACAGTGTCATGCTTGTTTTCGAGGACAGCGTCCCCAGGGGACCGATTTTCCCTTGAAAAAAGAGCGTACGGGCTCTGGAAAGAGCAAGCACACGGGGCTGAGCTCTGCTGGCAGCCGGCCGGAGGTCTCGTGTCCTGTAAAGCCGGGCTCTGAAGTTTGTTGACCTCCTTTTTTTGCTTTTTGTTGTTTTTTTTTACGCTGGCGGAGGAGGTCGTGCAGCAGGAAAGCAGCTCGACCAACATCCTCGCTAAGCTCAACCCGGCTTCCTGCCCCTCTGCCCACCCCGGGGGGACAGCCAGCTGCCGGGCTCAGGCCGTCACTCGCCGCAGGATACGTCTGAAACGCCTCCTAACAATAAACCCAGCCGGGCGCTCCGTGTTCTCCTTTTCACAGCAGCGGCGGCCGTTTCCTGCAGCCGTTGCTGTGGCAGGTGGAGGCAGGAGATGCCGCTTTTCGGCTGCCGCTCGCTCAGAAACGCGCAGGATNAATGTGCCCCCACACTCGTGGAGGAGACGCTGCTGCTAATCTGGAGAAGCCGTATTAAAATATATTCTGCTGGAAGAAATGCACGGCGCCAGGCAGCACCCCCTCATCCCGTCTATCCGTGCACGAGCCTCTTCCGTATCCTGAGTAACTCGGGGGTTTGCGGCCGCCTGTCAGGAGCAGGATTTGACCCGGGCTGGGATATTTCATAGTCCCTTGCTGCTGGGCGTTTCTCTTCTCCCCTCTCCACTCATCCTTTGGGAAATTAAGGTATTCGGTGGTGTTCGCACATCGATTGCGCACCAGGTATTTGCACCTGAGGGTGTGTTAAAAAAAAAAAAATAATCTAGCTGACCCGCTGGCNAAAATATCCTAGTTGCCCCGCTGGAGTGCGGGTGGGCTGCGTTTTGCCGCTGCTGGCGAGGTGGGGGATCGCGACCGGGAAGGAGCGAGCTTCAGCCTTCGTAGCACAGATTTTTCTTCTGTTGACTCCAGATAAGTAGTGAACGCCCCACGCGGAGCTGGGTGTCTCCTCCCCACTGGCCCCCGCGCGAGGTATCATCGCCGCCTGTTTACATTCCTGCTGCGGCGCTGAGCCAGAGCGGGGAGGTCCCGGGCGGGTGCTGGTGAGACCTCCCCGGAGCTGGCCTGCTCAAAGACAACGCCATCCCGGCTCCGATGTCCCCTGGCAGCGTCCCTGCCACGTGTGGGTCTCGCGATCGGTGATGGGGGTCTCCTGGCTGCGCCCCAGCCCCGTCGAGCAGAGGGTCCGTGTTCCGGCACTGAGCTTCATCCCCGTCCCCGCCACCGACGATGCAACCCCGGCCGGGCTCTCGCCACCCTGCGCCGTCGTGGGGTTTGGTGTCTCAGCTTTGAAAAGTCGTTGTTGTGCTGTCACCGCTGCGAAAGCGAGGTGCAGACCTCACTCAACATCTCCCTCTTTCATCTGCACAAAAAAAAAAAAACAAAAAAACAAACCCACACCAGCCCGGCAGCGTGCTGGCAGCTGCCCGCAATGCTCTTTCCGGGCGAGCTGCTGCTTTTGCTCCGAGCTTGCTGGAGGTGGATCTTTTGCTCGAGCAGTTTCTTCTCCTGCTAGCAAGGTTCGTCTTGAGCTACAGCTGGTTCTCGCTGGGGCCGGGGCTCTTTGCTTGGAGGAAACGGAGACGACGAAGTGTCCCCGAGTCTGGTTTGGTGGGGAGAAGTTCGATCCTTGCTCTGATGTAACCGACAGGGTGGTGTATTTTTTTTCCCTTGGTTTCTCCCAGGTGCAGCGAATGCAAAACCGTCTTCCACCGGGACTGCCAAGCCCGTGCCAAGTCGTGCCCCCGCTGCGAGCGCCGGCAGAGGTACCAGCGAAAGCTGGAGGTGGAGGCCAGCGTGGAGCCGAGCCTTTAGCACCCGCGGGACCCACCGTGACACTGCCCTCGGCTTCTCACCTGGCCGGGCTAGCGCCGAGGGGAAGGGGCCAGCAGGAGGGCCCCCCCCCCTGCCCGGGAGCTGGTCCTGCGCCCGGCTTTTCCCCGGGGACAGGGAACCGGCGGTGCTGGGCGATGTTGCCTGGGTGCTCCTGCCCCACGGAGGGACCCTCTGCCCACCCCGGGCTGAGCAAAAGGGGGCTGGAAGAGGCGCATCCCCCCCCACTCACACTAACCCGGTGCTGCTGGGGGATGTTCCCAGTCACCCACCCCCAGTGCCAAACTGGTACATCCCCTCCTGGTGGAAGCCCAGCGGCTTTCCAGGGTGTGAATCGGGATTTCCAATCAAGGGCGTGGATAACTGACATTGATTAAAGCTTTAGTTTTTTAGGATGTTGGATACTGAAAAACCCGTATTTTTTTACGTGGGGGTTTTGCACAAGCTGGCCTGCTCCGGGGAGGTGACGGCAGCCGCGCGGGGAGGGGGCGAGGTGATATTTGTGCCTTTAGGGACCTGCACGCCCCCCAAGGGGACCGCAGGTGCCGGGGTCCAAACGAGCATCTCCCACTCGGAGAGCCCACCCATCACTGCGGCCTCTGGGAAGAGAGGAGAGAGAAGAGGCGGGCTGCTCCCCCCCCCACCTGCTGCTTTTAATCCTCAGAAGAAATTTTATTTTCCTTTCCCCCTTCCCCATGCAAAAATAATTAAAGTTTATTTAACGAGTGAAGACGTCTTTGGGGTTTGCTTCTCTGCAGCGGGCGCTGAAGCCTGAGTCCGGTCCCATGCCGCGTGTCCGTGGGAAGAGGGTTGGGGACCGGGATGCTGCCTGTCCTCCATCCTGCCTGTCCTCCATCCCCCCTGCCCATCCCCTGGGGTTTTGTGGGGTGGTTGGGGGACCTTGCCCCATTTTCCCTGCCCCATTTTCTTTCCCATCTGCTCCCCACCGCTGTCGGCATCTCCGGTTGTTCTTAATTCCCCACTACCCTGCTGGGAGGGTTTGGGGTGCACCCACCAGCACGGGGACCCCAGTGGGACTCCCAGGGATGGGGGGGTGGGGACAAAAGCTAGGGCAGCTCCCACGGGACCCCCCCTACTTGGGGGTCCCATCCTCCTGCCCGGGGAGGCTGTGCCGGATCCGGCAGCGGCGCAAATCCCGGCTCAGCCGCGGGGCAGGGCCCTTCCTGCGGCAGGAACCTCCCGAGGAGCCGTTTCCTCAGCCGGGCGGCAGTGGGTCCCCTCCGCCATCGTCCCTTCCCTCCCACCCCGAGGGGAGGAAACCGGGTCCCCACCGCCCCTCTCCCCCGGCCGGGGGGCCGGGCACCCAACGCCGGCGTGGAGCCCAGCCCCGTCTTCCGACGAGGCGCTGGCAGGAAACCGGGGCGAGTCGAGACCAGCCCGGCA
>VZSZ01000353.1:7241-20463 GCA_013398815.1 Ibidorhyncha struthersii
CCTTCCTGTAAACCATTCAGCTCTGAGGCCAAACTGTTAACACAGCTAACACCAGATTCACAGAATCTAAGCAACAATGCTCACCCCTCCCTGTTGCCAAATTACAACAAATATACAAATTCCACTCTAAACAAACCCAAGACCTAGGTGATCCCTCCCCTTCCCATCCTGCTAGTGCTACATCCTCAATGGCTTTTAGGCAACCGAAAGTTGCCATTCTTGCCTTAATCTTCACTGTCTTATTTACAAAAACAACCCCAAAACCCAACAAACTTACAGTTTTTCCACCAAGGGCCCTGGCCTTACCATTTGGAACCAGAACAAATATCTGCAAATCTCTCAAGTATCTGCAAAATTAGTGTTACATAACTTTGACAGTATAACAAAACAACTTTACTGATTTTATGCCGGCTTCCCCCCCATGTGTCTAATCTAGCAAACATAGCCACTCAACTGTAACACACAATGTGTTTGCAAGACCAGGGCCTCAGTTATTTTCCTCCCCGTCCCCACTGCCTGCCTAATTTATAGCACTTTCAGCTATTTTATGACAATGTTTCCTAAAACTAATATCTCTCTGCTTTTCTGTATTGTTTACAGAGCAACTATACCTTCAGACAAAATGTAAACAAAGCTTCTCATACACTGAAAGTAACAGGAAAATTCAATGCTAAAGGAAGAGGAATACAGGACTAGAAACAAAACTTTACTAGATCACTGAGTTACACCTATTTCTCTCTCTGCCACAGCATTATGTAATCCCTTTCATAAACTGAAAATTATGTTTCATAATTCGTATTATTGAACTTGTTGTCAAATCAATCCAACATTAACAGAACAGGTAGTCTAAATTATGCCTCAGATTCTGATGTTGCAAATAGTCAACTTCACCAAGGGTAACAATACCGCTTACCTTCAAGTAGCATACAATTCAAGAGGTGTGTGAGTGATAGGCAAAATAGGGCACTGAATCATCATAATTACACCTTCATATAACTTGCTCCTTTCTATAAAAAGGTTACTCTACTGACAATTAGACAACAGACAGAAGCTTTAAAAAAAAAAAAAGAAAACTTTTTATATTTGCATTAGACCATTTTCCCAACTTTCAGCTACCTATCAGATAAATGCCTCTAAAATAGTCTCTGCATATTTTTGCTTTCCTTTCAGTAGAAATATTTTTATTAAGCTGGTTTACATTATAATACTGACAGTTTTGCAGTCTCTGCCTGTGGATAAGCCCCAAGCAAAATGATGCATTTGGCACAAAGCAAGGTTGATTTAGTGTTTTGGCATTAATTCCTCATTTTGATTAACAGTCTTTCAAGTGCTTTATGCTTCAGTGTTAAAAATTATGTGCATGTTTAATTCAGCAAGAGGGCTAGCTGATTTTGTAGATGTTTATCCAAATACATCTCATTACAAATACAAAAAGTAGCAGCTATAAGTATGAAAATATTAAAAAGGAGAGAATGACAGGGAAAATATTTGTATTCTATAGCAAAAATATTAGCATGTACTGCAACATCTTATTAGCTTCAAAAAAACCACCCCACCTTTGGATTTTCTACACTGTTTAAAGCTGTAAATCATGTTCCTTTTAAAACACGTACTCGGGTTTGGGAAATTGTGTAAGTTCAATTTTCCCATCAGCTTCTGTTCTGACATAATAGTTAAAGGCAGGCCACAGGCACCTTTGTTGACCAGGTCAACTGCTGCATGGTTGTATTATCCTGAAAGGCAGATTCACTTCTTGCATACTGTGGACACCGCAATAAATTTTTCTCTCCAGTGTACGTCATACATAAACAATATTTTTTCCAGTGCTTCACTGTAGCAAAATGCATATTAATGTGTTTAAATTATTAAATAAAGTAATCTCAAAAGCTTTAATCTCCCCTAATTGAACCACAAGAGTATCAGAAGATAATAATAAAGGTGGCAGCTCAGCATGTACTGTATGTAGATCATTATGGAGATGCTGCAGAGGACAGTTGCTGTTTAGTTTTTCAGCAAGGATGAAACCCTGTAAACACTGAAGTCAACAAAAAAATTCCCAGCAACTTCAACAGAAGTGTTTGGCTTAAATACATTACAGCATTTGTTTAAGTGTCTCTTATCACTACAAGAGACCTCCATAAACTATCCTCTTTAATATCACATGTAATTCATGCTATTAGTATTAATTATGGCAATTAAGGTCAGAGTAATTTTATAAACAAAATCTGTATTAGCTATAAGTTTTAATTATAGCTACTGTTCCTCAGTTGGGAGTAACTTAATTTACAGAGCTACTACCCCAAATTACATGTTCTTCTACTGAAAATTAGTAATAGCAGAAAGAGCAAAGAAGGATAGAGAGTATTTATATCACATGAAGGAGTAGAATGTTTCACACTTGGAAGACTTAAATTCATGCTTTCTGATGCTACATATTTCATTCCAGATACAAGTTTTGGCATTTTTATACACCACTGTATGGTATCTAAGCACATAAAAAGGGAATTCCAATGGAACATACACCTTGTTCATGTCTTAGGCACATAGTTAGCTAGAGTCACTAGAAAAGCTGGCTGTTGTACTTAAAGGGCCGGCAACACACTTCAGCCTACTGCATGCAAGTCCCAGCAACACACTTCAGCCTACTGCATGCAAGTCTCTGCTAGCATATGAGGTGGACAGAATGAATATTCAATTGTTAGTTCCTCCTCTTCTCCACCAAAACATCTGATACCAGTACATCTTTTCACCAGTGTCTGTTGCCAGAGGAGGACCCCCTTCATTGCACACCACAATATATTCAGGACTCTACAGCTAGTTATTCACATCCCCATCTTTGGGATCTCTGTTTCTCTCTTCATTGACCTTTTATACTTCTGTTAACACACTTAGACCTCCAGGGTCCAAGTCAGAAAATTCAGAGCATTGCTCTAGCTCATAGAAAAAGCAGGAACTGCAACACCGTCAACCTGGGTTGGTTTGATGAAGCAAGTGAGAGTTGCAAGGGAGGGTTTCAAAAGGTGCTATATTTTAAGAGATAAGTACAAATGCATTTCCTGTCAAAACAAATACTATAACAATTTCCATAACTATTTTACAATTATAGAAAACACGGCTGACTAATATGCTTCCATTATGTTAAACAAGCCTGTTGCATTATAGAATACATACTGCATAACGGACACTGCGCAACACAGTAAGGAGTTTTTACTTTCTTCAGCAGTGAAGTATATTAAATGGAAAAAAATTTGTTCATATTATGTGAATCACATTCCTTCAGTCATACTGAGCAAGTATCTCAAACTCCACATTTGATTTAGAGATTGTGCCCAAGTTTCAGGCACTGAGCCATCAGAACGGTACCCAGACAGGCATCTGAGCACCCACACAATGCTGTGTGCAAAAAGCATCAGACACCTCAGAATGATCATCCTGAAGTGACCACATGCTGACATAAAAGCTTGACAGGTGGATCAGAAATCCAGAGCTGGAGAGGGACAGAAAAAATTCCAAAATCTCTGAATAGGCACATCTCTGAATAGGAAGACCAGTGAGTCTGAAGAGAAATATAATTTCAGCAGTATGAAGGGAAAGTTCCTTGTGAGAAATTAGTCCAGTTACTTAGCTACGCATTTAAAGCTGTGATCTATTTTTCAATATGCACTACATTATTAGTATAACTACAGAAAAAAACCCTCCAAAGTATTTTAAATAAATTTCATACATACTTACTTTGGCAATATTTTTAACTGGTTTTCTCTAAGTTCCAATATCTGGAGTTTAGTTAATCTGTAACAGAAAGGCATAACAAATATGACAAAAGCAATCTTAGAACTTATTTACATTGCTAAACTTCAAAAAAGATCTACAAATTTGATGATTTTTTTTTTGTGTAAGAATACAAGTATGTTTTATGCAGAAATCTGCATGTTATTTTAAATTCATTTATTCATTGGGGTTTGGTTTTGGTAAAGCAGCAAACAAACTGGATCTTGCCTGCTTTTCTGCACCTGCTTGAACACAGTTGTGTTCATCCCATAGATTTTAAAGCACTTCATTGGATTCATTATGGGTATACGTTATCATCATATGCAGAAGTACACAGGAAGTAAAAGAAGAAAGGCAGGATCAGTCCGCACAAGTTAAGATGCTGAATTTCTAGTACAGGCAATGTATCAAACCATTTTGTATAAAAAGCCTCATCACAGGAATACCTGTGGTCTTCCATATGGTAAAAACAACCTTTAAATTAATCTTGTATTTCCTTCCATATTCTCTTTCTATTCAGCTTCTTAATCCCTTTTGATATTTCTATTAGAAGGCAGTTTGACCTTTCTTTCAGTAAATCTTTGGTTGCAAGATAAATAACCTCTAGATCCCAAACTCAACTGCTTGGCCAAGATAAGTTCAAAGTAGTCTTGACATTCAAGCAATGTACCGTCCCCAGTGAAATTTTTTCCATTAGGATAGAAGTGATAAGACTATCTCTTTGTTAATTGAAATGCAGAAACAGTTTGGTTTAAACACAAATAGGGTTGTAAAAAGAAGAGTTCTACATGTGACCCACCAACAGCCCTAATACAACACAAAATAGGTCATTACACTCCCTGACTCAAAAAGGAATTTAGTGAACAGATCAGTCTTTCCTGAAGATGCTCAAACGAGTACATTGTAAGGACACAGACAAAACCCTTAACTCTGATTAAGTAGTAAGAACTATACTTAAAGTAAAAACAGAAAGCCT
This sequence comes from Ibidorhyncha struthersii, assembly GCA_013398815.1. Taxonomy (NCBI): domain Eukaryota; kingdom Metazoa; phylum Chordata; class Aves; order Charadriiformes; family Charadriidae; genus Ibidorhyncha; species Ibidorhyncha struthersii. The sequence continues at coordinate 11,986 of VZSZ01000353.1, forward strand.
GAAAACAGTATTTAATTTTCCTCAAGACATTTGCTCATTTTTGGATGCATTTGAAAGTAGCAATCTGCCACACCTATGAATAACCCAAGAATAACAGTCATCTTGAAATAGAGCAGAAGTCAACCTAGCCCAGCATTGCAAGCAGTACTTGTCATCTGGTAGCAACTGCTGGAGGGAAACCTCCTCCCCTCAACTTCCCAAAGAAAAAACAACCCTGTAACAATGCTGAAAGAATATCCTAATAAAAACACAGTTCATGGTAATATCACTGCTGTCAATCTAGGACATAACTGGAAAGGACCTCCTAGCCTTCTTACCCTACTTGCATCCCAAGATATGAATCTGTGACAACACAAAATTTGTTTGTTGAAGCACCCTAGATTTGAATGGTCATTTTGTGCTTGGACTTCTGAACCCAAGAACTGGATTACAAAGGGGCAAGTCTCACACTTCAAGTGAATAACTGCCTTCACTAGAAGATACTTCTGTGGCATCTTGTGGCTTGCACACCTAGATTATGCTCAAGGGTACACCAGACGTATAGGAAACATTTTCCCATAATTATTTACTATCTTAGTCTGCTGCAGGACTTTCTCAATTCCCTGCATTTTCTGCATCCAGGCAGGAATCTTGCCTAGCAGCACCTCTATTTTAACATCAAGGTAATTACTTTTTCATATTGAGAAGATATCACATTTTCCTATGCACCAATACATGGGCAGAAACTGGGAACCTATGATGACAGCAAAACATTGGAAATATCAAAACAGATTCTATAGACTTTTATCTCTGCATTTTACTAACATTGTCTTATAACATTAACTTCTGTTTCCCAAAGCTTTCATGTTACCCACTGTAAATCTCTCAGATTCATTGCAGACTTGGATAGTATGCAACAGCAGGAGGTTTATTGTTACATCTTTAGTATCAGGGATTCTCAAAATATGACAAACAGATTGGACAGTCTTCTCTAGAAGGGAGGAATAGTAGTCCTTTCTCTTTGGAGAATGCAGGTGTTGCTCTTTAATAGTCCTAATGATGAACTTAAAACATCAACAGCAGAACTGTAGCTCTTGGCTGCTTTAGGTATTAGATCATCCCCATTGCCAGCTCAGATTAGGGGCAGCCTCTGAAAAGGTAAACAGTTCAAGAACTCTGGAGAACAAGAAGATCTGCCTAATAAGATACCAATTCTTCACATTCAGAAGAAATTATTCACCACCTTTCTGATGCATCCCACAACTCCAGATACCTGGCTCAGCTTCTTACAGTTTTGTAGCAGGGCTCTTTTTAAACACTGGTCTAAAAATAAAGTAGCACATTCAATCAACTCCAAACCCCTTTATTTGGAGAAGGCTTCAACATTCAAACACTGCATTAGGCTCCAGTTGGTGTTTTGCTTTGATGACAGGGAAAATAGCTAGACAGTTTGTAGTCTTTCTTCACAACAGTCAAATTTCTCAGTTGAAAGCAGTAGAAGCAAATCTCCATTCATATGCTAAGCTATATATATATATATGCATGCCCACACTTCGTTGACTTTAGCTAAAACTCACTGTACTACACTTCTAATAAGCTAATTCTGTAAACTTAAAGACTGCCTTGGGTGATAGAAAGGTTCATAGCTTTGTGACCTTGTTTCATGTTCTACTCTCTCCAGCTAACCCTAAGAGACTGGAGATACAAATATCTAAGTTCTTATGTGCAGAGCTACACAGAGGCTACTAGGGAAACATTTTCAACCTCTCCTGGCTGGGAGATACAGGATGCATCTAAACTAGTAATTTTCTTGCAGTAATTGATAAGAAATATTGGTCTGAAGCAGTTGTCACTTATTCCATTATGACTGGGAGAGTTAATTCAGCCTAGCTGCACTTTAAATTGCTGGTGTAAACGCCCATGCCAAGCATCTGAATTGCTATAATGGAACTAAAAAACTAGGGTTTAAATCAGAAAAGAAATACAGACAGAGAATTAGTCCACCTATAATAAAGGAAAAATAAAAGTCAGTGACAGAACGTATATTTCCTCTGCCATTCTATCACAAAGATTTGTTATACTCATACAGAAACATTTCATTTCTCAACTGTAAAAACCCCTAACCACAGAAATATTTACAGATCACCTAAACACAAAGCTATAAGGGAGTATTATTCAACTTTAGTATACCTGGTATAATGGTCTCAACAAAATTATTGTTGTAGGACTGTTATTTTATGTAACCAATTTAGCTTGCTTTTAAAATGTAGCTCAACTTTTATTTGAAAACAAAATCCCTACACAAACACTTTTCCAGGATAAGATCAATATTCTTCCTAAATCTGATTTCTTTAACTATACAACCTGTAAAATTGTAGAAGAAATATATAGCAGGTATACTTAGAAACTCACTGTTCAACAGCAGTCATTCCTTGGAAAGCTAAAAATATTTCAGAGAGAGATATTCTTTTATTTGTCACCTCCCTTGCAGTTTTGCTAATGCAAAAATATTTTTTTAAAAAAATCATAACTAAAATATAAAGACAAGAGGACTGAAATACATGCATCCTATAGCAGGTTGCATTTTGCAAAAAAATCAGTAAAATTGCATATATTTAACTAAGTCCCAAATCTGATCATCATTGTACATTTATGTAAAAAGATATCCCAAAGTAGATACTACTAAAAATATCTACTACTGCAAATACTACTGGCAAACTGTTGAGAAACAAGATTAAAAGTAAATTCATTGCAACATCACAGTAAAAAGTCTCTGGAAGCAATACCCCACTGTAGAAAACGTTCTCAAAGTTTTTTAAATTACACTGAAGAGAAACTCTTTGCTTATCTTAAACACCCATCAGTAAATAATGTTTCCCTTTTAAAGTCCTGTCTCAATATTAGCATGCAGTGGAGCTTCAAGTTTAGAATGCTCTGCTTATATATTTGTATATTTAAATGCAACTATACATGATGTATTTAGATACAACAGATATGGTTTTCTTTGGTAAGCACAAGCAATTCTCAGACTAGTGTGCCCTGGCATAAAGGCTAATTCTAAGATCCAGGCCAATATTAATACATTCAAATTAGATTTTTGGAATGGAGAGAAAAAAAAACACAATTTATCACCTCAGAATTCCAAAGGAACTGGCACATTTAAACAAAAGTCTGGTGATTTTTAATAAATCTAGCAGGTTGGACTGGTACATCGTCACTGAAGGACAGCAAGTATGTAATGCTCATAAAGAAGGGAAAAGATTATTGGATAACTTTGACCTCAATATTATGCAAAGTTTTAGCACAAATTTTAAAGGAGAGAAAACATGGAGGTAAATGTAATAAAAAGCTGCATGGATATAATAAAATTAGTTTGCATTACACAAAGTTTTCTTTCCTAAGCATCAGGCTGAATATTACTGACAGAGGTGCTCAAAGACCCCTTTTGGGACTATCCTATTCAATATTTTTTAACAGCAATATTAAAGGATAGGAAAAATGTTTAAGTTTGCTGATGCCACAAAAAGACAGTCGCAGACGATACAGTGAATTATTAGGACACTGTAGTGGAAATAACTGTACAACCTTAAGGACTGAAAAAAATAGAAAAGGGAAAAGATGCCACAGTACTAAGTCAAGTACTGATGACTCTACAAGGAAATCACAAGTCATTTCTAACTGAGCTGTCCAATGCATTAGTCAATCATGTGGGAAATGACACTAGGCAGCTGCAAAAAGGGCTAGTGGAATACTAAATTGTAACTGCAGACATTTCCAAGAGAAACAAGAAGAAAAACATGACATTGTACAAGCCATGAAGAGAACTTAATTTGAATTCTAAATATAGCTACATATGCTGTCATCCTCTGTCCAAAAAATAAAAAAAAAAAAGATAATGAATTCAAACTGAAACTAGTTCCAAGATCTATTAACATAACCAGGCACAAAGGAAAACCTGCCATACCAGAAGGAAACAATTTTGTTTAGCCTAACAAATTAAAAGAGGTATATGGAAACACTATAACTTATGAGGACAGCACTTAAACTGTGGAAAAAATTAATATAAGAAGTCAGAGAGAAACTGATGTGGGAAACCAGGTTTCTAACCTGAACTGGTAGAACAGAGACCCTGAAAAATGGAGCAGAAAAATCTAGCTACCTTTAATATGGCATTGGCTTAGTTTTTAAGAGACATTATTGCCTACAGTTGCCAGTTAAAAGCAGTAAAAGCAGTTACAAAACTCAGTTACTTCACGTGTTCCCACGTAATGAAGAGTAATAGCCATATAGAAATAGCCATATAAAGCCATATAGAAAACAAATGATGCAACAAATTAAAAGAAGTTGAAGGCTTGTCCTGGATGGGAGTAACTAACAGTGCTCTAAATATCTCAAAAGCTTCTACCAGAGGTTTTTCTCGTATTCCAAAGTACAAGTTGTATATCAAACCATTTGCACCAGCAAGTGTTTATAACTAGTTGTAAAGCTGTGGGGTGGCAGAGCAGTCTGATCATTTACAAAACAGAAGTAATCAAAGGGATCTGAACCTTACTTTGAAATATGTTACCAAATTCATTGCTTTCTAATTTATTTGATCTAAACATTATCTTCCTATAGAACAGTATTTATCCTGTGCAATACTGTGCAATTAAGCATGTAAACTTATAGAAATACCTTGAATTCATTTAAAATAACTGATGAGAATAGTCTTAATTTCAGTTTCATTCTCCTGGCTACAAGCTAGGATACTGCAAGTCACTATTTATATTTTTAAAACCAAGGCTGAATTCTTCATAGCTATTAAAGTGAAACACTACACCAGAGAACTGGCTTTCAAGTTGCCTTCAGTAACTGATTTATTCTTAAGCAGTTAGTAATTAATGACTTCACTATTTACCTACCTATTAAGCATTACAGAAAAGGATGGTAATGAAGAAAAAATTATCACTAATGAGGCTTTTTTTAACTACCTGTAAGATTAACTTCTTAGAAGACCTACTGTGTGTACTGGGTCTGGCTGGGATGGAGTTAACTTTCCCCATATCAGCCCTCATAGGTGTTGATAACACAACAGTATTTTGGCTACTGCTGAGCAGTGCTCATACAGCATCAAGGCTGTCTCTTCAACATTTCCCTCCTCACCCCCAAAGGTCAGTAGACTGGGGGTGGGCAAGAGGTTGGGAGGGGACATAGCCAGGACAGCTGACCCAAACTGACCAAAGGGATATTCCATACCATATGACCTCATGCTCAGCAATAAAAGCTAAGAGAAAGGGGGAGATGGAGGAGGGGGAATTCGTTATTAAGGCATTTGTCTTCCAGAGCAACTGCTATGCGTACTGAGGCCCTACTTCCTAGGAAGTGGCTTGACATCGCCTGCTGATGGGAAGTAGAGAATAAACCTTTTGTTTTCCTTTGCTTTTTCTTTATTAAACTGCCTTTATCTTGACCCATGAGTTCTTTTCCATCTTATTTTCTTCCCCCCTGTCCTGCTGAGGAGGGGAGTGATAGAGCAGCTTGGTGGGCACCTGGTATCCAGCCATGGTCAACACACCAGTCCTTTTTGGCGCCCAACATGGGGCACGAGAAAACAGCAGTTTTGTATTAAGTGTGCTATAGTTATAGTAATCATTAAGTGGCAAGTTTCTGTGTGGGTCATGGAATTTGCTGGCTGCCCTGCTTATCTCTTTAATTTGCTGAGCTTGGGAACAAGTGAGTACAAACAATAGCTATGCATTTTGCCCTGGCATTGATGGCCTTGCTGTGCTGGGGGAGCTATCTTGTGGAGAGGATGAGGGGAATACACCTCCCTCTTCCTACCCAGGACTTATGTGAATGGGTTTATTATGCAAGCTCCCGAGGTCCTTGTTCACCCTTACATGAGCTGTTTAATACTACTAATTAATACTCTTGGCTTATTGCCAGGATTGTGGAATCTGGTGTCGTCCTGGTATAAGAGGAGACAACTTTTAGGTGAGTCGATACTGAAATGTGCCCCGAGGCGGCCAGTCCCTGGGTGGCAGGGTGTGTGGAAGGATTTGGGCAAGTGCCTAGGGTGGTTACCACCTCCCATAGCCTGGGACTTTACACCTGAACAGGCAAGCAACCCTGGCAAACTGACACACTACCTGATAGAAGGGTGCCTTGCCTAACACAATGAAAACCAGAAGCTTCTAGCACTGTACTGGGGCTTGGCCTGTGCCTACTGAGCCACAGTTCGGTACCATCAGAGGACTGTGGTTAAGGCAGGGATGCAAATCACCTCTGAGAATGCCGTGACTGAGACCGGGATGCANCTGAGACCGGGATGCAAACTACATCTAAGGACACGATAGTAGAGATCAGGACCCAAACTGCATCTGAGGACACCATGGTTGAGATAGAGACCCAAACAACAACAACTACAGTAATTGCCCCAGTAGTGGAAAAAGAAACAGAGGACAAGGAGGTCAAGCAGTGCATATCATTGATTAGTAAGGGAGGAGGAAGAGGAAAGGTTTGATCAAGCAGCCAGCCATTCAGCGGATAAATGGAAGGAGTGAGAGAAATAAGACAAGAGGCAGAAACTACCCAGACCCTGACCTTGTCAGAACTTCAAGACATGCAGAAAGATTAGAAACCAAGGAACTGAGAGAGGAACTGGAAAAAAGGCAGCAATTTGCAATCTCTGGAGACGGCTCCTCTCGAGTGTGAGGGCAAGATATCCATTCAAGGAAGATCTTGTGAACTCCCCAGGAAAGTGGATTACCGCAGACAAAGGCATCCAGTACCTGAGAGAATTAGCAGTGCTGGAAGGCATATACTGTGATCTAGACAATGATGAGGCCTCCAAAGATTCAGATTATGTCCTATGCATATGGGCCGTGTGGAGGAAGGGGGGTCCAAAATGCCCCAGCATCATATAACAACAGCTTGGAAACAATGTATTGCCCAGATACGGATACACCAACTGTGGAAAGAGCATCTTCTTGGCTCCAAAACTTTGAAGAAAACCTCTGTACCTCCTCATCCCTATGGGACAGCGCCTCGGTTGTCAGGGGCACCCCATGAAGTCAGTCCCCTCCTGCCCTGGTCAGAAGGAAAGGGAGCCCCAGGCAAATGGCACGTGGCGCACTCTGGTTCTTCCTGTGTGACCAGGGGGAGGACATGAGGAAGTGGGATGGTGAACCCATTTTAAGCTGGAAGCCTGTGTACACCAACTGAGAGGAAAGACAGCTGTTAAGAAGGGGTCACGCAAGAAGGCTGTCAGCTTAGTTGCTGTAGAGACACAAGAAGGCAACTGGCAATCTCCCAGACATAGAAGGACTGAGATCACCTCCCTTGATCCTGGTGAGGGGACTTCTGGTCTGGCACTGCAAGGCTCAGACAGCTCTGACCAGGAACAGGAACAGAGGATCCCTGCCTTCAGCAGAGAGGAGGAGAGGGATGACCGGGTATACTGGACTGTGTGGACTCGATGGCCTGGCACATCAGATCCAAAGAAGTATAAGGCTTTGGTAGACACTGGTACACAGTGTAGGCTGATGCCATCAGGGTATAGGGGCACAGAACCCATCTGGATCTCTGGAGTGACAGGGGGATGCCAAGAATTGTCTGAATTGGAGGCTAAGGTGAGCTTAAAAGGGGACAAGTGGGAAAAGCACCCCACAGTGACCGGCCCAGAGGCCCCTTGTATCCTTGGCATAGACTACCTCAGGAGATGGTACTTCAAGGACCGAAAGGGGTACCGGTGGGCTTCTGGTGTAGCTACTGTGAGCACAGAGAAGATAAAAGAGCTATCTACCCTGCCTACCCTCTTGGAATATCCCTTTGTTGTGGGATTGGTGACAGTTGAAGAAGAGCAAGTCTCAACTGCTACCAGGACAGTGCACTGGCAGCAATATTGCAAGAACCGAGACTCCCTGGCTCCCATCCATGAGTTGATTCATCAAGCGGAGAGCCAAGGAGTGATCTGCAAGACTCACTCACCTTTTAACAGTCCCATAAGGCCAGTGCGAAAGTCTGACAGAGGGTGAAGGTTAACAGTAGACTAACATGACCTGAATGCAAGTGATGCCACAACCGAGTGCTGCTGTACCAGACATGCTAGAGCTCCAATATGAACTATAGTCAATGGCAGCCAAGTGCTATCAAAGACTCATAGAATCATCTAGGTTGGAATGAACCTTGAAGATCATCAAGTCCAACTATCAACCTAACACTGCCAAGTCCACCACTAAAGCATGTCCCTAAGCACCACATCTACCCGTCCTTTAAATACCTCCAGGGATGGTGACTCAACCACTTCCCTGGGCAGCCTGTTACAATGCTTCATAACCCTTTCGGTGAGGACATTTTTCCTAATATCCACCCCAAACCTCCGCTGGAACAACTTGAGGCCTTTTCCTCTTGTCCTATCATTTCTCGCGTGGGAGAAGAAACCAACACCCACCTTGCTACAACCTCCTTTCAGGTAGTTGTAGAGACCGATAAGGTGTCCCCTCAGCCTCCTTTTCTCCA
>VZSZ01000354.1:803-235996 GCA_013398815.1 Ibidorhyncha struthersii
CCGCTGCCTCACGGGCCGGGCGGCGGCGGCGGCTCCGCTTCCCGCCCCGCGGAGTGGCTGTCGTCCTCTCCCTCGGGGCGATGGTTTCCGTGGGGTCGTCGTCCCCCGCCTCCCCGTGTCCCCAATCCTCAGCCCCGCCGTCCGGTCGCGGCGTGTCCCCACGCTTAGCCTCTCCGCGTCGTCCCGACGCCTGTCTGCCCCGTCCACGAGGGACGGGAGCCCTTCGCTGGGCGGCACTGGGGTACGGCTTCATCCTCCCCCCGCGTCACGCGCAAATTCTGTTGCTTTTTAGTAGAAATATGGGCCTGGCCTCTGCCTCCTTGTAGCCAGTACTTGCCACCTTCCTGCCTGTACGCAGCGGCTTATATTAAACGTATTTCGATCCGTAGCATTTGTTGCTGGAATGGTCCTCTGTGTGTTTAGTTTGAAAACTTCATAGCATGCCCTGTGGTGGCACCATTGCATGTTTGGACTCGCAGCACAGAGTTCTTGACGCGGAGAACCGTGTCTGATGCTTCCTTCTGTGCTCCCTATTAATAGTAATAAATGTCTGTGAAACAACTGTAACTTCAGATCCAACAAAAGCGTAACAGCTTCAGTGCAGTTGTCCTAAGATGTATCTTAAACTTTATTTACAAAGACAAACTTGTTTTTGTATTTCTCAAATTTAGGGCATGTTGTGGCAAAGGCGGAAAACTGACTTAAACCTGTGTGGGGCTGTGAAATGGATGCATTTATATAAATGTTCCCCTTCTGTTTGCTGAAATTGAAATATAATAGAGTGATTTTAAACCTACAGAACTACTTACAGAAATTGTGGGTGGGGTTTCGTTTGTTTGATTTTTCTTTCTTTCTTTCTTTTTTAAGACACCGAGTTTTAGTTTACTGCTATCCTCAATTCACCTTTTTGCTTTGGTTTCAAAGTTGCACATATGGTATTGTAAGATTTTCCTTCCTGGCATCAACTCAGTTAAGAGATTCACACAGTCTGTTAAAGCAGGTGGTTTAGGTGAGGACAAAATGTGAGCCTTAAGTAAGAAAACAGAAAATGTTAAGATAAAACTGCATGATAAATTATGATTATTAATGCATGATTAAATCTACATACAAATTATTCTTGTTGATGTCCTTAAAAACATAACTGAAAACAAGGCCATTTTGGGGGAAATGTGTCCTTTAATACTGTTCAAATAGTGTGGGAAGAAGGGAAAACCCACATGTCTAAGTGTAAAAATGAAAATCTGCTTTTTAATTCTATTGTATTGAGACTGCTGGTCGTTTGGCACTGGCACCATAATCCACCGATCCCTACTGTGGTAAGACCTAACAAGGCCTGTGGCACTTCTGGAGGTCATCATGTTAAAGCTGTCTAACTGGGAACTACTAAAAAGTATGGAGCTGCAAAATGGACTGCTCTGCCTGTTGTTTTGCCTGATACTTAATATGTTGCAGTTAAAATGTGACTGCTAGAAAACATGCGCTTACACTGATGGTTGCCTTAATCACAGCAGGCCTGACATAATCTTTGTTTGAACATGGATAGCCCTCATGAATGCCTAATCAAGGTTGCAGTGCTTTCTCGGGTTACTTTATGTATTGCTGCCTGGCTTAAAGTTCAACTTATTTTCTTATAACTTTTTATATAGATTGGTGTAAAATGCCAAGAGAGAGGGAGGATTTGTGGCTTAGGACATGTGTACCGTGCTTGATGTGCTACACATGAACACATCCCTTTAACTGAAGTCTTACTTGTATTGAACAGTAAGATCTGCTTTTCTGTTGAAAAATAACAGAGAACACCTTTAATGAAACAAAATTACTATAAAAAAGGAATTTTATGTTTGCAAGCAAAGTTGCTGCAGTTGCAGAGTTTTGTAGTGTGCTAATACTGACAAGCATAGTATTAGCAATTTGGGGAAATGATTTGTGGTTTTGGGACACTGTATCCCATATGGTGTCTGCATAGTAATGCAATATTAACTCATCTACGTTTAATGCTTAGCTGTAGGCCTGTGTGCAAGCAGGTTGCCACGAGGAATACTCCAAGCATAGCCCGTGTTCATCACGGGCAAGGGAGTTGCAATAGAAATTAGGATTTTCAGCCAGTTAAAGATTTTGGAAATGTACAGGTATAATCATAAAGGCTTGATGAAGAACTGAAAAACTTGTCCTCTGCCTTCGAGATCAGTGTTCAGACAAAGAAAGGGGGAATGTCTGAGAAGCTAGTGCTTCTGTGTATCTTTGCATACGGAGGTGGGAGAATTGAGGACATGCAATTTGACTCCTTTGGGTAACGCGTGTATTAGTTGATAATTGGTTTTTGATTTGGATGCCTGTCTGCTCTGACATTATGTTCCATTTGGTCATGCCTTGCCATGATTCCTTTTTTTTTTTAATTTTATTTTTCCCTTTTACACTGTACCTGGTGGTCTTTCTTCTCACTTCAGAACCCCTTCACTGAAACGATTGTTGAGAACAAAGCTTGCACATTCAGGCTTGCAGGCTCCTGTCTGAACATACAGTGCCTGTTCAAAGGGACAGATCACGTATTTTTACTCTTGGGGGAGCTGGCAGAGAGGGCCAGGGACTCTCAGAGCTGTTTGCCATTCTGTTTGAAATCTGACACACATTTGCAAATGGGTGCAAGAATTGCTGAGCTTATGTTCGTAAGGACAGATAAGTGAGAGCACGTTCTTTCTAGCTTTTAGATTAATAGGCATATACTATCTCCGTTTCGTCAGGTTCTAGCAGTGTTTTGTTGTACTGATTAAGCCCTGCTGAGGGTACAGGCAGTACTGCTGCAGTCACAACATCCCATCTATGGGCCTGTCCAGATTTGAGGCTGGAATTGGCTGCTTTGTTAGTGTAAATTTAATCTCCCTTCCTCTGCCTAGAAAGGCACAATAAAAACTGCTTTTTTTTCTTTGCTCTTTTATTCCAACTATTTTGCATTTACTTTAAAAGAATTGCTAAATCTGTTTGTGGTATACCTTACTGTTAAGCTGTAGTAAAATTACATTCAAAATGTTAAATGTAGGGTGAAAAAATACTAACCACAGCATATGAGGCTTTAAAAGCCAAATTTTTATTATAAACAATACTGTTCCCTCACTTTATGAATACTAAAAATACTTTATCAAGTAATTTTATTAAGTGTTTGATATTTTTCTGTTGGAACTCATTAGAGCACACATACATTTAGAAATTTGTTGCAAATTTCTAGTACTCTACTGCAAATTTGCATTAAGAGTATGGGTTTTGGGGGTTTGGCGTTCTGGGAATTTGTTGTTTTTTTTTCTTAACAGCTGAGTTGTTAGGAATAGTTGACTGTCTTTGGAGATTTCTGAGAGTTTCTGTATTTGGCAATAATTAGGAAATACATTTCCAAAGACTTTTGTAAAAGAAAAGTCAGAGGTTATTTAGTACTTGCTCTGTAACCACAAAAATTCAATTTCAGAAAGGGGGAGAAATCCCCACAGTATTCTCACTCCTACTTTTTATCAGAGAGAGCACAACTGCATAAACTGAAGAGAAGCCAGTGCTGGAAGGGTCAGGAACCAGAGAAGGGCAGTGATGACACTAAAAATAGAAATGATTGGTGTCCTCACTAACAATAATTAATAGATCGCTTACTGTTTCAACAACCCGCTTGGGATGACATTGGTAAACTTCTAGTGGTGACTCCCAGGTATTATGTCCCTCTAGTGTAGGGGTACAAGCGCTGAATGGCTCAGTATTTTGATACTGCATTTCAATCTTTTTGTAATTATGCCTGTAAACATGTAAACTGTTCTGGAACTCTGTATTGTTGGATATCAGTACTTTTTCTATACCTGATGCTTAGAGGCTGTAAGGTTTAACCATAACGTTAAAAATCAGAATTAGAGAATTGCATTTTTAAGTTTTTTCTATGTCAAATAGTACACGGTACCAAAACTAAACTGGTCATTAGAAGTGTATCTTACTTATGGTGACAGATAATTCTGCACAAACCTTGCATCAAGGGAGAATAAATTCAATATGAATACCAGCATTACCAGGAGTTTTGGTTGCAACTATTAAAAGAGCTTTTGAGTCAAATCCTGTTTAATCATGCAAGCATAACACTGACTTCTGCTCTTATTTATGTCGGAGCCTAAGATAACTTGACAGAACATGGACCTCTTAGATGAGGAAATGTGATGTATTTCATATGCAGCAATATAATGCAGCGAATAGTTCCTTCAAGAAAAGGAAGGTATTTGCATTCAAGTGTAGCTGCATCGGATGTTTTTTAAAGTGACTTTCTGCTTCCCAAAAATACACCTTTGTTGACTGTGCTGCTTCGATAATTGTCTGAAAAAAACCAAATTTTTGCAAGAGTAGCCTGATGGACTGAAGAATATCTTGAACTGTATCAGTACAAAATAGTTGCGTGTATTGCATGCTGTGTACACATTATAAGAGTGAAATTTTTTCTTTAACGGGTTTAACAAATATCAAAGCACTGAGTTGACTTTTTTCCTTGTATAAGCTATTTTTAATGATTTCTGTTATTAAAATGTGACGATAACATATCTGCTACCTCAGACATATTATTTCTTGTTTGTTGTATTTACTTGCTTACATAAAAACACAATCGAGAGAACAGTTGGGGAAGAGAAGGTATTTCATCTTGCGCACTGTATGCATTTGTGATCTTGTCCCTCTTGAACATATGAGAACGTGTTCCTGTAGGTAGATGACCAAATCCTAGCTCAGCAGAACAGTATGGGCTCTGAAAAGAGTAAAAGGTGGTCTTTTTTTTTTTTTTTAAATTTTGTGAATACATACATATGTTACTATGTAGATGATGATTAGAATATAAACATGTGCAACCTGTGAGCCTTATTAAAAGTAAAACTTTCTGTATCTCTTCCTAAGGAAGTCTACGTAGCAGTGTTAGACTAACCTGTTAGGAATATATACTGATGCTTTGTATCTGTTGGCTGTTTTTTTTTCTGACAACTGGAAGAAAAATTAAGGTTTTCTATCATTTGGAGGTTGTGTGTTATTCTTCCTTGTTTGTGTATTAAATTGCGTAGGATAGGAAGCAGATATAAAAAATTAGGACATGATGTTAAATGAAAACAGATTTATTTCCTGTTGTTAACAGGGGTCATTGTTTTTAAAAAGCATGAGTTAGCCCTAGTATAAATGGTAAGGCTTCTGAATTGGTGTTGAAACAGTCTGAATTGACAGCACTCCAGAAATCAGTCTGATGAGCTGTTAGGTATAACTCCATGGTTGTAGAAGGCGTCAGAGCCTGCAATCTCATCAAATCCCTGAATTTAGGGCATTGCTAACAGGAATTGTTTGCCTACTGTAATAGATAATAATGTATATATAATAAATAGTATGTTGTGCCAAGCATAGTAAATAAGCAGTGGATGAGAGTTACGCTCTCTGGAGATTGGTGGATGAATGGGAATAGTCATGTCACACTTTGCCTGTTTATTATACAGAATGTAGATTAATGTAAGTACTGTGCATTTCTCCTGTCCAAATCCTCCTTACGTCTTGTCATTTTTAATAGTTTTGCAAAGATACTTCTGTGGTATCTTTTCCCCATCTCCTAGTAGTAGGTACATACAGTAGAAGTATAAGTGCAGCTGATGGGTGGGAACACCGACATCACACCTCATAAACCTGAAAGTGCCTAATCTTACACTTGCAAGGTGGGATGAGCTGCTTTATGTATACAGTTCTTAAACATGTAAAGATTATTTAACAGGGAGGCTTCTTCTGTTGTGTTGTTCTTTTTTAAACCAGTGCAAAATGCATTTTTCCTTTACTCGAGTTACATGAGAACTCTAGTTACTTCCTGAATTGTTGTTTACTGTCTTTAGTTAGTAATGGTGAAACAATTTTCTGAATTTACTGTTTTATCATTGCTGTTAGATTTGAAGAGTATTCTTCTGCAGAGGTGATACTAGACTTTGGAGATTGGATCACTTTGTGGAAAGTAAAATCTAGACATAGCTATATGCTTTGTTCTCTGAATCTCTGTTTGTATTGAGGGGCTAGACCTACTGTGTCTTTCTCAATTAGTGTACCCTGTTACTGTTTTGTATGCCACCAGTGAATTGTGTTCCGCAGGAAACATTGCTGCTTTTTTCTGTTCTTGATTTCTGCATTGAAAACTTGTAGTTCAAAAAGTATTTATGAGTGAGGCATTGGGAGCTGTTGCTGCATCTCTCTGAACATCAAGATGTTTGAGAGCCTGATACAAATCATGTTAGTAAATATTTGGCACTGGGCACAGAGGTTCTGTGTGGGCATTTGGGAAAAATACAAACAGCTGTTTAGATTTTGACTCTGGCTTGCAACCATGGACATACACCTTTGGGAGTGTAGGTAGTGGGCTTATTTTTGTTCTAAGTTTCTTTATTTCCATTTGCCAGCAGCTGCTGCTTTGCTGAGAGTAAATGAGGTGCCTCCTTAGAGGACATGGCTAATTACAGATTGGCTGTTGGTGGAGGGGTGCACTTTGAGATAGACATTTTTCTTTTATGTATGTGTCATTTGCATAATGTGTTAGGACACACAGTATGGACTTCATTAAGGGCTAGCAAATATGCTGTAGGGAATAATCTTGCACTGGCATCACTGAGCTGGCTGGGTGACATAATCCTCCTCATTTTAAATTTTGAGGTTTGTGCTTTTTTTTTTTTTTTGCTTGGAGGGCCAGGGAGGAGGAACCAAATACAAAACTATGAATTGTATTGAGAAGAGGGATTTTAAACAACTCTGAGTAACAGTTGCAGTTGGTACAAATCAGTTGAAAAGAGAAACCTGAGCCCTGTTTCTGAAGTGATTTTTTTCTAATAGAAATGGTAGTGTGCCCTCCTATATATACTTATTTGTATACTTTAACAGAGTACTATTTCTTGTTAAAACTTAATTACAAATCACTCATCCTTTAAAAGACTGTATTTTATTCTGTTCTATTCTAATTTTTCATCTTAAGTGTATGGGGCTTTTTATGTTACAAAGTTGATGAGAACATAAGAGAATGAACACTAAATAAAGAGAATGTACTAAAAAAAACCCCAACCAAACAAAAAAAAAAACAACAACAACAACAAAAAAAAACAAAAAACCAAAGCTTCTTAAACCGCCGTAACATTAGTGCTGAATATATAGATGCTCTTGACTTCAAACATCTGTGTATTTTTTGTATTCTAAGTGTGAGGGCAGAAGAGGCTAAAATAAAAATATTTTCTTGTGATGCGATTTAACACTTTGAGGTGAAGAGGTGTCTTGGGTACTACCTGTTCTGACTGTGGTATGAGCAGGAAGAGAATCTTTAAATTCTCAGAAATCCCTTCCAGATTTTTTGGCTTGTGACAGATAGACACAGTCTACCCAGTGGTATGTTCTTGGCATTGAGGTGAACCTCTCAATTTTGAGAACTAAAACTGAGATCAGTCTACAACTTAAGTTGCATTTTTGTGTTGGAAAACTTCGCGTGGAGAGACATTATTAAAAAATGAGTTTATGGAGCTAAAGTCATGTGGATTTCAAAACGGTAAGACAGCTCCAGTTATTTTTGAGGAAAACACAACATTTTAACTTGTCCAAGGACTGCCCTGTTGTAATGAAACATGGAAGTGGTTGGTTTCCTAAGAAACTTGACTAATATTTAAATACAATTCTTCAATTAAACTTGAAGTCTGTTATAGTTTAGATGTGTTCAGACTCATAGTTTTGTAGTATTTAAAAGGGCTAGAGTTCAGTTGGTGCTTGCAGGAGCATTCGAAACTGTCAAAATTTCCTTGTGATGCAAGCATCGGAACCAAAATGCTTTGTTGTTGTTGTTGTTTTGGCCAGCAAAAGAAGCAGCAGATCTAGTATGTGCACCTTAAGCAGGTGGCTCTTAATACCTGTAGGTTTTGACCTGTTTTTGTAAGATAAAGATCTGGTTAGGGTTATCTCCGAAAGGAATGCCGCAGTTTTTGTGTAACAAGCTGTCCCATTGCAGTTCATGCTTTGTTGCTGTGCTTTTCTTCTCAGCGCTCCAGTTTTGATGCAACTTTAATAGGGAGCCTGTGACTCTGGTGAAAAGTATTCCCATGTGTAGCCACAAACATTTTTTATTCATCAGTGGTTGTAAAATCTTACTTGTTCCTTCTTGCATGCATTTTAAAATTTTATTATCCTCAATCACCATGGTAAAAGGTGAGTAAGTAAACTTTGCCCGGAGTAATCCATTTTCATGGCAATTTTACAGGCCTTCTGCTCCATTCTCTGTACTTATGTTGTTTGCGTATGGGTCTGTCTGACTACAGTCTCGCATTTTCTTTTTACTTTAGTTTTTGTTGTTTTTTTTTTTAAAATTGTTGTAGAAATTGTTTTGGAGCTGCCTACAAGGTGGAATTTAAACATGATCTCCTTTCTGGTCTTAAGGAAGGAAGAATGAATGGCTTGTGTACTGCTCTTGGGGTATTAAAGTATCCCATCTTACCAAATTAGCACTAATACGAAAGTTCGAAGAGTGAAACAAGTTTACACGAATAGTCTCCAATGTTTCTCACAATCTGTGCATCTGAATCAGATGCTGGAGTAATTCATTAGCCATAAATAGTTTGGCAAGCTGGTGTTCTGGTCCTGATGTCATGGAGGTAATCTTACAAGCTCATTAATTGCATCTCTTTCGTTAGCATTTTAACTTTTTTTAAAAATGAGAAGTAGTGTTGCTGCTTTGAAAAATACTGCATACCTGACCAAAATGGTCCTTGTTGCTGAGTTTGTGGAACAAAGGATTTTTCTGCATGCAAGTGTTACGAAACATGACATTGTATAATGGATGCAGGCCAATACTGGTAGCGTTTCATAGCCCGTGCCCTTTAGGTGTTGTTTTTCATGACTACTTTATAGATGGTTTTGAGTAATTTTCTCTCTGTTTGCACTGTGACTGAGAATGTGATTCAGCTGTACATCTAAATAGGTCTGATAGCTTTCTGCTGTTTTCATGAGTTAATGGCAATGGAGAGGTAAAGTGCTTATTTTTCTGTCTTCCTTTGTACAGAATTTTTGCTTGCAGATGTTGTTACTCAGGTTAGTGAAGATGAATTGTCTGTGAAGAAATGCAGAGGACCTTTTGATGTTCAGCACTAGTTGATGTAAAATGAAAACTTGGTGTGTGTAAATGTCAAGTAATATGTCACATATAAAATACTGAGAGGTAATAATTAACTAGGAGCTCATGGGTGAGGTCTTAGTTGTGGTAGGTAACTTGAAGGATTAAACAGCAGCTTAATGCTCTGTGTTGGTCAAAAAGCAAATTGTCATCCATTTCCTAATAATTTTGAGCAGTTAATGTTCTCTGTCATGCCTCAATGGATAAATCTGTAGTGCACTTGGAGCTAGTGTGTCTAGGTCTAGTTCTGTCCCTTCCCCATTCGTTTTTCCCTGTCTTGGAAACAATATAGTAGAGCCAGAAGTCTCAGAAAGGGCAGCTCTGATAATTGAATATATGGAGTGGCTTCTGTACCAAAAACAAATAAGGAAGCTAGGACTTGGCAGTTTGGGAAAGAGGAAACTGTGGAGATGGAGAGATAGTAAAAAGCTCATCCACAGAAATTCAAGGGAGATGGGGAAAACTGCCACATCTCAACACTACCTACTGCAAGAACTTTGGGGTGTCAGATGAGTGTGGTGGAGTGAGAACAAGCAAAAGGAGTTGGCCCTTTGCATAAAAGTTAATTAAGCTTGTTACTCTGCACCATAATATTTTTGGAAGCTAAGTGCGTATGTAAGCTGAAGGATAACCCAGATACATTTTTGGAAGAGCATTATGTACAGAGTTACTAAATACCCTTGTAGTGGAATGGATTATGGATTTGTGAATAACTTGAGCTGGGAGGATAGTCTAGTGATGCTTGCTCTCGTGTTCTTTCCTCATTATCTGCAACTATCTGCATTTGGTCACTGTTGGAGGTGGACTAGGTGGACCTTTGATCTCATCTACAGGCATTCTTACATGTTACAATGGTGATTCCATGATAGCTCATCAGGATTCCTCCTGCTTCCAGGAAGTTCTGTACTAAGCCTGCTGAAACAAGGCAGCTGGTTGCGGTCAGCAACAGGAAGTGCAGTTCTTCAAATATTCAGTACTTGGTCCTATTTTTGCTTCTTGAAGGCTCAGGGTAGATATCAAACTTAGTCTTTGTTTTTACTGGCTTTTGTAAAAGTTGCTATTAATTCTTAGTGCATCATATGGGTCTAATGTTCTCCAGTTTTGATAAGTTAAAATGAAATGTACAATTACCTGCTTTTGTGTTTACCCCAGCTCTTCCTCCATCCCCCCTCCCAGTTGAAGAAGCAAAGTGATTGTGTGGCTTGCATTCACAACTTAAATACGCTATTGTAGTTTTCATCTCTTTTGTACTTGTTTGCAATCAGGCAAGTTTTTTGGTTTTTTTTTTTGTCTGTTGAATTGTTTTCTGCATTACCTCTTCTGGTGGACTGCACTACATTGCAAGACTTCATTCTTGATTCCAGTTCTTGTAAATATGCAGCAGCAAAACCACTAAATCCCTAAGAGTCAGTGGAAAACTCCTTTTTCCTGTGGTCAACAGTGCTACTGGGTGTTCTGTTTGATGTAGAGTAGTTGCTCCTCTTCCACTGCAGTTTGGTGGTACCAGCTTAAGGAAAGGAAATGGCACTTTGAGGGGCTACACAGCAAGCTACATAGCTTCAAAGGCTGCTGCACAGGTAGTGAAAGTACTGAAGGGAGAAGGTCCACCTGGCAAAAATGGACTTCTCCCCTTCGTCAAACCTGAAAATCAGTTATCAAGAACATAAAAAAGTAAACTACTACCTAAAGAACTATGAAATGAGGTGGCCACAAAATAGTTTTGCTGAGTTGGTGTTTTTGTCTTTTGTGGGTGGGCAAACCAACAACTCCCACCCCCCCAAAACTATTTTTAAAGCTAGGCCTAAAATGTTAAAAGGCATCTGTGGCTAAGATGGTTTCTGCTCTTGTAATCAGTGATTCATGACTCTGAGAAACTGAATTCTTTAAGGTGAGTGCGTACAGGCAGTGGTGATATTAGACAGTTACTCAGCAAGGTGTGTTCAGGGTAAACAGTTCTCACTGGTAACTTTATACGTAGAGAATCATTTTTTTTCTCATTTCATTTAAACTGGGGAGTTGTATAAGCTTATGGAAGAAATCTTGCATTTAGTTTAAGATTTACTTCTTAGTGTGAAAAACAGACATCACTGAATTCTATCTGGTGTGAATTTCTTCGGGAAAAACATTCTCCCCCCGCAACTCCCTCAGCTTGTTAACCTTTATCCATTTCATGGCCAGTTGTCAGTGGCTTAAATTCTGGATGATGCAACATCAGTCAGTGATGTAATAATGGTTGTCTGTAGGCTTCCTCGCAGCTCACAATGGGAACCTGAAGTTTCAGAATTTTATCTGTGTATTATGTCCTGTGTCTGCTGTGAGGGAGGTGAAGCACAAACACTGCAATCATCTCTGTCTCATTTTGGATAGAGCCAGAAGGGTGAATCATAATATTTTAATGTGTGTGTGTGGGTTGTTTGTGGTTTGGGGTTTTTTGGGTGTGTTTTTTCCTTTTTTTTTTTTTCCTTAGTTGTGTGTTGTTGTGTGGCTCCTTTTTTTTTTATTTTTTTTTTTTAATTCAAGCCATTAATGCCACCAGATGAGTTGAGGGGAAGGTATTATGTGTGAGATTAAGAACAGGATTTGTGGGAGTGATTTGACCTTAAGTTCCGTTAATGCTATGGTCACTTCCCCCACTTAGATAATCTAGCCTAGCAGATTTCTCTTTGCTGCTTGGGACCCAAGATACCATGAGCTTTCATTGCTTGGAAGACTCTTGTAGGCTTCCCACTTTCATAAGTGAGAAAGCAGGGATTACAAGAATATGTCCTCAACTGAGTATTACTAGCCTTTTCAACCCATGAGGTGCAGGGGTGGTTCTTCCTCTGTATTCTTTATCCCAATGTGCAGTTGTTTTTTGAGGAACTTGGTTTCTTCCTTCTAGAGACTCTTCTCATTTGGGAAAGGAATAGGACTAGTTGCATTTTAGAATGACTTACTACAGAAGGATCTCCTATTAATTCTTACTGCTTAATAAAGCCTCTCTGGGTTAATTACACTTTCTTTCACAAGCCTGTTTTTTCAGTTACCTTATTTTACATGTTGCTATTACAAAATGGTAGTAGAGGCTTTAATGTTCTGTTACCTTTTTTTGTACTTTTGAGTTCTATCTTCCATGAAGTTCCATCATATTTATTGCTTAAAATGATTGCAGTCGAGGCTACTTTTTTTTCATTCTTAAGTGTGGATTTAGGATAGATTTTTTTCAGAAATTATAAAAAAATTATGTGTAGGAAGATACCTTTTGATGACTTATGTTAATAAAAGTATTTTTATAATTGCAAAAAAAATATTCACAGTCTTATTTAAAATACTGAAATAGGGGAAAAATGACATTGCTCCTACTTCATAAAATAACCTGTGTAAATCCTTTCAGCTGAAGATTCTCATGGACTTCAGCAGGCTTTGGATCAGCCGTCCTAATAAAACGCGCTTTTGAAAAAAGCCTTTAACTCTTGCAAAAACCAGTTGTGTGTATTCTATTACTGTTCTTTAAATAAAGCTGACTTCTTTTTGTATTATGTGATAGAATATAAGTAACTAACCTGGATCGTATACTTTCTGCAAACCTTTTGGAGAAATCGGTGCCAGATTAAGTACAGATACCCGAAACAACTAACATTTTCTTCAAGTATTACAGTAAAAAGCCTACAAATACAAGTTCTGTTTCTTTTTGTAATGCAAAACTATATATAATATCTAAAACCTGACATGCTGTTATATATGAAGTCACTACATGAAAATATGAAGAATGTTGTAAAAATAGTGGTATTTTGAAATTATTAAATGCACAGTGGAAGTAGATACATTTGTTTTGGGAACAAGTTGATACTTTTCTGTAACTTCTCTATTCTTAGCCAAATTTAACTTGTCCCTTTAAAGGAAATCTGGGAAGAATAAGGACTGCTTTTTTGAATGTCTACAAATTGAAGGAGTTGTAGATACTTCTCCAAAACCAGGCAAATAAGACTGCTTGTTGTAAATATAGTAGAAACTGTGAATTTATAAACTGTAAACCTAGTGTCTCCTTCCAGTGTTAATAAAGTCTGCCTGTTTTAGGAGAATTCTCTTCCTGTGTGTTTGTTGTTTCTTTTTTTTATTATTATTATTTTGGCAACTTTATAAAAACCAAGATTCTGATCTTGGTGAAGTAAAGCTTATAGAAGCCTTCTGTGCGAAGGGCATAGATATCGCACCTGGAATAATAGCAAAATACAAGTATCAGCTGATAAATGATAACTAGCTTTGGTACAAAGCTAAAGCTTTTCTATAGTATTCGCAAGATTTCACATGAAGCCTGGAAACCTCTGCTATACCTGCTGCAGTTAGTCTTTGATAATAGGTCTTTCAGTGACTCAAGAGTTTCTGGCTCTGCGAGAACAATATCAAGGTGAAGTTTTTCTTCTGTTTCCTTCTCCCTTCCCTATATGTGTGATTATATGTTGTAATTGTAGATCCTGTAAGTGGTTGCTGAAGCCAGAAGTTTGAGAAAAGGACAACAGTTGCATGAATAACATCGTTTCAGTAAAAGTAGATGAGAATGACAGAGGAGGAATGGATATACCTTTACACTTACCTTTAAAGGCTCACATGCATGTTAGCAGAGAGTACTGCCAGACTACATTGGACATGAACAGTTAAGGAATGTTAGGGATTTGAGCTAGAATGTAGTGCTGTGCCAAAAGCCAGTCTGAACCTGGTTTGTCTGCAGCTACTATTTATGTAGCTGCTGCATAATGCATTCTCACAATTGAAAATAAGGCATGGAGTTAAACCGTTTTCACAGAATCGGTGAATCATTGAGACTGGAAGGTGGCTGGAGATCATTTAGTTCAATCAGCCGGAGCAGGCTGCCTAGGAGTGTGTCCAGGCTGGTTTAGACTCCAGGGAGGGAGACTCAGCAGCGACTCTGGGCAACCTGTTCCAGTGTTTGATCATGCTTACAGTAAAAGGGTGGTTTTTAAATGTTTAAGTGGGATTTCCTCTATTTCACTTTGTGTCTGTTGGCTCTTGTCATTTCATTTTTGGCACCACTGAGAGAGTCTGGCACCTTATTCTTCNNAGGCTAAAACAGTCACAGCTCTCTTGATCTTTCCTTGTGTGACACATGCTCCAGTCCTTTAATCGTTTTTGTGGCCCCTCAGTGGTCTTGCTTCAGTATGTTCATGTCTGTCCTATCCTGGGGACCCAAAAACTGGACACATCACTCGAGATGGGATCTCACCAGTGCTGAGTAGAAGGTAAGGGTCCCTTCCATCAACCTGCTGGCTGTACTCTGCTTAATCGAGTCCAGCAGGCTGTTGGCTTTTCTTCTGCAAGATCTACATGGTGGATCATGTTCAACCTGTTATCCATATAGGAATCCTAGGGCCCTTTACGCAAAGCTACTTTCCACATGATTGGCCAAAGCCTGTTCTGGTGCTTGGGATTATTCCTCCTCAGGTGCAGGACTTGACATTTCCAGTTGTCCGTTTCTCCAGTCTGTCAACATCTGCCTGAATGGTAGCATGCCCATCTGGTATAACAACCATTCCTCCCAGTCATCTACAAACTTGCTGAGGGTGTACTCTGACCAATTGTCCAGGTCATCACTGAAGAGTTTAGTTTTGGCCTCAGTATTGACTTCTGGAGCATACCACCAGTGGCTGGCTTCCAGCTGGACCTCTTGCTGTTGGTCGTAACCCTTTCAGCCTGGCGATTCAACCAGTTTCCAGTTGAGTTCACTATCCATTTATTTAGCTCATACTTCATCATCTTGCCCATGAGGATGTCATGGGAGACAGTCAAGATAAAACATCTACTGCTCTTTTCTCATCCACCAAGATGAGATCTTGATGATGATCAACTTGTTACAAACAGCTGTCACATTGACTAAGCATGTTTTCCTCTTCATAAATCCACCTTCTTGTCCTGTGTGTATTTGGAAGCCTTTCTTGTTGCCCTTCATGTCCCTTCCCAGATTGAAATCCAGGTGGACTTTGGCTTTCCTAACCTCATGGCTGCATGCTCAGCGTCTCTTCCTCCTGGATCACCTGGGTCTTGCTTGCGATCCCTGTACGCTTCCTTTTTACATTTGAGTTCAGTCAGAAGCTTCTTGTTCATCTATGCTGGCCTCCTGCCACCTTTTCTTGATTTTCTGCACACTTGTATGGACCATTCTTGAGCTTGGAGGAGGAGATCCATGAAAATCACCTAGCTGTCCTGGACCCCTCTTCTCTCCAGGACAGTCTCCTGTGGGATTCTTCCAAGCTGATCTCTGAATAGTCCTGTTCTTCTGAAGTGCAGGGCTGTGATGCTGCTATTTGGCTTTGTTCCTTTCTCTCAGGATCCTAAACTCCACTGTTCATTGTCACTGTAGCCGAGGTTACCCCTGAACTTCACACCTCCAACAATTCTTCCTTGTCTGTATGTATGAGGTCCAGCAGATTGCCTCTTCCTTTTGGGATCCTCAGTCACCTGCATCAGGACGTAACTTTCAGCACATTCCAGAAACCTACTGGGTTGCCGCTGTGATGCTAATAAAATTATAAAAAATAATATTTTTATTACATAATTTTTTTTGTCAATACTTTCTGAATTGTTTTTGTACAAGGTAAAATAGGAATCGCCCTCATAGACTGTTGGCCAGGAACTCGTACAGAGGAATTAAATGCAGAGAAGAGGCAGTTTCATCACAGGATTAATCTGTTTCATCATACAACAAAATTTAAATGCCAGGATATATAATTGGTTAGAAAAGCAGTGAAGAGGATTGATAAAGGACTATTAAATAAGGCCAATATAAAACCTTGCATTCCTGCTATTAAGTAGCTCTTAGTTATTTATGTCTGTTGCATATTCAAAATCCAGTTGAAAATCATTTGGTAAATTTTGCCATGTTCATGTCTTGCTGCAAGTTAGTGGTGTGCATATTTGGTATCATTGTTTGGCATTAGATATTTTGTGCAAACACCTCATGTGTTTTTAGATTTTGAAACTTCTGCCATTTGATCTGAAATTGCAGTGTGGTGATTTTTTTTTATTTTTAAATCATTTCTCAGTTGAAACACAAGGTCAGAAAATATATTTTCCTTTTACAGACATAGTAAACAATGAAAAAAAAACCTCCAGAAGAGAGCCACTTCTCTAGTACCAGATATTCTTACACAGTCCTATTACTGTCACTTATGTAATGAAGAGCTTGGCGTGTGTGGTAGAGTTTTGTGATTGACAGGTCACAGTGTGTGTACTCATGCTTGGGATGAGACTGGTAAAAGACATTCCTAAGGTACGCTGTGAACTTAGTGAATCACTAAGTGATTTTTTTTTTTGTTAAGGGTCAAGACCTGCTGTTGACTGAAAGAGGTTTTGGTGATACAAGGCAGACTTTCTTCTGAAATATAAGCAACTCTGAATTTAATTCACGTGACTTGCTGCTTGTTATATAGTCAACCTGTAGTCTTCTACTAGTAAACCTCCTGCTTGTTTCTTGTTTTCTGCTAGTGTGTTTGGTGGTTGGTTTTTTTCCTGTATTCCATACTTTCAGCTATGCTTGTTTTTCTTTAAATTTTTGTTGAATGTTGGAGTTTTCAATAACTTGTTTTGTAGGATTTTTTTGGCTGTAATATTAGTACTCCCCCAAGCACTGACAGAAGTCTGATACTTGATACATTGTGGTTGATTTATGACTTGCTTGTTAAAATGGTATGTTTTTTTTGGAACTGTAATTTCATTAGGTTTCACTGACACATCAATTTCAGGCTTTGAATGAAGCTCTCGATAGACTGTCTAGAACTCTTTGATAGTATTTTGTGTGGTGTGTTCCTTCACATACAGAAAATCTGTTGGTAAGTGAACAGCTTTTTAGTTTGAAGTATACTGGTTCAGGTGGATTTATATGCTCTTTCCTTGATTTGTGCACCTGGATTTCTGGCTTAGGTTGTGTAATTCAATCTTTAATTATTAGGAGTTTCTTTAAGATTTTAAGTGCTAGTGTATTTATTTCATATTTGCTAGGAGCCTTTAAGGGTGGGATTTTTTTATCTTTTTCGATTGTTTTTGCATTGTAGCCCTGAACTTTTCAGTTAAATAATAAAAAAACTTTGACCCTTAACTCTATCCAGCTTTTGCAGAAAGGGAACCTGTTATTCAGAATGTATTTTGTGTTTTGTATTCAGTACAGAGGGAGAGTTTTTAACGTGGCAAATATAGATTTCATCATTTATGTTCTTTAAAGTTTTTGGGTGCTTCTGTACGACGTCAATCACTTCTGCTGCTGTGCAGCTTAAAAGTGAGGACTGCTTAATGCCCTCTGTCACCCTACTCGTCCTGTCCCCTTCCTACTGAATCATAACTTCCCTTGTCATTGGGGTTTCTTTCCATAATTTAGTGTGTGGCAAAGACTTTCTCTTTTAATGGCTAGAAGACTTGAGAAAGGCCATGGAATTATGTGACAGTTTTGCAGTTGTGGAGGGGATAGTTCAATACTTACTACTACTATGAGTAATGCTGGTGGTGTAATTGTTGTTGCTGTACCCGTGTAGCATAGTAATGTAGTTGGTCATGCTTACTGTTCACAACATTTGCACACTCTCGTCTTCAAAACATGCTGGTGTCATTCCCCATCTGTTTGGCGGTATTGAGGTTCCTCCCAGAAGACCATGCCCATTTTTTGGCCCTCCCTGCCAGACAGGGCAAACTGGAGACAAGGAAGATGTTTGGCTGGAGTGCCTGGCTGGAAAGGAGGCCAGCTGTGCTAAGACCGGAGGACGGAACGTTGAGGAGGCAGCTGGCTGGGGTCTTCAGCCCCTTGGAAGTGAAGGGGCAAGAGGGAGCAGTTGCAGTAAGGGAAACTCCAGCTGAATACCAGGAGAAAAAATTCCCTTTGAGGGTGGTTAAGCATTGGAGCGGGTTGTGGGAGGTCCCGGAACGTTCTTCTTTGGAGTCTTTCAGGACTTCACTGGGCAAAGACCTCAACAGCCTTTTCATCAGTAGTCTCCAGTGGCTGTGTGTTGTTCTTTCTCTAAATAATCTTATGTTTTGGTACATTGTAAAAACCTTATTGGCATGTGCTCTCTAATAAAAATAAGAGGTATTTCTTAATATATTTATGCCAGGAAAAGGGCACCTGTCTGAGCCTGTAGACTACTTCTAAAAAAAATTGGGAAAATGGAATTAGTTTCACTGCAAAACACTGACTTCTCTGTCATTCTCACAGTTTTGTTGTGGGTCCCCCCCTCCCCCCCCCACCCGAGGCCTACCTGTATAGTACTTCATGAAGATTAAGCTTTCAGTATAATATAAAGCTCAGCAGAATTGTGCTATTTTGGACTAGTGAGGGCGGCATGTATTTTAGAGATGAAGGTGTTTCAGGGATAAGAAAAAAATAACAGATGATTCATCTTGATCTTAAGTCTGTCTTGAGAACTTCAGTGTGATGACTGAAGAGGAGATGGCTTTTCACCATCCAGCATGAGTTTTGACTAGGGTGATGATTAAGTCAAATGTATGGTTCTTCTGTATCGCCTAACAGATGAAGTTTTGGTAAGAAAATTTAAAGAAAATTAGAATAACGTTGACTTTCTTAGGAGCTATCTTGTCTGTGCGGCTCCTGTATTAACTACCTTTTTGCAGGATCAGTGCTCAAGTAAAGTGAAGGTACAAGCCCGCTTTCTAGAGGTTTCCTTCTTCACTTATCCTTATGTTGTGGAATTACAGAAATTGTATTTTAAAATAAGTTCTTGGAAGCCCTTTGTGTGTTTTCTCATCGTGCTGTAACTTTTTAGTGTAAATCATTCTCTTCTGTCAAGATCTCAGGAATAAGGAGTAGGAAAGGTAGATCTGAGACCAGCATGCTTCTGAATGATAAATCTTGATGGTAATGGTGGAGTTATGATTTCGGCCATTGTACCACAGATACCATGCTCATCCTTCATTTATTAGTGAGATGACTTCAATGAATGCTATTACTAGTTTCAAAGTAACATTAAAGCTATGTGCATATTTGTGTGCAGGGTTGGAGAAAGGCTTGTGAATAGCTCTCAGCTTGGTGGGTTGGAACGCTGTTGGCCAGAGTTTTGGTATGGCTCTGCTTATAGCCTCTCATATTAGTAAGCACCCCAAAATATTTTAAGCTAAAAAAAAGTGAGATTTTGCACAATTTTCTCCTATATAGAAAGTTGATAAGAAAACAAAATTATTAGATGGAGTTAGAAGTTATGGGAAGATACTTCCAGTCCCTACTGACTAGAACAGAGTAAGTCCTTGCTTCAAGAAGTAGTTTCAGATGATGCTTTTTATGTATTTTTTATTTTTATGAATTCATCTTGAACAAAGATCACTGCAACTCAGAAGCCAGTTTCTTCTAGTCCTTAGGAAGTTTTTCTTGCATCTCCTCTGAGGCCTGGCTGTGTTTCTAGTGTTCTTAGAAGTCCTTGGCTGAAATGGTTCACTGAAGGGTCAGGCAGCAAGCAGTTGGGTTGGCCAAGCCCATCACTTCTAGAAATGTCATGTAGGCTTTTCGTGTAGACTTGAGAGATCATTTTGAAAGTGAAACTTACGTAGCATTAGGGGTTTTTTTTATGCTGATGAATGCTAATATGAGCAAACTTCTGTTTTTTAAGATGCTTCCTACTTTGACGCTTCCTACATTTGTCTTACCTTTCAGAGGATATGCTGACTTTTTTTTAAAAGAGTTTTGGAAGGATGAATTGTGCCACCAGCATAGTGAGGCTTAAAAGTATAATCCTAAGCGACACATTAAATTAAGATCTACTTAGATACCATCCCTGTGGGGCTACGTGTGTTGAGTCTGTGGTTTTCTGCAATCAGCGCATTTCCCTTTAGTGGTAACCACTAAAAATTACCCTGGGTTCACAGTGTAATTGAAATTTTGAGGCCAGAGGGTGAAGCCATTGACTTCCTCTGCAAATGTAATGGGGCAGTGCTTTTAGTTGAGGAAAACCAAGTTGTTACCAGTGCTACAGTAGTATTTTGCATACTGTTTGTTTTTGTCATAAAAAGTTTCTTTTATCCTGTCGTTAAGAAATAAAAAAGTTTAAATTCCAGTGTATGGAAGAATTAAGTATCGTGTCAAGTCTCTTTCATGCCTCAAGTAATTGCCTGTTACATACGGACAAATTCAGACACCTGGCTTCTGTGCTTTTGATCATTTAGACACACATTACAGTAATGCTTAATTTTACATAGTGTTTTTCACATTCTGTCTAAAACTATGTTCAGTTGTCTGAACTCTAGAAATGGGGTTTTGAATATACTCCTTTCTTCAGCCTAATATGTTGCTGCTTTTAGCATCTGCCTGGTCTGTACTTTGCTATTTGGAAGTTCCTTACTAGATGCTTAGATCTCTCCATTGCTGAGATAGGAACCTGAGCTCCACACATTGTAAATGCTACTCCAGGAGCTACACCCCATAAAGTGAAGTGCAACACCACCTTTGCTGTGCCTATGTTTTGTGAATTTGAGCTTTTGCTCTCTAGAAAAGCATGCTTCCTTCAGCTCTTTTGTCTATACAGATGTATAGAAAATGGTGAAAGTAGAATTTAATCTATTGGAAAATGAATATTGGTCAGAAAAAAATAGTTTACTGTTCTACCTGTACCCATATAAATTTTCAAGGAGAATATGACTGTAGGCCTTTACTGACTTAAATCATTTTTAGTTTGTATGTTTGGTGGTTTGTTTTTTTTAAAGAATTCACATGAGCATTATAGGATTGAAATCTATTAAAAGCACTAGCCTATGGTTTTGCACATTTCTTTTTTACTTCTGATGAGAAGATCACGATCTCTGCGTTTCTGTATGACAGTTTGAGAATGATAATACTATAGGATTATGGAAAAAGTATGAATGGAGTAGAGAACTAGTTTATTGTCCAAAAACCAAGCTATGGAATGTATGTATCTTGTGCAATAATAACTGCGTGCTGAAGGAGTAGAAGGCAGCACTGTTGAAAATGCAGGGCCTGTGCTCTTCAGGAAAAAGATACGGTAAGAAGGAAATGATGTAATCGAATGAAGAATTAAAAATTTTTGAATCTGATTTCTTTTGCGCGTGCTGTCAGTCTGCCTGTCTGTTAGTTTCTCTAGAGTTGCTCTGGAGCTCATAGGCCAATTTTGGTCAAGTTTCAAGGCAAGAAATCGGAGATCATGAAGTGCCTGGAAGTTTGGAGCAAATCAGTAGCTAGATAGAAGAGAAGGCCAGGTTAGCGCTTCACACTGAAGGTGAGATGGGGGAGCTCTGATGGCCAGTCAGCACATGCATGACTGCTGTCTAGCCAAAAAGCTCATTCTTTCCTTTATAGGGAATCTGACGGGAGGAAAGCAGATGAGGGGGAGATACAAGATGTATGAGACCGGAGTCAGTTCTGCTACTCATGTAGCAACTTGATATGTTTAATTTGTTTCTAAAATAAACCTTAAGCCTTCTTAGAATTCCAGAGCTGGCTGGAAAATATGTTAACTTCTTTTAAAGTGTATTTTCATGCAAGTCAATCCACCTTTGGATGAATGAAGGCTTTAGTGAAAAGGTGGAAACTTGCACAATGGTGGGGAAGAGCTTCGATCAAGTGCACATATTTTATATAACAAAATACTGGAAGTGATTAAAGTTAGTTTCAGAATATGTCAGATGACTGATCTGATAACACTGTTCATGCAAAACTGGGCTTGGTCTACATGGAAAAAATGATGGAGAAACTGAAGGAAAATTTTGATTTTTGAATTTCTTCCAATTGCCTAGATTTCCTGGAGAGATTACTAGATAGGTAGAGTTTATAAAGCTTAATCTTTGAGTTCTTTTTTAAAAGTAAAGACTAGAGTCTGAACCTCTGAAAGCACAGCATATGGAAGCAGGGTTATAGGATCTAAACTAAAATTTTATTTGTAAACTTGACTATGGGGGCAGGGATGTGGGGTTTTTTATGTTTGTTTTTTTCCTTTGTTTGTTTGAGGTACCTCAGCTTCATCTGAAGGGGTTTATGATGATAGATTTCAGCAAAATTTGTTAGACTAGCCTCTGGTACTGTGCAACTTAGTAAAATTTGGGTGGAGTCGGAAGAGAAAGCTAGACGTAAGTCACCAAGCTGTATTAGCTAACAAGCTGTTTTTATTTAACTGTTCTGCACTTGTGACAAGTGCTGATACTTGTTTCTCTGCTGAGTTCTGTAGCTAAAGTGTGATAGGAGTTCTCTGTACTGCATTATGTTGACTGTAATCAATACAACAAATTGACAGGTTTGAAAATCTAACCCATAGTAGCTTTATTTGGTAGCATATGTTAGTTACTATATCTGTACTACACTTTATCCCCCCACAAAAGAGAAGTAGAAGTGCAGATGTGAAGAATGTTGCTTAGTAGTAATCAAATGTCTTAGAATCTCTGTCCCCTGTCCATACATCTACAGGAAAAAATGTGCTAATGAATGACTCTTGTTTTCTCCTTGGCAAGCTGTAGGTTTCCAGTCAATGGTGTTCTCCTAAGGACCCTCTGTTTGTATATTCCCTATGTATAGAGAATGGTAACTTTTAAATGTAATGTTTTAAAAATTTCCTTGAAAGTAGGGTGCTGCTGTAATATTTGACAAGAGTTAGGCTTCAAACTGCAGTGAGTAATTCAGTGCTAATAATGCTGCTTCCAAGTGGCACCTTGCTCTGTAGCATTTGCGTAACACTGAAAATGTGTGAGTTCTACTCGAGCCTTAAATTTATGAGACCACAGGTGGGAACAGGAGAAAGGCATTTGGAAAGGCTTCTGTGAAGAGTACTTTTGAGATCTCTTTTGGTGTGGAGGTGAAGTGGCCAAGGACAGTGTTCAGCGTGCCTGGGCCTCGCTGGCTGGGGTGTAGCTGCCTTCAAGGAGTTTACTATAAGAGCTTGGAGCTCTTGCTGCTATGGGAAACCTCCAGCGAGGTATTAAGGAAGGTACCCACCAACTGCATGTAATGTTCACTTACAGCTTTTTTTCTAGGGTTTTTAGGACATGTGTACTGTGACTCTGATCATTACCTGATTTTTCAAGAGAGCTATTCTGCAACAAATGTGCATTTTCATTCTGAAATCTAACACCTTGAAGAAGTAGTGCTCACTGTGAAGTTGTGCACTTGTTTTGGAGTCCTTCTGATTCAGTTTTTCTTCTTTGTTGGAATGGAAGCAGAATGGACATGTCTTCTTTCTTGATGTAAAAATGGTCTATGCTTGATCATTATAGCACTAAAATTCCAGTCTCTTCTTCTGCCTTTTTCATATTTTTTTTTTCTGTGTGGCTACATTTGGAGCAAAAAAGAAGGCTAAAATGATAGGATACTGTAAAGATACGGGGAAAGGTAAAACTATAGACAAATAGTGCAAAAATAAACTGTGAACTAAGATAACATAATGAAAAATAGTGCTCTGATAGTGCAGATGGCAAAGCTTAAAATTATACAGCTTGATCATCTGCAAGGGTAGGTTACCATTTCACATAAACATGTTTTTGTTGCTCCAGTACACTCATGGAGAAAAAACCCTGTATGTTCAGAATAGCGGAATAAAGATGTTCTATGGCAAATAAGTTTAATAGTACTACATAGTAAGTTTTCCAGCATGCCAAAACTGATTTTCAGCGTTTGGGTTTTTCTTTTCTCAGTTCAGTTAGTGATATGAGTTAAGTGAAAGAAGTGTTAGTAAGTCTTACCTGTAGTTAAGATTAAACTTCAGCTTTCTGTTGGAGCTTACCTTTGGACTGACAGCTCTGTACTGTCCCTTTGCTGCTCCCCTGGTGGACTGCCTTCCAGCTGAGGGAAGAGGAAGGCAGGGGAAGTAAAGAAGGTGATATTTTGCTAGCTGAGAAACTCGAGTTGCTTCATGGCCTAGTAATTTTATTTTAATGAAGATTTTGTTTCCTCATTTTAGCTGGCTCCAGGAGGAGCTCAGCTACTCTAATGGCGTATTAAGTGAAGCTTTCTTAACTTCAAAATCTGTACTTCGTGTTGAAGGACAGTCTGCTATTATCCCCTATGGAATGGCAAAGTTGTATTTTGAAGTAGACCATTTGTGAAGTCTTGAGAACCCACTATACTAACTCAAATATGAGTATTTAATTGAAAATGTCTTAGTGTTGAATAGTTCTTGTATTTACCAATAGCAGTAATTTTTAATTTTGGTTCTCTTCTTAGTTCAGAGAAAGCAGGAAATAGACCTTGGTTCTGATCAGGCTGGCAGAGTATCTTCCTATGCCGTGTGACGTAGGTGTTGCTTTCTGGGATTATCTTGCAAGAAGCTCAGGCAGTTCTCGGTGCACAAAGAGTTCAGCCCTCTGAGCACCCCCTGGTCTCAATAATAGGATATTGAGCTGTAAATTAAGGTGCTTCTGTGTGGTCATGCTTGGTGATTAGCTTTATCCAAATCTTGTATTTAGAGATTGCTAGATTACTGAGAAGACTTAACTATATTATAATAGATTTGCTGTGTAAATAAATGTCCTGGTACATTGAAAATATTTTCTCTATAATTGCCAGAACTAGCACTATATTTTCCTATGTGTTTCTATATACATTAATGTATATTCATATCTCAAAATTGAAGTTTTAGGATTCTGAACCCCAATCTTGGGCAGGCAAGTAACTCAGTTCTGGCTTTGGGCTTGGATCAGAAAGTAGCAGAGCTGATCACACAGCACTGCAGTGTGGTGAAGAATATGAAGACAACAGGAAGTATCTGTTAGAATTACCCCTGTGGTGGGGCTCAAGCCAGTTGTGGACCCATGTATGTTCAGATAGGATCACTAGTACTGTAAATAGAAAACATTCTTTGAGAGAAAATGTGTGCTGTTGGTACCAAAGGCATTAAAATTGATGTGATTTAATTTATCATTCTGGAGGTGGGGGGCGGAGAGAAAACCTCCTTGCTCTCTACCCTGATCGTGGCTGTATCATTACCACTGTGTACTCTATGTCTTCTAGAGATGCACATGTAACTTACACACAGTTAGTATCGTAGCTTATAGTTAGTGTTTTCATGAGGACAAATTCAATGGTGGTGGTACATTATGGTAGCAGTAAGCATTGCAGTATTTTTTTCATGCTTTTGTTGTACATAAAAAAAATTACCATGGAGAAAATTTCAAATTCAGTCATGTTGTGTGTCTTCTTTGAGTGGAGATGATGTAAAATAACCAGCTGAACAGCACTACTGTCTGAGGAACCTGAAGGTGCACAAGTCCATGGGACCTGTTGAGATTCATCTGCGGGTCCTGAGGGAACTGGTAGATGAAGTTGCTGAGCCACTATCCATCATATTTGAGAAGTCACGTCAGTTTGGTGAAGTTCCCGCTGACTGGAAAAGTGGAAACGTAACCCCCATTTTTAAAAACGGGGAAAAAGGAAGACCCGGGGAACTACAGGCTGGTCAGTCTCACCTCTGTGCCCAGCAAGGTCATGGAGCAGCTCCTCCTGGAAACACTGCGAAGGCACATGGAAAATAAGGAGGTGATTGGTGACAGCCAACATGGCTTCTTTAAGGGCAGATTGAGCCTGACAAATTTGGTGGCCTTTTATGATGGGGTGACAGTGTTGGTGGATAAGGGAAGAATCATAGAATCGTTAAGGTTGGAAGGGACCTTTAAGATCATCGAGTCCAACCATTAACCTAACCTGACAAAACCACTTCTAAACCATATCCCCAAGTACCACATCTACCCTTTTTTTAAACACCTCCAGGGATGGCGAATCCACCGCCTCCCTGGGCAGCCTATTCCAATGTTGGATAACCCTTTCAGTGAAAAAATTTTTCCTAATATCCAACCTAAACCTCCCCTGGCTTAACTTGAACCCATTTCCTCTCGTCCTATCGCTTGTCACCAGGGAGAAGAGGTCAGTCCCCATCTCTCTACAACCTCCTTTCAGGTACTTGTAGAGAGTGATAAGGTGTCCCCTCAGCCTCCTCTTCTCCAGGCTAAACAGCCCCAGGTCCCTCAGTCGTTCCTCAAGAGCAACTGATGTCATCTACCTGGACTTGTACAAAGCATCCGACGCTGTCTCACACAACATTCTGGTCTCTAAATTGGAGACACATGGATTTGATGGATGGACCACTCAGTGGATAAGGAATTGGCTGGGTGGTCGCACTCAAAGAGTTGTGGTCAATGGCTCAGTGTCTAAGTGGTGATCAGTGACGAGTGGGCATTTCTCAGGGATCGGTACTGGGGCCAGTGCTATTTAACATCTTTGTTGGTGACATGGACAGCATGATTGAGTGCACTCTCAGCAAGTTTGCTGATGCCATCAAGCTGTGTGGTGCATTCAACTTGCTGGAGGGATGCCGTCCAGAGAGACCTTGACAGGCTTGAGAGGTGGGCCTGTGCAAACCTCATGAAGTTCAACAAGGCCAAGTACAAGGTCCTGCAGGTGGGCCAGGGCAATCCCATGCACAAGTGCAGGCTGCGCGGGGAATGGATTGAGAGCAGCCCTGAGGAGAAGGACCTGGGGGTGTTGGTTGACGAGAAGCTCAACATGAGCGGGCAATGTGCGCCCGCAGCCCAGAAGGCATTGGCCTTCTGTACTGTAACCTGAGCTGCATCAAAAGCAGCGTGGCCAGCAGGTCGAGGGAGGTGATTCTGCCCCTCTACTCTGCTCTTGTGAGGCCCCACCTGGAGTACTGCATCAAACTCTGGAGCCCCTGATCTAAGAAGGATATGGACCTGTTGGAGCGAGTCCAGAGGAAGGTCACGGAGATCATCAGAGGGCTGGAGCACCTCTTCTATGAAGACAGGCTGAGAGAGTTGGGGTTGTTCAGCCTGGAGAAGAGAAGGCTCTTAGGAGGCCTTATTGCGGCCTTCCAGTACCTAAAGGGTGCCTACAAGAAAGCTGGAGAGGGACTTTTTACAAGGGCATGTAGTGATAGGACGAGGAGGAATGGCTTCAAACTAGAAGAGGGTAGATTGAGAATAGATACCAGGAAGAAATGTTTCACTATGAGGGTGGTGAGGCACTGGAACAGGTTGCCCAGAGAAGCTGTGGATGCCCCATCCCAGGAGGTGTTCAAGGCCAGGTTTGATGGGGCTTTGAGCAACCTGGTCTAGTGGAAGGTATCCCTGCCCATGGCAGGGGGGTTGAAACTTAATTTCCATATTTCCAACTCGAACCATTCTATGATTCTACTAATGTGATTTTAAAGTGCAGTTGACAAATAAACTTGTTTTTCGTTTTTCTTGGTTTTGCTTTTTCATCCTATGTTGACATATAAAACTAATGATAGTGAGAATAAGTGAACACTGAAACAAAACTGATACAGTTGTGTGGATGCTGGGTTAGACAAACGGGAATTTCCACAGGAGTATGCTGTCTTTTGTCATCCAGGAACTTGCAGGTGGAAAGAAAGTGATCTGCTCTTGTAAGACATTGAGCTGGACGTGATAGTGATGATAGTTTGTGAAAACGTCCATATTCTTATGAATTTGATCTCATTAGCATTATAAATGTTGCAGAAGTGATAATGGTATCACAGAAGCATACTTTACGTAAGAGTATGTATTGCTTGTATTTATTGAGTCCCCACTAAATTTGGCTGTGCATTTCTTAAATAAAACAGTGGTAGGAGCTTGCTTCCAATTTCTAAAGATTGCCAGCTGCCTTCCTAGAGTTCAGTTTGGGGACTCATATGCTGTTTCTTTTTTTTTTTTTTCCTGGTATATTCATTTTTGCGAACTAGCATACAAAATGATACTTTGCCGTAGCTGAAGTTAGTGAAAAGTCAATTCTTATTTGGATACTTGATAGTACTCTGAAACAAAGGAAGAAATCGTTAACTGAAGAGATCGGATAAAGGGGAAGAGAAAATGCATCTTGTATCACATCGTAAACTAGAAGCTTGTTAGAGTAAGGAAACACTGAAATAGTCTACTGAAAAAAGGTGAGGGTAAAATCCAAGGAAGTGGGCAGTACTTCAGCTTAACTGGTAGCTCAGGAGAAAAGGAGTTTTGTCTGTCGTGACTCTTAACTCTTGACAGATCAATATTGCTATGCCATATCCTTCTTAGAAGCAACAGGATGATGACAAAGTCACCTGATTATGGATGCAGGAGGATTTTTGAAGAGTTAGGGAGCCAAACTGATGAGTTCCCTACTCTGTGTGAGTCTTTAAAATGTTACTAGAACATCTGTCTTTATATGATTTAGATATTAATGTGTTTGTGGGGGATGTGTGTGTTCACAAAATCACAAAAATACATTGTTTGATTCATCTAATGAGCTTATATATTGATTAAAAATATAAGTTGCATTCATGCAGAAGAAAAATGGCATTTATGCTAATCTCAGTTATTTTCTTTTGCCCTTAGTTTCTGATGAAAGTGTGGTAAGTCTTGTGTGCTTCCTTGGTTTTTTGGTATTTGGACTACTAGGAGACTTGTAGCAGACTGGTACGAACGTGTTAAACAGCCTAAAATGGTACTGTGCCAGGTGTTCTAGAGTTGCATTTTTTTCCACTAAGGTTATCTGTTGTGTTTTCAGTTCTATTAACTGTATTGCATCTTAAAAAGAAGTTGATATAGGGGGAAGGAAACACTCCAGATTTATTTTTTTTTTAATAGGGAGAGAGATGTTTTTTATATTTACTGTTTTTTCCTTTTTTAATGTTCATAGCTTTTTGTAACAATTCCAGTGATAGGAAAGAATTTGGAATGGAGATCATATTTCAGCCTCTTCCTGCTCTTAACTTCATTTTAGGAACTTTCCTCATTGTCAGTCTTGTGAGCTGAGCAATGAAAATACTCTTTGTTTTTTTCAGACTTGCTTTTCCTTTTTTGTTCCTGTGCACTTCTCAATTTCATTTACTAAAACAAGCCAGATTTCCTCTGGAGCTTTACTGTCATCATTACCAGTCTACATCTTGTTGGTAACCTCAGAAGTATATTTCAGTTGCTTTTGAAATTCTTTTTAAGTAATCACTTTGTACAGCTGTGATGATGGTAGCAAAGGGGATTGAGAGGCTGTGAAAGAGTTCTTCCCCATCTATATTTGGGACAACAGGGCTGAACAAAATCTTGGCCTTCCTAGGAGCTTGTAACTTCTGGTGGAAAATAACTGCTTTCTAGATTTGAAAAACATCTTATCTGACGTGGAAGAAGGGGGGAACCAATGAAGATGCTATTTGTTGCTTGCATGTGTGCATGCTTTGTTTTAAAGTCATTAAACTGTCAGTACAAGGAAGAAAATATTAGTTGCTCAGTGTAGAGTGCAGCAAAGCCTTTGTTATATTGGACAGCAGTGCCATTGATATTCCTCTTACTGGCTCGAAGCGTGCTGATTTCTTAACTGGATAGATGAAGTAATAACTAGGTTTGCTTGTAATGGGACTTTCTCAGTTCACTTGTATTCTCAGTCCAGTCATTGTTACTGAGGTACATTTTCCATGCCTGACTCTTAAAAGATAACCTTAAAGAGTCATTTTTATGCATTAGCATATATAAAGATTTGTGGTGCCTTCTTACACAGGCATGTTCTCTAATGGTAGCTTGACAAGAATTAGCTTAATGGGGAGAAAAAAAAAGTTTACTTTAGCAAAGGATTTACCCTTTCAAAGAACTTGGTGCTTTAAGTTCTGAACGACGTCTTTTCAGGACACACTTCAGTGTGTACTGACAATGTGGTTGACCCCTGTGTACGGTTTGCTCATGTACAACAAGTATTTGGAGTCATTAGGAAATAGAAGCCCTTCCTTTCTGTGAGCATGAGCTGTTTTCTGTTTCAGAAAGCTCACTGCAGTTTTTAGATAGAAGTCTAGATATTTCAGGGGCATCTTTTTTAGGAAAGTCTTGCCTCTGTTCATTTTTAACTTTCCAGTGTTTGCATACAAGACTGACTAATTCTGAGAAATAACCAGTTGAGGAAGTTACATTTCTTACCTGAGTAATACTTTATGGATCTTAAAGTAGATAATTGATAATTAAACTGATCACTGCAGAATTGTACTAAAATACTGTCTAGCAAGAACCTGGTTGATGTTGGTTTTAGTACAAAACAGCAGTCTTCTCTTAATTTTCCAGATCCCCTTTGCCTTCTTCCCTCCACCTTATTTAGTTGATGACAATGTTTTTCCCCAGTGCAACCAGTGTGCAGCAGGCCACTTTCCCAGCCCTGCGTAGGCTGCCCCCACGTGTTGTGCCAGCACCCCTGCTGCCGGTCTTGCAGGGTGTTGAGTCCTTTGTTCTAGCATTCCTGTCCAGGAGACTTTGCTGCCTCATTCTGCTCCAGCAGCTTGCCAGTAACCCCCTGCTCCATAAGACCTTCCCAAACGTCCTCCCTCTCCAAGATTTCTTAAGCTTGGATAGTTATGATGTCTGTTGTGAGGAAGTGTATCTGTTCCACCTAGTAATAGTTGCTACGCAGGACATTTCTTCTAGCCCCTTGTCAGCGCAGGCTGCTTCAGTGCAGACCATGGAACTTGTACGAGGAGATTTTATTATTTTAGTATCTCAGGTTCTTTAATGCCCTTCTTTACATGCTTTTTTTGAGGCCACATTCGTTTTGTGTTATGTTGTACTGATACTGCTGTTCTCCCTTTTTTTGTAGTTAGGTGTTGTAAGGATAATAGAGAATCTCTGCCATGCACATCTTAAAATGAACCAGAACAGATTTGTTGTACACAACTGTGTCTTGGACGTTTGCAGACTGCTCACACTGGCGAGAAGGGAAGAGGTTGGCTTGGACTCTGGCGTGAATTCCCAGGGCCCTTGGGGTGAGAAATTAGAACAAGATTTTTTGTTTGGTTTGCTTAAAATAAAGGAGGCCTTACTTGTGTATCTGTTTCAAAGTTACAAACTGCTGTTTGGCTACACCATTTGTTTGATGCTCGTGTACAAGT
This sequence comes from Ibidorhyncha struthersii, assembly GCA_013398815.1. Lineage (NCBI taxonomy): Eukaryota > Metazoa > Chordata > Aves > Charadriiformes > Charadriidae > Ibidorhyncha > Ibidorhyncha struthersii. The sequence continues at coordinate 31,797 of VZSZ01000354.1, forward strand.
TTGTTTTATTTCCAGGCTGGTTTTGCAGCACAAATTTTCTTTCACATCTGAAGTACTTTTCAGCTGTTTGGCCGTTCCTGAACCAACGGGCGAACTGGCCACCTGTTCTGGAGCCGTTCTTCCATGCTTTCTCAACATAGAAAAGTCTTTTGCGTCTCACGGGTGTTCTTCCTTGAGGCAGAGCATGAGTGGTGATGTGAACAGAAGGCTGCCCTTCGCATACGCGTCTCATCTCCTGTGTTATCCTTCTGCTCTCACTGAAGGAGCAGCTGAGCCTGGGAAGGGGGGAACCCTGAGGTCCGTTTTCTGCGAGGCTGTCTTTGCTTGTTCCTGGGCTTCAGGTCAGAAGGTTTGGGTTCCCTCTTCTGTCAGCAGAGAGATGTTTGGGGTCTCAAACACGCTTCCAACAAATAACACATTCTAGTTTTAAATTATTTTGAGCTATGGCTGGTAGATAAAGCCTTTTCTGTTTCTGAAGCATTTGTTAGTTAATTGTGGGGTTTAAACTGTGGATTATTTTAAGTTGTTTCCATGACTAGTCTAATAGTTCACGTAATCATCAGATAAAATGTTTATGTTTTTGTGGAAACACATGTCCTGTATTTCTGAATCTCATCTTTGAAGGGTAAGGGGGAATTACCAGGTAGGCAGTCAAGACAGAGAAGGTGAGGTGCATGCTGAAATAGAGTGTTTGTTTGCAGACTGCAAAAAAGAAATATGTTAGGGAAGAAAGAAACTTTTCCAGTGTTTCTGCAGTTTCTCAGGATCCCTCTGGTGTTGCATCTTCATTTCCCTATCAATAGGGCTGTCATCCTTCATTACAGAAGGCAGACAGCATTTCTGTGCAATGCTAACAGTACTTTGATAGGTTTAAAGGGGAGTCTGCCATTTAAGAAACCTGAAGTAGATGAACCCATGTAATTTTATGAAAACTGTGAAGTTCTCCAGACTTAGAAGAATTGCTTATGTTGTGCTGTGTTTGAAATAGGAGACCTAAGCTTTTGAATCTCATGAAAACACAGAAGCCGTCATCACGACTGTGCCTAAGAAAATTTAAAATTCATATTATATGAATTATTACACTAAATTGTTGATATTCAGACGGGTTTCAGCAGGAGCAGAAATGAAGGGGGGGGCAAAAAAAGAACAAGTGCAGTTTGAGAGCACCTTTCTGTGTTTGCTTTAGTGAGATTTCTTAGGATGTTCTTATTTCCTATTTTTTTCCCCAAGAATGCATAATTTGGCAGCTTCGGAAGTATTATTTTGAAGAATGTTATGCAGTTCTGTCAGTTTATCTTGTTGAGTTGACACATGGTTTGGGTGGGAAGGGAAACTGAACAGGAAGGAAGGTCCTTGTTCCTGAATGTCATTACTGCATAGCTCTCATATCCTCGAGGATCACCCGGACAAAAGCTGAGTCAGAGCATAGCAGCAGTCTGCGCTAGAGCAAGACATGGCCCAGTTCAGGATTTTGGACTGCATGATCAATCACAACTGGAGTTTCATATGTAACCTGTATTGTGCGTGGAGCGGTCAGGTTTGTTGTTTGCTTATCCTTACATATTTTAATATGATTATATAATTTAGCATAAGGAAAAAAAAAGGCTCTGGTTGATCTCTTCTCCCCACCCCCAATCCTATTCAGGATGTAATATTAGAAATGTTGCCATTTACTAAGGAGTTTTCTAGAGTTATTAAGCACACAAAGCATGCTTTGACTATGTAATTGCCTTTTTTAACACTTTGATTACTTTAGATTGTTCTTTTAGAGTCTTAAGCTTTGAGGGGTTTTACTTCATGAATTGTACAAAAAGGATAAATATCACATACAGGAAGGGGGAGATATGCCAGGATAAACTGCATTGTTAATAAATACAGAGCTGATTTGTTTTCCTGCTTTAAAAGGACTCAAACATCTTGGCTATTTTGAAATACTTGATAAAAAAAATAGCGTGAGGGAAGGTTGTTACATATTTTTTTAAACATACAGGATAAAATAAATTTCCACGGGATGTTATTCAGTTCTTATATGGACATATTTAAGTCTAATTGAGTGACTGACTGCAGAACTGGAGGGGGGAAAAAAATCCCCAACAACCCAAACCTGCCTGGATTTTGAATGAAAATGTTTTAAAATAAAATCCACTTACTAAAGGATTTAAAATAATGCTATGCAGTTGCAATACTGCTTTCAAGGTACACTAGATATTGCCTGTATTTCTTATATAATGTTCAGGCAGTCACTGAAGAAAATATTCTTCTGTAGTGTAAGGGGAAGCTGTGGTGTAAGGGGAAGGTAAGCACTTCTTATAAAGTTGCAGTTTCAGTATAGTAACTAGAGGCCGGTGATTCAAAAATATTCCCACCATACATAGAAGTCCTTTGAAATAATATGCCATTTAAAATACAAACAACCCATGTATGTCATGTCTGTACTGAAACTTCTTAATTGGGGAAAATACATTAGTGTGTCTTGTTTGTGGTGTTTGTCGGTTATTTGGGTTTTGTTTTTTAATGATGCAGAAGCTGATTCTCAGCATCTGGGTTTTTTTGAGTCCTCTCCTTAATGTTACAGCTTAAAGAAGTCTCTCTTGAGTTCGAAAAATCAGAGGAGACATGAGGGGTTCTGAGAGTCTTAATTTTCACAGATGCTTAACTGTTTGCTTACACATATGTAAGAATTCACCTGCATATGCGAAGTCAATATGACAATTGCTTCCCATAGTTTAGAAATCAAGAAGTAAGAAAAGGCTTGGGCTTGTGATGTGGGCAGTCCCGTGAAGTTTTAAAATGAGTTTGATGTAACTAGGGGGAAGTGAAAGGGTGATTGATTTTTATTTTTTTTTTTTGAGCAGATTGAAGTGAAAGGTTTAAAAAAAACCCCACAAAATTAAATGAAAATCTAAATCTCCTAAACCAACCAAACCACCACCACCCCCTGGACAGGGATCTCATAACCTAAAAGCCTCTTTCATACCAAACAGGGAAGAAAAACCAAGCCTGGTATCAATACACTTTAAATTCGTTGCAGGCTTGAGGTAGAAATGTTGCTAAACTGTTTGTGATCTTGCTAGTTTTTATTATTTAAGTAGACTACATAATTGTCGTGTTGTTTTTTTTTTTTTTTTAAGTCCCTATACACTATACCTTTTAATGAATTTCTGCTGACATTTTTCTTTGAAATGAAGCTGAAAGTTCATTTATGGGATATTACAGTGCAGCTACTCTCTTCCTACTGCGCTGAAATGCCATGGCAGAAGTGGATGCTGTCTGGCCTGGTGAAGAGACGCATGCTGCTTTGTATAGCAGTATTGCTCTTCACATGCTCCACTTAGCAGTGTCCAAGCAGGCTGCTGGTGAGAAAGCAGATGGGTGACCTGCGAAGTCTTGAGACTAACAGCTCTTTCTCAAGTGTTAACCTCAGAGAACAGCTCTGGTTTGGCTGATGGTATCCTTGAATTAGCAGAAGTTATACAGCTTTTTTGGCAATTTCTATCCATCCTGACCCCAGTAAAACATCAGGGGATGAATTACTTCTTGCAATTGGAGAGCTGAGTTGAAGGCTTGCCTTACGGGAAAACAAGTTTTCTTCTAAAACGTCATCAGAAATGAAGAAGAAGAAAATACAAATCCACTTAACTGTCTGTATGTGTTACTAATAATCAGTCAGGTTACAGAGTCATTCTAAGGATTTCTTTTGTTTTTACTGCCCACCCCCTCACCTGGCATACATTTCCCAAAGTTTTTAAAACAGGGTCCTGTTTTACCTTAAACCAGGACATTCCACTTTGGGAAGTGAACAAGTGTGAAAGAGACAGGAATATTTTCTTCTGTCCACCACCATAATTTAGGTTTTACAAAAGGTACTGTCACAGTGCAGTGTGAAAGTTACTATGACTGAAGACAGTTGCCCTTTGCACACTGATACAGCAAGCTGTTGTTTGTATTAGGATGTTTTCAAAGGATATGCAGTGTTTCCTACTAAAACACAAACCTTTAAAAGCAAATTATTAGATGATGAAAATTAGTGTAGTTCTGTTGACATCAACAAATTACAGTTCTTAGTCCAAACCTTGGATGGGATTGATGGCTATTGCATGGTGATCTATGAATAATCACTCAGAAGCTTTTTGCTCTTACAGTAATCTGAGTACAAAAATAAAACAAATTGCCTGCAGGTTTTCATCTTTCACTCTTTGTTCATGGGGCGGCTTCATTACCTATTAGAAGATTACCTTCTAATCTTTCTTCAAATGAGTTATTGCAAAGTACTTAAGTGTCTTGCTGCCTTTTTTGGTCTTGTCTATGACTGTTGTCTTGTGGGTCATGGGGTTGGTTCAAGTGGGGGAGTCTTATGGGCAATTTAGGACTTCAGTGTGATTGCAAATGTAGGATTAGTGAACGAGAGTAGCAGGTTAAAAGTTTGTATGCTGTGGGAGACGACTGTAAATAGATTTATGTGCAGATCAGATTTGTGTCTGTACTTATCCAGACTGCCCAAACAGTATCATAGATGATTAATCCTGTTATTAATATAGTCTGGTCTTGGTAAACAAGGAATTTTTAGTGCTTTTTTTTTTTTTTAAAAAAAAAAAGGGAGAGAGAATGTCTTAGAAAATAAAGCTAAGGCAATTTTTTTCCTTTGATAGTCTGGTGTTTATGGAGTTGTAGTCTCAGAATCATGATAATAATCATCATAATAATCACTTAGCATACTAGCTGTGATCCAAGTAAGAGTTGTTCTTCAACAAATGTATGGAAGTACTAAGTAATATTTTTACTCCATAACGTAACAACTAGGTTCGTCTTCAGCTCCCCTTCCGTTCTTGTAAGGACATCCTTTAACAGCCTTCAGCATGTGGGTAAACTCTTGAGGTGCTTGGTGTGTCTGTTCACCTTGTGGCCAAGGTGGGATATACTAGAGCAAGCCTGTCTAAAACAACAAATACTACTTCTTCAGCTGTTTGGAAGAATGACTGGTAGGTAATATAAAGTAGATGGTACAACAGCTTTGTTTTTTTCTCCTTGCATCACAAATACTTTGCTTTCAAGTGCTGGATAGGAAACAGTAGACCCTAAGTTGAATGTAGGTTTTCTTCTTACCGGCAAAGAGCATAGATCATCACTGTACTCTAACCAGGCTTATATTAGTTGGAGGAGAGCAGATCTCATGTGCTGTTCTCGTTGGTTCTTTGCTGAACAACAGCTGGCTTCTATTTTTTCATCTTATTGCTGCATCCTAACCTCTAAAAGTAACAATAATGTTCTTTCAGACATGTAAATACTTAAATCTTGGGTTTCTCAGCCAGAGACAGGTATTCTGCAAAGTTCTGCAAACTTACAGTTGGTCAAATTTTATTGCATTGGACGGGCCTGACAATTGAAGTTGTTGGGCTTGGAGGAACCTTCTCATCAAAAGACACTATTGATGTACATGAAAGTAAGCTAGTATTTTGTGACATTATAGCAGCTGAGATATCTTATTTGTATTTTTTTTTTAACTTGAGTTCATTATTGCAGGCTGCTTCCTGTGAGGCAGTATGTGAGATTGAGATGTTGCAGTGCAAGTCCAGCTCTCACACTGCCTTCAAGCCCCAGAACGCAGCAGTACTGCAGCAGCTGCTGCACTGCAGCTATTGCCCTTCCTTTGGAGGATCTCCGATAACATTAAAAAAGCTTTCCAGTCTTCCAAATGTGTCACTTGGAGGATGAAACAACAAAGGTAGCTGCATTCCTTCTGAGATATTTGGAGCTGATAATGGTTTTGAAATGTGATATTTGTGTTATCTTACTGTGCTCTTATTTCTGTTTATCTGCTGCCTGGAGGAGGGACGGAATATGATAAAAATCTTGTCTCATAGCAGTCCAGGGTGTGATATTTTCAGTTTTATTGAGTAAAAGGGGTAAAATCATTGCAGGAAATAGCTGGTGGATTTACTCATTGTGGGAATTCACATTGCTGGAGAAACATTTTGTAATGTTCAGAAGTACAGGGAAGTAACTCGGCAACAGTGAGCAATTCAAGCTGTGGTAATAGGCATGCAAAGACAAGTAGTTCTTAAATAAGCAAGTAGATTTGTGTTAAAATAGATTCCCCCCCCTCCAGTCTCCAGACAGAGATGCAATTAGTCATCTATATCAACCATTCTTGCTGACATATTCAATGCAAACTGTGAGGAAATACGCAGGTCGTGTATGATCACATCATAAGTCAGTGTTCGAAAGCTTCTGGATTTGCAGCTTAACTGAATATCCTGGGGACAACTTTCTCCTCTTTATCCTCTTAGTGATATCTCATCTCTAGGCATAAAGATTTAAGATTTTTTTTTCAGGTTAATGACTTCACAGTCCTTTTTTAAGCATGTTCCATTGCATTGACCATGTTTTCAGGGCAACAATTTGGATTTTGACGTTGAAGGTCAATTCCCTGGTCTTCAAAAGGCTTCCTGTTGGCTTTGGGCAGGTCAGAAATATTATTATACATGAAATAAAATCTTATATAAAGCTGCAGTGTTGCAGAGTTGAATGATCATAAGTCTTAACAGCTTGAGTTATCAGCAATACGATCATGTGTTTATGGAGATGAAGTGGTGTGGCTAGTCTCTAAATGATTTTATTTTCTTGTTTTTATAACAGGAACGACCATATTCTGTTTATGTTGAAAAGTTCAGTAGCTTCAGTAAGAGAAAAGCAGCCTCATACCTACATTCGATAGAGAGCGGGTGTAAGGTGTGTTTCCGTCTCACTGCTGAGCCCACAAAGTCAAGCCCTTACTCAGCACTGCAGCTGCATCATGGAGTAATCTAGTCCAAGCCTAGAGGTCTGCTATAGAAAAATGGGTGCTGTCTTGGGTGGTTTGGCCAACTTAAACTATATCCCTTGTAGAACTCATAATTTTTTGAACCAAGGCATAGCTTCTGGCTACAGTGGAGAGAAACAGTATGAACTGCAGAAAGTGTGAGGCAGTTTCAGAGCTGACACTTGAATAAAGCTGTGGTGCCTCTGGTTACTGAAATGGGGTCTGTGCAGGTCAGATTTTACACTGTGCAGTGATTTTGCTTTTCTTAGTGGCTTCTGTAAAATTATTTCATGTGTAAATAGGTATGTTATAAATAGTCTGGTGAAAGTGTAGTGGAAGCTATCTGGTATGTTGTGTGTTTGATAAAGTCCACATTATTCTAGAAAGCAAGAGTACAAAAATTGTTGAAACTCATTCCTATTTTTGCAGTGGTGCACTTAGCTGGGGATGTTGGCAGTGTTTCTTACTGTTCTCTCCGAATTTGTAGGAAGCAGAGTGGGTCATGGGGTGGCTCATTCTTGGGTCTATCAAAAAGTTCCCATAGGCTGAAAGAAGCAGTGTGAGGCAGCCCTTGACAGACAGTGACTATGCAAACCACTCTTTTATCACTTCTGTCAGACTGCTGAGAAGTTTTTTTTATCATGCATGGGGTAACCTCAAACATTGCTTCAATGCTGAGGGATAGGAACATACTTTCTTTGCCTTCTGTCTCTGATATTTCCAGATTAGACTGTAAGGTGAGGACAAAGCATTTCCTATTCTTAACAAGCAATGACAGAACAAGCAGAGAAGGAAAAGCTTTAATTTAGCTAAATTAAGATCACATGACATTTTGCTGTTATGCTACCAGCCCTGCAGATGTTTCCTTTCTTTCCAGTTTAAGGATGTAGCTGTTAAGAGGGGAGGCTTTTGCTAATGAGCCTATAAGAAAACAAGGAAGCTCTCAATTTCTTTTTGTTTTTAAATGTTTTTCTGACTAAATTTAATACTATGAACTGTGTGCTTTTTATTGTAAATACTAAATGGAAGATATAAAGAAAAGCACACAGTGAAAATGGTTGCATCGGTGTCCTCTGAAGTCCCTATACTTTTCACTCTGTTTCTTGGCGCTGTTGCTTGAAATTGGCTGTTACGCTGTGGAAGTATAAGGCATGATCTCTAGTGCACTTAATTAACTTTGAAAAGAATCTCAATAAAGAGTACAGTTTTTGAATGTGGACAAGCTACTACAAATATATGTGTATGCACGAAATACAGTATACTTTTTTGTGTGTATATACGTGTATAAAAATAAAATAGACACATAGTAGATTGAGATCATTTTAATGAGTATACTAAACTTGCTAGTATGTGGTGTTTAAAGGGAGATCTGATAAGTTAGTTTATGAATACATCTGGATAATTTGGGGATTAGGTGCTAACTCTGAAGAAGTCCTATTTGAGCTGTGGTGGAGCACTTAGTCATGCCAGACCTGGTCTTGCTCTTGGTGAAGTTAAAAGCATAGTGCTAAAAGTCCAGGTATCAGAACTACAGTATAAGAAAATCAGAACTACAGTATAAGAAAATCAGAGCTTGCTCTGTGTAAAAAGCTATTTCAAGTGTAGCCAGACTTAGTATGCTGAGATTCTCCCTGCTTCAGAGGAGAAAAGCTGTTTCTGGATCTCCCCTATCCTGGAAAGGTGTTTGCTGCTTTCATTCAAGCAAGTGTGTCCGGCTGGGCTCAGTTTACAAAGCCAATGATGTCACTGCATGTAATCCAGAGCGAGGTAAACTAAACAATTTTCAATTGAACAGATATGGAAGTGACACTTTGAGATCATCCTTTTCAGACTGTCACATGTCACTAAATCCTTGAGTGGTCTGCTATATAAATGCATATATTTATATGCTATATAAATGTGAGAGCATTTTAAGGTGAGGGAGGAAAGTAAAGGCTGTGGTAGCCTTCAGCTTTGCTTTTTAGGTCTTGTGGAGTAGTGATGAGGCTGACATGAGCATCAGCTGCTGTGCTTTACAGAGCAGCCTTTCATGAACAGTAGGGCACAGTAAGGAAAGTTTAAGCTATGTAATAAGCTGCATGTGTGCAGGTTTCTATTTATTTTCTGTGTGCACCTTGACCTTTTTGAGAACTAAAATCCTTTATCTTGAAAACAGTTTCTCCTTTGAATGATTGTGTTTACTGCAACAGTAGTTATAAAACCACACAGAAACACGTGGCCCTCTGTCCTTCCAGCCCCAAGCCAGCTCTGTAGCCTGTATGGTGCATGGCAGTAATGCATGTCTCCTTCCCTGTGCCTCCTAGCCATCTGCTGTGCTGGCACGGATGCTTTGTTTTTGAAAGGCTGCAGATTTCCCACTTACTTCATACAATTGGGGTAGTCCTGTATTGCTTTCTTAAGCCTTTCTCCTTACTTGGGCTTGGTTTGAGGACATCATTTATGTATTTTATTCAATTGGAATATTCAGTTCTGAGATGCATTTTGAAGTCTGTGTAGGTGTCCTCACTGATCTCTGCCGTAGGCAGGCAGTCACTGCCGTCATTGAATTAAAAGAATATTCCAGGCTTATATTCCCTCTGGGTGGGATTCACATTCCTAAAAGAAAGTAGCAGGTTTGCTGCTAGGACCACCTCCTTTGCTGCTAGGACCACCTCCTAGCAAATACCTGAATTAACTTCAGTTAGTCCCCGCAAAAAGACTTGTTGCTGTGGCCACCTAGGCTTAGTGCCATAATAGTGCATTAAAATGATAAAAAAGCGGGTTCCTGGGAGGGACACACCTATGGTCGCTCCTTTGAGTTACGTTCACATCTTTATTGCCTTGCCCTTGCTCCCTCACCTGGTTATGGCTATCAGCAGGACACATCAGAGGGCTGCGTGAGGGAGAGCTGTTCACACAGGCTGCCTCACTGCTGCTGGTGGCTGCTTAGAGTCCACCTGCCACAACCAAGGTGAGCAGCAAACATGAGAAATGTCATTGCCCATCGTTGCCCTTAGTCTTACGGCAATCACTAATCATTTTTCTGTTTTCATGTTGTTTGATATTGAAACCATTCATTATAGTAACTTTCTGTCCATCTGGAGTCATAAAGGATCTGGGTCTTGTTCTAGAGAGCTAGTCAAGTTCTTCGGTTTGTTTGCCTTTATCCTTTGCAGTTACTGCATCCCCCTCAGCTGCAACTTAGGAGAAATGTTAATGTTGATGAGTGTCAGCAAATATCCTGCACTTCATGTATGCATACCACCTGTCCCATAGGACGTGAGTAGTGTCCCCTGGTGACTCTCAGAGCTGACAAATTCCCTGAGTTTCAGAGTTGAAGTCTTCTTCTGGAGACTGATTTTTCTTCTTTTTTCTTTTTTCCCTGCCTTCATGAAGAGCTGCTGCATAGAAGAACAGCTGTGCCTCCTAATTCTAAAAGCAGACTGTCTTCTGTTGTTAGCAATGGCCCCAGAGAGAGGGCCCCTGACTGGACCAGTTTTATCTGCCTTTGTGAATGCCATCTACTCATGGTTGTATGTTTGAGTACTCCTCCATTTATCTCCATATCTCGCTTTTTTCTGTGGTGAGAGTGGTTCTGCAGCTGTTTGATCTTTTGAGCTTTGAGGGCTTGTTTCCATCTTCATTTCCAGTTTCAGGTGCTTCCTGGCAAGGCAGCCGCCTCTTGATACCTACTGAAAACAGGCTCAGCAGTTACTAGCATTGGGCAACTGAGTCCTTCCTGAAGCTGTCTTAAATATAGAGCACTGAAGCAGACAGGATGGAGACAGATATCTTTTGTCTCTTGCTCTGAGGGTCTTGCTACCAGTAAGTAGATCAAGCACGGTCTGTTCAGTGGGGTCCATTTCCCTGTGGCCAATTCTGCAAAAGAATGGAGGAATAGATGTTTTGAGGTAGGAAAAACTTTCCTCTTCTGTGCTTCAGTACGTCGCCATGTCTCAAACTGCTTGATTCTTCTGCTTAGGGTATGCTCTTACAGTGTCACTCAGGTAGATAAAGGCTCATTTATCCTGAACTACTTTCACTCCAGTCTGCTATGTTACAATCATGTCTAGTTCTAGTCATGTGCTGTTAGTAAAAAGTACATGTTGGCACATAGTAAATGTCAGCAAGTACATAAATACATTGTATATACTGGTGTGTGGTGTATACTGTACTGTGAACCTGTGTTGCATGCAAGTTGCATACTGAGTCGAACTCATTATTGGATAGAGGGAAGCTTTTATTTTTAACATTATAGTGATTTATTTCTACTTAGTAAAGTTCAGTTTGAGATATGGGCAGGAGGTGATTAGACTTAGCCATGCCCAACTAATGTTTCTATTTCTAAAAGGTAGACAAGAAAAAGATGACCTTTCTGTTTAAATTAGAAATCACAGGAATGCTTAATGACAGGGTTTGAACATGACGAGAATTTAGTTTTAGAGGACAGTATGTACACAGGAGAGTCAGAGAAAAAGCCATATTTAAGGCAGGGGCTTTGGGTATGGACTCCTTCCAGCCTTAAGGTTGTCTAATGTCTTCTTGGGGGTGGTGGGGTGAACAGAGAGAAGTCCTGTGGAGTTGATGCAGCCTGCAGATCGATGCAACTAATTAACGTTTATTATGTATCTGCCCTAAGCTTAAATCTATACATAAATTAAACAGCAATTATAACTTTTTTTTTTAACTTTGTTGCTTGTCTACTGTTGAAGGTGACTTTGAGGTAGCATGCAAATATGAATGCTCCAGTTTGACACTTAAAACACTGAGCTGTTTGGGATGATTATTAATAAACTATACAGGCTAATTTTGGTGTGAGTAAAGAAGGGGCAAATTCTTTGAGTGACTGGTATTACGCATGCACTGCTGCAGATATCTTTGGAATTTAGCTTAAAGTTTCTTGGTTACGTATAGCTGTTAAATATTTTATTGATGATTTTCTCACTTTTTTTTGCCTCTCCTCCTTTTTGCAAATTCTGGATGCCTTTTTTTTTTTTTATGGTGTCAGCTAGCATCCAGGATTTTTAGAGGTTTTCTTTTATCCCACCAATCCCTGACTGATTTCAGGACTACAGGATTTTGTCAAGCATAAAAGTCAGTCAGAAGTTTGGACAAGTGGATATTTGACATGAAGGCCTAAAATTGTTATGTAGGGTTTGGGTTTTCTGCATTCCAGTTTTCCTGCTGGTGTCTTTGCAAGGATTTTTTTTCAGTCAGAGATGAACATGTTGCTGAGGCTGAAAGTGATGGAACTCATTTGTTTGTTTTGAAGACATAGCTATGTCCTGGATACCTGGAGGCTGGATTTGCTTAAGGTGTTACCTTTGTATCAGTAATTACTTTATTCGTCTGAAAATGAATTCCGTTTAAGATGCTATTTGTATGTTCCAGTCTCGATTAAAAAGACTATAGAAATGTCTTATCTCACCATGGCTTGAATCCATTTCAGTATGCAATAGTACTGTTTGTCTTTATCAATGTGACCTGTCTCCCTTGAAATCGGTGATTTACGAGCTTGAGGAGAACTGAAAGGAAAATACTCTTTTGCTCCTTGTGTGAGTGATCCTGCTTTTGAGGTGCTACTGAGATAAAACATTGGCTGGCTTTCTCTGGGTGCTGGATATACCTCCCTGTACTGCAGATGAGGATGGAGATAATACATCTCAAAGAAAAGCTGTATAACCTTCTCTTTGGCTGTCTCAACTGCCTCTCTCAAATGTTTCTTAGAGAAAGTGGTATGTGTTCTAAGAACACGGAGGAGCTGTGTGTTTGGAGGGTTTGTGTTTGTTTTCTGTCATATTGGAGGACCAGGGAACCATGTGTTCTCCAATGGATTGAACTTGTACTCTGTCCGAGTTCATTTATGTGCAGGAGTCCAGGTCTGTGACCACAAGAGAAAATGATAAGGGTCAAGGGGGTACACTGTCCTTTCGGCATAACATGTTTCTTTGCTTCATCATTTCTGATCGGATAGCTGTAGCAAAAAAAAGCAGAAGTGTTTTTTGAGGGATATATTTATTATTGCTTCATTTGACTTTTTGTCAGCTTCTAGCAAAGCAATTTGATGTGCTCTGTGTGGTTGAGACTAAAAGAGTCAGTGGCTTATTATAACTTTATGTGAAAATCATCAGTGGAAGAACCTGGTTATTAAAGAAACAAAGACTGACTTTGCAGTGAAACCTGCCATTGTTCTGTGGGTAGTGTTTTCTTGCCCGTACAGGCAGTGTTTTTTTCCTCCTATTCTGTAGCCTTAGCCAGACAATCTTTTTCTTTTCTCTCTTACCTTTTTAAAGGACCTTGTACTTTTTCACATAAAATAAGATCAAACTGTTCTAGAAAAGCCCTGTTTCTCTGAAAATGCAGATTTAACAGGGAAGTTAGCAAAGTGGTAACTACTTGGGGACAAAAACTAGGGAAAATAAATGACCCAATGCAAGAAATATCACTGTTTCCAAGCAAGCCCATCATTTAGTATAGAATTTGGAATATCCTGTTGGTGTATTGGGATGATTTTAGGGATTAATAACTATTTTCAAGATCCTTTTTCCTCTGTCTTATCTCAATAGTGACTGAAAAAAAAAAAGATGTAATGGCGGTTGAATCAGTAAAATCAGGTGACATCAGCCCATTTTCTGTTTAGCATATATCCGTCTAGCTATTTCAGGTATCACGTGTCTTGGTAGAATAGCTAAAAGTTGAACATTGTTAATGCAGCTGAAGCAGACCTTGTTTAGCACAGGCTGTGTCCATGCTTTTATTTTGGTATTGATAGGTAGGTTCACTGGTTGGTCTGGTCTGATTTGTTTATTTATGTATTCATTTATAAAATACAGGTTTAGGCTCCAGAAAATGTAGTTTGAGCAATGCACTTATAGTGAGACTTCTATTTACATAATTTATTTGTGAAGCGTTTTGTGTGGTAAAACAAACAAAACAAAGTTTAAAAAACAGTGTAGAGCAAATCTGGATACCAGTCCTAAGCGTCTTTAGAAATAATTTTGAACTTGTGTAATGAACACAAAGATGAAACACAGATGAAAATGGATTACTCACACCAACTTACAAATGGCTTGAATGGTTTTTCAAGGATTGATAGTGCAATATATTAATTATTTCTTGTGTTCACTATTATTCATGTATGAAGATAGTATTCAGAATTCAGAGTATGCCTACTTACCTGTTTAGACAGTCAGGAAGACAATTCTTTAGTCATATATTGTATTGCAATTACCCATGACTGTCACTGAAGGATTTTTTTTCTTTAAATTGTTCAGAAGATGAAAAATCAAGCAGGCTTTGGACAGCATGCAAGTTGGGTGTGTTTTGCCTTTTTAAATTTTTTTTAACTGATATAATGGGAAATTACAGATTTGCAATTTACTTTTAATTGGAAGTAGTATCATTTACAAACATCAACGCTGTTTGTTAAGCTCCTAGTGATTCATGTAGTTCTTTAAGTTGCCATCTGATTTTTCATGGATGCTCTCATTGCTCAGAAAAAAGGGTTAAATACAATATTAAAGCATGCATTTTACAATGCACTTAAGCATCTGTTCTATGTCCTTGTAATTGCATATAACAGGAAATGATGCTTTGAGATACTTTGTGCAGAAACCTTGTATGAAGAAATCCTGAGGGAAATGATGCTTGAATCATTTTTAGTAGCCTGGGATTCTTCAGTCCTTGAACTCGATAGTATGCATTCTGAGTTCAATTTTGAGCATTGAATCTATAGAGAAACAAACATACAGATCTTCAGGAAGGAATATGGCAAAATAATCTTTCGTTTGTTAGATTTTATATGAAATGAAAATAAAATAAAGCATTCGTTTTTCATTCTTTTGAAATGCAAATAAGTCTACCCTAAAGACAAATCACCTCAAGGATATGAGATATTTATGTATTCGTAACTTGATTACTATCGTTTTTGGCTCGCAAGGAAAACCATGTAGGAACTCTGCCTTCAGTAACATATTCTTGCCTATGCTAAACATCATCTGTTTCTTGATTGCTGCCTTGCATCCTTGTTTTGTTTGTGTTTTTGAAAACTTTTTTTGTTCCTTTTTAAAGCCTTCTTTGGCAAGGGATATTCTGGTGCATGTGCTGTGGTTGGACATGTCACAGGGTTACTCAACAGATGTTGACTCTTTTTTTTACAATTCAGATTCTTGTTCATAGTGGTGGCTGAAAGTTGATGTTACTGAACATGTCACATTTTTTATTGATACTGGCTTTTTCTGTTGCCCTGTTGGCAGACCTTGCGGGAGTCCAAGGATGGCATGAAGTAACCTTTCACTTCTGGCATGCTCTTTCAAGAAATAATGATTTGACTGGGGCGTACTGTTGTTTATGAATAGGTGTGAGTGCAGCAACTTGTATGAATGGTAAAAGTTCACATGAAATTACAGGGAAATGAGAGGTTCTCTTCTCACTGCAATCAAATGCTGCATCTCCCATTTCTCAGACCTAGTGAAGTTCTCTGTATTTTGAACTCAGGTTACAGTATTTCTATATAAACCTCAGTGATCAGTTGTTACATATACTAAAATTACTTTTTGACTTAATTAGGGACGTTTTTGTCAGAAAGATGCAAGTATGGTGTAGACTTCTGTTTTTCAGCGCTATCTTTAAGCTTGCCATTTATGTATCTATAACGATAGGTATTTGCTTATTAATGTTTTTTAATGTTGTATGAATACCTGTTGTTTACGATTGTTCAAAACTTCTGCATCAAGTGTTGGCTATAAAAATTTCAGAGGAGAAACAAAAGATTGCAAGGGAATGTTAAATAGATGGATTGCTGCCCGTCATCTAATGGAGGAAATCACTGTCATTTTTTTTAGAGGACAGCAATTTTTTTTTTATTAAGAGCTATTTCTTTTGCCAGTTTCCTAGGATCAAAATGTTCTTCTTACTGGCTCCGGTTTCTGCTCATGTCATGAAAGACAGAGAAGGAGCATTTATTTGTGCAGAACTGAAAAAATGCTGTCATGTTCGGAAGCTGAACAGATTGGTGGGGAACACCTCGATAACAAACCCCATCCTTAGGCTAAAGGATTATGTGAATTTTACCTTAATGTTGGCAGTGCTTGAACTTTAAACTGAAGCCACTCATCTTGGCAGTTCCACAGTTCTTGCTATTTTCTCATTCGTTAGTCATCTAATTGCAGCGTCTTTTTGGTTTCACACTAACACTTTAAAATGTGAATGAAGATGATAGATGAGGACAGACTAGGCTGAGATAGAGTCCTTGGTATTTATTATTGTTCTTTCCAAAATCCGCTGATAATCCTTCTAGGCTGTTCAGAGCAGCAGAGTCCTGTCGGGCTGCTGTGGATTCTCTGCGTTTTCTGATTCCAGAAGTGGCACCATTTTCTTGGCTTGTGTAGCACTGAGATCCTTCTCCATTTGTATGTTTTCCCTTCTGAAGAACAGGGTTGTTGGAGGTAGGGAGGCTGGTCTTTAAGCACTGGCTGGTATTTCCTTGTCCTCACAGTTGGATGTACCAAGGTGTGGGTTTCCGAGGAAAACCGTAGCATCTGTGTAGAAATGCATCATGTTTTACATACCTGAATGCAGTATGTTGTTCTAGTGGGTAATTGTCTCGCCAAGCAGCTGCAACATTTTCCTTATATGTTGCTGTCATTGTGGTTAAGAGTGGAAATGCTTTGTCTTCTCTGTAGATGTTGATTGGAGTTGGCTGGGCCCACCTTGCTGATAAGCACTGCAGCTTGAGATCCCAGCTGTACGGCTGAATCAAAAGGGATTATTTTGGAGCAGCCCAGGAAGAAACCCAAGCCTTAAATTCTGACACGTATCAGCCAGTTGCTGAGCCAGAGCAGCAGAGCTACAGAAAGACAAGACGACTATTATTTCTGTTTGAATACCCTTTGAATAGGCTATAGGCTCTGGTATCTAAATTTGTTTCACGCATCGTTGAACTAGAATATTTAAAGGAGTGTCATAGGGTTTTGCATGCTTTCTTTGTATGTCTTCTGCCTTTGATTTGAAATGTTACGTGTGGTGTGGCACTCACTTTGAAATTTGAAACGGAAGATTTTCATATAAGGCTGAGAAGATAAATCTTTCTATAATGGTTTTTTTTGAGTTATAGGCATATAAAATTACCCTTAAGAAAGAAGCAAGATGGCTTATTTGTGCTTGAGAGGGGGGATTGCAGTAGGACTGTGAAAGGAAACTAGACCTTTTTAATTGTGTATTTAGAATTTGCATACTGAAGTGTTCAGAGAAAGTAGCTAAATGTGGAAAAAACGAAGATGAAGTCAAAGATATGACTAGAGGAAAAGTCTGTCTTGCTGAAGGCTAACATTGCATATGTTCTTCAGCTGTTTTACTTGTTTTGAGTGAGGAGATACTAGTTGAGAAAACCATGCCCGCATTATAAGTGAGGAACAGAGGACTTGGTTTTGTATGTATGTGTGTGAGCTATGTGCATGCATAAATAGGGTCCGGAAGACACGTGTTTGTATCTAAGTAAAGTAGAAAGCCAATAAAACGTGCAAGCTGTACACCTTTCTTGCGGTTCATTTGAGCCTTTTGCTGTTGTACGTGAACTTTCTTTATATCTAACTTCATTTAAAATCTAATAGTAAATCTGTATGTGATATGACCAGAGGTGTAATGCTGTAAGGGATGCTGCGTTACAATACACATTTGTTTTGAAAATATTAGTGATTTTCAAGTTATTTTGGTTATGGGGGAGAAATTACATTTTGAAGTGCACAGTAACGTTTGTTTTAAATTACCCAAATTACTACTTCTGTGTGTGTCTTTTTTATTTTAGGCATCAAAAAATAAAGATGGAAAAGAGCAGAGTGAAGCTGTATCACCATCGGAGGAGGAAGAAAATTTTTCTTGGCCTGGTCCCAAAACTGTCGTGCTGAGGAGGACATCTCAGGGTTTTGGATTCACCTTAAGACACTTCATAGTTTACCCTCCAGAATCTGCAGTTCAGTTTTCTTTTAAAGTAAGTGAAATTAATAATGAAGCACATATATAGTTTTATTGTGCTTTCTGGGTCAAAAATCCAGCTTACTTTCAAGTAAATGTACGTATAGATGTGTCTTACACAGATGAAAGATCCCTTGTGTGTAAGGTGGGTGGGCTCACTTACTGTATCGTTTCATAACTATGCACTGATTTATCCCCCCCTGCCCCTTGAAGTTTGTCATACCATCATATGAAGAGAATAGCCTGGAAAAACATTAGTTTACCATAGTTTCAAATTGAGTATCCTAAAATTAATATACGTTAGAAAGACGGGTTGTGTTTCTGTATTACGTTCTTTCTGCTGAAAAAGAACAACAATCTGCAGTTCCCTGTTAGCCAGGAGACAAATATGTCCAAAATACATCAAAGGACAACTTTCTTAAATAAACTGTAAAGTATTTTAAGTTAAAACAAGTTGTTCTAAATGTTAAGGAGATCGTTGGTCTGCATTGCTCAAAGGGTGTATGTGTTTTCCTATGTGACTGAACCTTTTGAAAGTTGCTGTAGTACCTGGTGTTGAGGAAAAAGTCCATTTAATAGTGATAGAAATTTGAATATTGAGAGGGTTTTTCCTAGTGAGTTCAAATAAAGTTTGCTCATTGTAAAGTCATCAAGTATGCAAGTCCTCATAATCCACACCACCTCTCGTTTTTGCTTCTGCTTTTCCAGTTAGGCAGAGGAATAGATTCTTAGCAAGATGGGGAACGGGTATTGAAGCTTCACACTTTTTCCAGATAGCTAATTGACTCATGTGTCTCTGCAGGAGACTTTCATTCAGGTTGTCTTTTTTGCCTGTCCTAGGTGGCTATAAGATTTCTTCTGAAGTAGAAAAAGCTTTGCAGGAGAAAGTGGCATGTTTTTCTGGTTAACTTCAGCTATTCAGCCTGCACTTGAGTGCTGAAATTTTTTCCCTTTGACAAGGAGTCACTGAAGCTAACTGGAAGTGAGACTATTAGCAGTATCAGGTGATGCCAACATTTCTGTCCTTCAACGCAGGTTATAGAGTCAGCCAAAAGTAATATCTGGTTGAATTCCAAAGGGAAACAGAGGAAGGAGGGTGGGAAAGCTTTGGATGAGCAGGAAAAACTATGTACGCTTGTTAGCATCTCCCAACAACAACCCTTATTCGCACTGAGGGTGAAAATATAAACACCATGAGCAGGATTAATCTCCTTAACTAAGAAGTGACTGGATAGGTTTCTTCATGAGTGTATCACTAGATCTCTCTGAGGAGGATGATAACTTTTTCACATGCAGAAGTAGATAGGCACAAG
The DNA here is from genome assembly GCA_013398815.1 of Ibidorhyncha struthersii. Classification (NCBI taxonomy): domain Eukaryota; kingdom Metazoa; phylum Chordata; class Aves; order Charadriiformes; family Charadriidae; genus Ibidorhyncha; species Ibidorhyncha struthersii. The sequence continues at coordinate 50,859 of VZSZ01000354.1, forward strand.
GAAGGGCAAGTGATATAAAGAAGAAATGTCAGCCCTTCCCTTCTCATTCACATCTGATGGTTTCTGAGAGAGACCCAAGCAGTACGTAGTGAGCCTGATAACCTATAAGTCTCGAGACATGCCTGAAAGCTCAACCTCCCTCTTTTTCTGCAAGAAAGACCTCTTAGAACTTTTTTTTTTTCTCTGTTTCTTCTTTGACGTGTCAGAATCTGGTTAATCTGTTCCCATTTCTGTCTGTTTTTTTGAAAAGGGAATGATGAGATTGTTGGATAGTTCTAATACCTTTATTCAGGGATACAGTTATATCTAAAGATGATAAGGTTCATTTGGGCAGAGTCCTGGTCCATACTGTAAATTAACCTGAACTGTTCTATTCTCTTTTCTTCCTTTTAATGTCCATGAGGTGGTAGAAAAAACACATCTTCAAAATTATTACTCCTGGGTCTTCATAGGATGACTTCTGTAGAAGTCTGTGTGCCTAAGTTACAGTACTAAAGAGTGAAATTCACCTGTTGTCAGCCTGATCCAAATGTGAGGCAAATCTGATTTCTCTGCCATTTTTACTTGACCAAAGAACATATTGGTTATCAGCTAATTACAGTCTCTGTCATTGATTCTAAACTCAAGTATCATTCCTCTCTCTTTCCTCATTGATCAAAATTGTAAGGGCCTCGGAAGGTGGAGATGTTTCGTTTTTGCACACCTTAGAGGTAGCATAATAATGGTAACTATAATTTGGTTTTCTGACTGTTTTATGTCTTGCAGGAGCCTTGTCCCTTCTTCATACCTGAGAATGCATGCAGTTACCTCTGATGTAAGATAGAGATTACAGCTGCAAGTTAAAGGTTAAAGATGTCATTGACATAACAGCCAGAGTTACTCAATCCACTTCTGGTTTCTCAGAGCCACAATCCTTTTGTTATCACAAGTGTCAACCTGATGCTGTCACTTTTCCTCTAGATCAGTGCAGGAGTCCTTTTTTACCCCAGGGAGGGCTTTGCATTCTAGCTCCTTTTACTGCTTCCAAGGTAGGCAAGCGATCTCTTGCAAGAGATACTTGCTTACCTAGAGATTTCAAGATCGCCAAATCTTACTGCAAGTCAACATAAACTGGTAGAGGCAGTAAAGAGAGAAAAACATCTGAAAGAGCTTTGATTCAGTCAGTCTTTCCACATTTCTTTGTGGATTTTTTTTTAATACCCAGTCTTTGTTCCAGTTCAGAAATATCTAGTGAAAATTTCTCCATTAAAAGTTCTGCTCCTGTTGCTTGCAGTTCGTGTGTGTGTGTTTGAAAAGCTGTTGACAGGTCAGGTGGAATTTTCTGGGGAGAAGAGGACAAAGCTCCTTAGATGGAGGGAACAGTGGGCATCTCTAAGACAGAGCTTAAGGGTTACACCACAGCTGGATATTCCATGGGAATAGGAAGAAAAACTTCGTACAGGCCAGAGAAGGCTGCAACTTGGAAAGCCACTGAGGTGAATTTTCTTGGAAGCAAAGAATTCTACCCCAAAGGATGTATTGAGTGGAGGAGACTGGGTGTTATTTTATAAAAATATTTAATAATCTGTTCTCTGCCTGGGTGCATTTGAGGTGTTGGGTTTTTATTGAAGTTTTAAGAAGTTCAGTGTTCTAGTTGTTAGTCTAATAAAACCTATGTTCAGTTGAAAAGCCTTTTTTTAGTTGTCCTGGAAAGTTTGCTACAAGGAAGAGGTCTAGGCAGATCTGCCTCAAAGCTCTGGCTGACTGGGAGTCCCAAAACATGCTTGTCTCTTAATATGTCAACACCTAATAGTACCTGCCTTGAGTTACCTTTAGTTCTTCAGGTGATGTTTTTTGTTGGTGTTTTTTGCGACCCCTTACCTTATATTTCACAGACTGGAGGCACACCTTACCCTTGTTATTCAATATAGATAGAGCTGTGAGGCTTCTCGTCCTGTTATTCAAGAGCGCAGAGCACCCGTTTAACAGAAAGAGGGTCAGTTTTGTGCGGAAGCAAAGTCCAGCTTACTGTCAAGCACGTGAAATTCTAGCTATCGGGTCCATCTCAGGGATGTCTCTAAATGTTGCAGAACTTCAATAAGGGTTTCTTTTGTTTCAGTGCTGATCAGAAAAACCCAATAGTGCTAAACTTTCATTTTATTTTTAATGATGCTACTGGTTTCTGAAAAGAAAGAACTGTTCAAAACCTGAGTAAAATAGGCAGAGTCATGTTAATGAAGAGACTTAGTATTTAGATGAGGGTAAACTCTAGTTGCAGGTTCTTTCTAGCCTTACATGTACAAAGCTGATGTCTGGTTTTCATAGACTTCCACTGTCATCAATGTGAAACTACAATTCTTGGCGAGACAGCTAGACCAGTGCTCTAACTGGCACTGTGGGCCGCCTGTGTTAGATGTGTAACACCTTGAATAAGCAGGGTGAGTTGCGAGAATAAAACTTGATACTTTAGTGGCAAGGTGACAGTGACCTGCATAACTCTGTATGAGGGGCATCCATAAAGCTTTGTTTTCTCCATTTACACTTACATCTGACTGGAAAACAGGTCTTACTTGCTGTCATTGAAATGCTTGAACATGGTTGGTTATAATTAATTCAGGGAAGTATCGCTGCATATTTTAATACTGAGTACTAGTATGTTTAATTTATATTCTTTATATTTTTACTATATCTATTATTTTTATATTTAATTTATTTCATTTAACATTCAGTGTGTGCATAGTACAGCAGGTCTAGGTCAAATTCAAGATACTGTGCTAAGTTCTAGTATCTTTTCATGGTTCCTGCTCAAACCAGCTAATTAACTACAAATCAAGGGACTCTTTCTCATTATAATTGTTATTAATTAACTAATTTATAAACATTGTGGTAGAGAAAGGTTATGGAAGAAAGTGTTGTCTGGTAGGTCTGTTGGGAGGGGCAGCCCTGTGTGAAGGACGGTGTGAAAGATGATCTTGGAACCTGAGACTGTGGTTTAACACATTTCATTTTGGCAAAAGTACTTGGCTATGCTTGTGTGGGGCCACATAGGCTGCACATTTCAGGAATAACCCATTATGTATCCTCCTTACTTCCCATGCCTCCTTTCTTTTAAAGTGAATAGGGAGTGTATGGAAGATTTCTGAAGCTAGCATTGCAAAAAGCCTATGTTAAATTATGCTTTTAACATCAGTCATTTATTAGGATTTGTTAGTCAGCAACATGGGTTTTTTTGCACGTGAAGTTTGTTCTCCAAGTTCAGTCAGTCTGAGAAGCAAGTAAGTGGTAAAAGAAAACCTTGTCTTTAGGTGTGGAAGCAGCATATACCAACATCTTGCAATGTGTAAGAGGTAAATGTTAGGAGGGAAAGCTAATTCTGAAACATTTGTGTTGTAAAGCATTCCATTTTAAAGGCCTGAGCTCATCGGCTTGATACTATGAAAAACTGATGTTTTGCAGCTGTTGCGTACCTGCTGACAAACTGACAAGCCCACTGCAGTATTTCATAAATGTTGGCAATTCTGTATTAGCTAACTTGTCACTTCTGTAATTCTTTTGGTTTATATCATCAAACCAGGTAGACACCCCTACATGTGACCCACATTTTCCAGACTGTGAGCTCTAATATTCAGTCCTAAAGATGTTTTTTCACTTGACGGATTGGGTGGAAACCAGAGATGTGCATATGTTAGCCTTGTCTAATTCTTTGCTGCTGATAAATTTCAACAGTACTTGTCTACTAGTGCGGTATTTTTGCAAAAGTGTAGAGCAGACAAGATTGTCCAAATTAAGATATGTTCGCTACTCTCAAGAGTTTGGGTAGTAATGATAATTGTCCTGGCTTTTTAAAAGTAGAATGAGTACTAGATCTCTGTTAACTCAGTGTTCTGTGGTTTTGGGGTTTCTTTTCTTGTTTTTTTCCTTCCTTAAATTTATCTTTCTGTAGTATCTTACAAAGCTCCAGAAGAACTCTTGTATGTCTCACAAGAAATGTATTGCACCTAAGAGAGATTTGTCTTATGCTCATCATTATACCGAGTTCATATCCAGGCCTTACTCCCTCTCTTTCTGCAAGTCTTACCTCTCTTGAGTAGTTTGCTCAGATCAGTGTGCAGTTGCTTGAAAATATTTAATATGAAGAGGGGAGTGATTTTGTCTTTAAACACAAAAGACCTAGAAACTTGTAGTTAATACATTTAAAAGTAGGAGGGAATATACAGGTGAAAATTATGTCTGTGACGATCTCCTTGCTCCTTCTTTCCTTCAGGACAAATCTGTTTTAATTAGCTGAGGTGAATTGTTAGAAGTACTTCCCAAACAGTACATATTAGTCTAAGAAATTGTATTTAGGTTGAAAGCTTGTTAGTCCATAAAGTTACAGTTCAGAAAGAAAGCACATATTTCCATATTCAAACAACTGTGCTTTTCAAATGGTAGAATTTTGTAGAAGAGATTAGCCATGATCTTTCAAAAGCCTTTCATTCATATTAAAATATTGACAATAAAGTAACTTAAGTAATCATTTTCTATTTTAAGCATGCCATTCTCCCTCAGTACATTCCAGTTGTGTGATTTCTTTTTCTTTTCTTTTTTTTTTTTTTTTTTTTTAAGGACTGTTAGTGGTATCTGGCAGTTATGATTGTGTATATGTAGTGCAACGAGCAGGAGAATCTCAGTTGTTACTAAATAGTGTTTGGGGTAGATATTTTTCTCTAAGCAGTAGTGCTTGAAGGCAAAACAAACGATATTTCAGATTTCAAGAAGCATATTCAGAGCTTACTTACAAAATATTTTATAACTCTTCATATTACTTAGCTTTGAGTCCTTAGATGATCGAAGTATAACCTCTGCTGCTTGGCTTTCAGGGTGAAAACATGCTTGCAAGAACACACAGTTCAGTATTAGGCTTCATGGCAGTGTTTTGGGGGGGTTGCTACGTTTGTTTTCAGATAATGCTGTTCATGTTGTTTCTGTTGGGATGTTGCATGGAACTGTGCTTAGTTGTTTTTTTTTTTTAAAACAAGTATTACACTACATTCTCAGAATGAAAGCCTTAATTCTGTAAAATTGAGTGTCTGTGAAAAAGTATGAGATAGGAGAATGCACACTTAATCTTACAAGTACAGTTCAAGTCTTCATAGCTTATAGATGCCTATGCATTTTTTTCATTTATTGAATTTTTAATATGCACTCTTTCTTCTTCCTTAGGATGAAGAGAATGGGAATAGACAAGGTATGTCTTGTTTTTATTATTTCACAAATTCAATGTGTTGAACATTTCTCTTCAGCTGTGTAATACACTGCAATAATTACCTAAAAGTTTGAAATGTAAAATTTAAAAACTTCAGTGTGACCACCAAGCTCATTGAATTTCGTGGGATTGGAGCAAAAGAAAGAAAATATCTTTTAGCTTCACTTAGTATAGGTGTTTGTGTGGCCAATAAGTTAATTAAAACATGTGCCGTATCACTTCTGTGCTGTGTATATCACCTTGCCATGTATTTGAGAAGAAGACAAGAAACCAGCTTTGTTACCTTTTTAGTACCAAAGTTCCGCACTCCCTTAAGTCGATCCGCATGTAAGACCCACAGTTACCTGTGCAAAGTACTACTATAAAGGGTTTGAGTCTCAGGGATATATTTATATACATGCATTTGAAAAAGAAGTGCTGTCCAGTATGTCTAAGAGCAGCCAGTATGAAATTTGAATTTTGTTGCAACTTACTCTAATAAAAGCAACACATAAGTATATAAACCCTAGTGTTGGTAGCGGTGCTAAGAATTATCCACAAAAGTGGTGTACAACAGTTTTAAAAACAGAAGATAGAGAAGGTTATTCCTGTTAGCTTTGTGATACTTTCTTCAGTATTTAGTAGAACTGATCTAATTTATTTCATCAGTTTTGGTACTCTTATGTGTATTTTAAGAGATACATGAAACATGCTTCAGTGATGTCAGATAAGATGAGTGAATAAAATCCTTGCACTTGATTTAGAAGGGACAGAAAAGTCACTTATTTCCAGGTTATGCCTGTCAGTTCTCCAGTTTTCATGGCTTTCTCCCTCTCACATCACCTGTGTCTGCTCTCTTTCTTAATTCACCAATTAACTTACTGTTTTATTACTTGGTGCTATATATCAGTCCCACTTAATGTTAATTTCTCTTTGGTTTTTAGCTATTTTCTTATTCACGCTTCCCTTTTTGCTGCTATCTTACTCTTTCCTTAGAAGGATGAAAAATATGTTGAGTTAGGTAAGGAAAGTGAGTCTGTCATGATGGTAAGGTATACAGAGGAGGTGGGATTAGCTGCATTGCGAACGTAATGTGCAGGGCTTCAGTTTGTGCTTCATCTGTTAGTGCAGTGCAACTTGTTGAGGACGGTCCTGTTCGGGGGTAGGTACCTTTGCTCAGAGACAGCATGGGGTGAATGCTTGTTTTACTGGCGGTTTACAATGTGCTTGGCACTGTAGAAGAGAATGGCACCAGGTTTCAATGTACTTTTTAAAATCTCATTTAGTTGGAAGACAGAGAATGCGACTGAACTTTTGTTTTGTGTTTTTTTGTGTAATTTTGGTGTGTTAGAAGCCTTCTGGGAAATACGAATTTACTTAACTTTCCTGCTTTTCTCTTGGAAGCAGATGAATTCATTTCATCCTCCTACTCTTAGTTGGCTGTCACCACCTGCGTGTTAAACAGTGAAATTCCTCATCACCCCCACTCACCCCCCAAACTTGTGACCTCCTTTATCCATTTTGGCATACAGAAGGAAAAGGCTAATTCCTTTAGGAAGGGAAAGGAGTTAATCCCCTGGGCCAAACCAGCATGGAAGATACCATTTGTGGTCTAGAGAAAGAAGTTCTGCAGTATTCTTGTCACAGGGAGAGCTGCAAATGTGGATCTGTTTATCCAAAATGTTATCTGAGATCTATTTTTCAGTAGAGCCACAGCAGTAAACAAATATTTATTTGGTTCGCTATGAGACCTGTGCAGGTGGGAGCAAGATTATTTTCTGGTAATTTTTGTGTAGCTACTTAAACTATGAATCATAGCTCAACTATTGCTTATTTATAGCAACGTAGTACGTTGTATGCCTTGAAATACAGATCAAAGGGCACAAAGTGCTCTGGAAAGATAACAATGTTCTCATTGGCAGGAGAGAAAGTTGGACTTGTGCTCCTTCTGCAAAGAGATGACTGTGACGTGGAGGATGTAGGTGTCAGGAGAACTTAACCTGCCAGTTTTGTGTATTATACCTTTTAAAAATAACAAAATGGGACAAAGCGTGTAAGACATTTTTCTCCAGCATTTAGTGTGATCTCGGGAGGAGGGCGGGGGGTGAAACAGTTTCTTATTTACATTGCTACAAGTTGTTCCTGTTCCCAAATGAGGTGAATAGTAGCTTGTGAGGAGAAAGTTAGGAAAAGTACATCTAATTTTTCATGTTCACAAACATAATATTAATTTAGCAAAAGCAGGTATGCCAGAAATTCCATGAGGGATTATAACAAGGATTCTTAAAGTAATTAATATCGGAAAATGAGGCTGAGCTGCTCTGGAGCAGCAAGAAGCTGCGTGCTTGGCTGCTGGTGGTGGAGGTCCCTCGCTGCTCAAGCACCAGTTGCTTCAACAGCCTGAGGAAGAGCCTGTTACTGGGCAGGGGGCAGTACGTGTGTCGTACAGAGGAGCCATCTAGTGGCAAATGTCATGTATTTTCTTTCAGTCTTAATTGGAAGACTTGCCTCTGCGAAGTTCTGTCTTAATTAACACTGAAAATATCTTGATGATAAACATTTCTCTTTTGAAGTCTGTAGATGTAATTCACTCAATTCACTTGAGCTTTCCTCTCTCAGACGAAGCTTTTCATTTTTGTGAAGCAATGTGTGTCAGTACAAGATTGTCTTTTTTTGTGTGTATTGATTTTGAAGATTTCTGATTTACCTGCACCTTCTGCTTTGCCCTTTTCACAGGTTCAACTTACCTTTAAAAGTTGAGATTTTTGTCAGGTTCAGCATTTAGATTTGAGTGCAGAGTAAAGCATCTCTTACTATTGCCTTTTATTGAAAGCACTTCAATATTTTTTTCAAAGGAGCTGAGTACCTAATTAAATCTAGATGGCAGAAGAGAAAAGCTGTTTGATGTATTCTAACAGTGAAAGAAATATTTTTATATGGTTTAGAATAGTATAGAATTTTAGTGCACCTTTTTATGTATATATTTCGATCATGCTTCTGGCTTGCATTAGTCTTGCTTTTGGTAAGCGTTAAGATTTCAAAGCATTTAGAATAAAAGGTAATACAAATTTGTCCAGGAGAGCTCTAAACCAGGGAGCACAGGAGGGAGATGATGGCCAAGAAGCAAATGAGGAAGTGGTGGATTGGATTGTCAAGCAAAGGGGTTAGGAGACACCTCATGGTCCTGTCTCTGAAGCCCCTGTGTACTCATGCATGCAGTATGGAGAACAAGCAGGAGGAATTGGAAGTCTGCATGCAGTTGCAGGGTACAATCTCACTGGGGTGACAGAGACATGGGACAGCGTACAGGAGTGGGTTAGAGTGCTTCAGCGGGTGGGTACGGGCGCTTTGGGAAGGACAGGCTGGGAGAGCATGGGGGTTGAGTTGCCTTTTTTGTCAAGTTGTAAGAGAGCAGCAAAGATTCATGGAGCTCTGGCTTGGGATGGCTGGGGAGCCTGCTTAGAGTTCATGGTTAGGATTTGCAGGCAGACCTGTGTTTTGGTGGGTGTCTGCTACAGACCACCTGAGCAGGGAAGAAGTAGATGAAGCTTTCTTCAGATAACTGGTGGAAGCCTCACATGTGCAGGTCGTGGCCCTTATGGCGGACTCTAGCACCTTGCTATCTGCTGGAAGGGCATCACAGCAGATTTACCCTAAATATTTTGTAGTTATTATTTGAAAGGTTTCTGTTCTTTCCCACTTTCACTGCTCCAGGTTGTGACCTTAAGCTAAGCTATTAAAATTCTTTTCTAACAGATTCACTTTATCAGAAGATGCAGATCTTTCTGAATGGGTTTCTTGATCGCTGACTGGAAACTTGTATCAGCGTCTACTGTTTTCTTGAGAATTTCTGCAATACTGACCAGCCTGTATTAACTTGGAGTATTTCTTTTATGTGTTTTAAGGATGGTATACTGTCAGTATTCTTCCTGTTTTCTGGAGTTGCACTATTTAAAAAAATTATTTAAGAGGTATCTCACAGGCAGAAGTCTCCTAGGAGGGCATTGTAGGAATCACAGAATCATCAGGGTTGGAAGGGACCTCTGGAGATCATCTAGTCCAACCCCCCCACCAGAGCAGGGTCACCTACAACAGGTTGCACAGGACAGCGTCCAGGCGGGTTCTGAATGTCTCCAGAGTGGGAGACTCCACAGCCTCTCTGGGCAGCCTGTTCCAGTGCTCCACCACCCTCAAAGTAAAGAAGTTCCTCCTCATGTTAAGATGGAACTTCCTGTGCTCAAGTTTGTGCCCATTACCTCTTGTTCTGTCATTGGGCACCACTGTAAAAAGACTGTTCCCATCCCCCTGGTACTCTCCCTTTAAGTATTTATAAGTATTCATAAGATCCCCCCTCCGTCGTCTTTTCTCTAGACTAAAAAGACCCAAGTCCCTAAGCCTTTCCTCATAAGAAAGATGCCCCAATCCTCTAATCATCTTTGTAGCCCTTTGCTGGACCCTCTCCAGCAGTTCCCTGTCCCTCTTGAACTGGGGAGCCCAGAACTGGACACAGTACTCAAGATGCGGCCTCACCAGGGCAGACTAGAGGGGAAGGATGACCTCCCTCAACCTGCTGGCCACACTGTTCTTGATGCACCCCAGGATGCCATTGGCCCTCTTGGCCGCCAGAGCACATTGCTGGCTCATGGTCATCCTGTTGTCCACCAGGACTCCCAGGTTCCTTTCCACAGAGCTGCTCTCCAGGAGGTCAGCCCCTAACCTGTACTGATGCATGGGGTTACTTCTCCCCGGGTGCAGGACCCTACACTTGCCCTTGTTGAACTTCATAAAGTTCCTCTCTGCCCAACTCTCCAGCCTGTCCAGGTCACTGCTGTTTGAAGACAAGCTGAAAAATGCCTGTACCTATTAAAAATAGTAATATTTCATATTAAACACTTGCACTGTGAACACATGGTAAGTGGTGTTGGAAAAAATAATCTCCATTGCCATGTTGTCTCCATGCCATTTCATTGTGCACTTAGTATGATGAATATGTTGTTGTCCTTCAAAACTTCTTGAAGCTGTAGCTGGCAAAATACAAGTTTTAGTGCATATTAAATGGGTGGGTCGTTTCTTGTATCTTGTCCTAAAACATCTTTTTCTTCAAAAATGTCTGGCTTGTGGATCATGATTAAAATGAACAGTGATAAGCATATAGAAATAGTCTGAAATGAATTTCATCTTTTGTGTGAGAACTAAGGTATTTTATGTTTCATACAGTGCCCGGAGATCCAGTATAATATTTTTTAATATGATACTCTTACTTTCCTACTTTATCTCCTATTTCTATGTAGAAGTATCTATAGCAACTAGCAGCTTATCTTCCCATAAAAATGAAAGGCGAGTTAGGTATATTGCTCAGTGTCCTTTTCTGTAGAGACTGAGCGCACACTTTCTAATGAGACTTCAGACAGCTGTTTTCACTGAGATTTCTAGATTTATAAATTGTGATCACTAGGCTATTCTTTTTATGTGCCTAACTATGGATTAAAGTTTCTACCCATCAATCGTCTAAGCTAAAGAGTTCCAATTTATTACCTGAGCTCCTTCAGCTCTGTGCATGTTTGATTTGACATTGTAGAGCCTTCAGGGGAAGGGTGGAAAAAAAGCAGAAGCTTTTTATTCCTTACTGCTGCTTACTTAATGCCTCAGGTTTTTGATGTTTTATTTCTTATTCTGTTGATTTCTGTAATGTGGTTTGTGTTCTCCCAGGATTTAATTTTCTAACATCATCGTCTATCAGCTTAGTGTGTTATGAAGTAAACTAATTGTGCCTGTGATGATGGGAACAAGGTAGATAAGGAACAAGAGAATGAAGCAAATATTTGGAAAGGTCACAGATTGCTGGGATGATATGGTCTAAGTTGTATGACAGCAGAATAGGAGTAAGAGACGAGATATATAACACTAATGCTTTAGGTTAGCACCACAGTAAGTTGTCCTTTTTATGGATTTTTAATTCAACTTCATTTTTAACACTAAATGTGGAGAATGCCAAAAGAGGAGTCACTTAATTTTCCACTGAGACCAGAGCCTGATGATTCCTTGTTCCCTTAAAGTACACCCAGAACACCCAGCAGAGTGGCCTTCCAAGTTGACACATGTGTAATGTTTCTCAGTGACTCCTGTTGAGTTCAAATAATCTTCAACTTCTAATAAAAAACGCTAAGAGCTGTGTAAGTGTAATTCCCATGGATTATGCGGAGAGTCTGTAGGTTCACTAGAACAGATATAAATTGAATGGCTCTATGCTTACCTAAGAACTAAAGTAAATCCTCTAGACTGTTTTTAATCATAGGTTAAATTTTAAACTTGAAAAGGTTTCATTTTAGATTTGAGAGAATTGGGGGGGGGAAGTAGTAATATTGGAAAATAATGCAATGAGAAAACACAGTTTTAGAGAGTTTGTACTGAAGTTGAAACTGTTATATGTTTTCCATAACAATGCCAGATTATTTTCTCTCCTTCTCTCTTCCCCCATGAAGATAGAGTTGAGGTATTAGTCAAATGGTTTAAGAGAAGAGTAAGCAAAAGAAGAAATACCATCTTTGAGTTGCCTAATCAAAATGCCAGAGGTGCTTTGAGTAATAACAGAATGTGTTTTTCCTGCATGACAGAGTTGAATACCAGGTGTTTCTCTGCTAAATGACTCAACATCTCTACATATCATCCTCTTTTAGAGACTCATCCTTGGCACTGTTTTGCTTAGTGTTTTTTCATTGGGTTAATTTGTGCTTTACAGAGGGTGAAATAAGCTCTGTCGGGGCTGCGCTGGGACCTTTGGGCTCCTTTCCTGCAATGCATTGCTAGTGGAGAAATGCTTACTATGTATGAAATTCAGTTAGCAGATTATAAAATCCAGAATTGTCTTTAGTTGGACTCAGTTAAATGTAATCCTGACAGTTTTATGATTTATAGTTAATTAAATTAAATCTCTGTTAATAAATGTAAGTTCAGCTCTACTTCCAGCAATCTCTTTTTGAGTAGCTTGGGAAATGATTAGCAGGTTTTGGATTCAGTAATCATTTAGAAGCATTTGTCCCCACTGTAGCAGTACATATTTCTCCTCCCTTTGCTTGAAAGGCGTCCCAAGAATCAGTGCCACTTGGCATTGTTGAACCTACAGACTGCAAATGCCTTGGATATCCAAAAGCATACTTGTAGATCTTCATGTTCAAGAGGAATGTTCCTCCCTCTTGAGTCAGAGAAAGATGTACATAAGAGCCTGTCTTAATTTAATAATTTGACATCTTTCATGTGGCTGGTGATTCTTTTGTATAAAAATGAAAGTCACCCTTGCTGTCTGCTGAGCATAGGGCCAGGAGTAAAAATATTCTGCATAATGTTAACAAAACTCTGTAGCCTTTATTCAGTTCCTGTGTTACGAGGAATTTTAGGCATGGTTCAGCTTCCCTGAGCAAAAGATTATTTTTTTTTTCCTCTAGGAAGAGGAGAAATGGCATGTTTTTAAGCAGCAGATTCTTAGGAGAGACTTTTTTTAAGAAAGTATGAATTATACTGTGTCCCAGAATACTTGCAGGTTTGTGTTCTGCAGGTCAAAAAGAAAAGAAGAGGTAAGTCAGCAATAGTGCTTTGGTGTGGGGGTTTTGTTTTGTTTCTTTTTTCCTCTTCAAAATGTGAAGGTTCTCTGTCAGAGAGGTGTCCTTTGTGTGCAGTCTTTGACTCAGGTGTTTCCGTCTGACTCTGTTTTATATCGGAAGGTTAGTGACTACAGAGAAGTGATATGCTTGTTGCTATCTTGTAGTATGTTGGTAGATTTGATAATAAAACTTCTGCCATGTCATTATGTTTTCGAAATGAATCACAGAGCAGTATAGTAATAGTCTGGTCTGCAGAGAGTAGCTTAAAAACTAACTCAAGGTTACCGCATTTGATATAATACTAGTTATGTTCCCTGTAGCAGCTGTATTCCAAACTAGCGTTTTAGGGGATTAAGCTAGAAATGGCATGTGGATAAAATCAATTTCTATGTCAAGTTTCAGGGGAGTTAGGAGAAGTTTTGCTGTATATGACCCTCCCCAAATGTAAGTCAATTATAAATGTTAGCAACACTTAATTTGACTGTTCTTTTTAAGTAGTTGGGGTTTTTTTTAGTGTTTCCTCTTATCAGGGAGGAAGAGCATATTAGAATTCTATAATTTTGCAAATCAGATGTCTGTGCCTAGTGCATCATACTCCGCTCTGCCACTTCTGGCATCTCAGACATTTGTCAGGAAAGCTTCCTTGTAACTTTACAGTGGGAAACTTACTGTCCCCTGTCAGACTGTGAAGCTGGTATTGACTTGTAGTCTCAGCTACTAGATCCAGGCAGTATGATGCTTAGATCATAGATGATAAATATCTGTATTATGAAGAAAGACTTCAATTTTATTTGACATTAATTTGAACAACTGTTGAAAAAGGTACTACCGCATTAATTCTGTAGATTCTACTTTGATCTCACTGGCTATTGAAGGTAGCAATTAGTATTTTTTGGTTGAAAATTGCTGACTAATTAGAAGATTTGTATACAGTTACGAAAAACGTTTATGTTGGCTAGGAATAATCTTGTTGCAATAAACTGCTGTATTTCTTGCATTTGATTACAGGTGTTTGTGCTTCTTCAAATTACTTAACTTTGGTTGTTTAGACTAAGGACTTCAATATAAAGACTCTCCTGATCCCCTACTATCCTTGTTTAAGCCAATGAATTTTTGCCTTGAGCCTTCTATATACTTAATGATTCATTTTTATTTCATTATTTCTGATGATACTGAACCTCTGAAGTAAAAGTTCAGACACAAGTTTACCTTCTCTAAAGTTACATTTTCAGATGAATAGCTTCACTTAAGGGAGTGGTTGCACTGCAAGGAATATTTTAGTTGCTATGTTAGTAAAACTACGTTACTGCCTGGACAATAACTTGAGTTTTAATTTATCCTGACTGGTGATGACTTACTCATGCTGGAGACTTTTTTGTGCTCACAAGACTGATAAAGGAAAGGATAGCTTTTCAGTTTCTGGTCAGCTAACTTGTGTACTTACCAACTTTATATGATTGTGTTTCTTTTATTGTCCTTAGGTGAGACTGTGCCCCTGTTTATAGCTACATTTGTGGAGAAATGAATTAAAAATATGAAATTGTTTTTCACAGAAGTTGTGCTTTTCATCTGCACTGCTTTCTTGTACGTGTGTGTTCCTGGCAGCTCACACTTTCGCCTGTTCTTTGTGTGTGTGTGATGTTTTGTTTTGCACTGGCAGTTGAAGATTTGGGAGAAATTGTCTTATTTGCTGGTAGCCTGCAATGTAATGCTTAATTATAAAGTTGTTTATGGAAGTATGGAGGAGGAGAGAGGAGGCAAATTAGTATGCAGTAATGAGCACAGGAAAAGCACTGGCGAACAGAGTATTTCGGTTGGAAGGGACCTACAATGATCATCTAGTCTGACTGCCTGACCAATTCAGGCCTGACCAAAAGTTAAAGCCTGTTATTAAGGACATTGTCCAAATGCCCGTTAAACACTGACAAGCTTGGGGCATCGACCACCTCTCTAGGGAGCCTGTTCCAGTGTTTGACCACCCTCTCAGTAAAGAAACACTTCCTAATCATAGAATCATTTAGATTGGAAAAGACCTTTAAGATCATCGAGTCCAACTGTAAACCTAACACTGCCAAGTCCACCGCTAAACCATGTCCCTAAGCACCATGTCCACAGGTCCTTTGAGTACCTCCAGGGATGGTGACTTGGCCACTTTCCAGAGCAGCCTGTTCCAAAGCTTGACAATCTGAACCTCCCCTGGCACAACTTGAGGCCATTTCCTCTCATTCTGTCACTTGTTACTTGGGAAAAGAGACAGACCCCCACCTCGCTACTGTCCTAGTTTAGCCCCAGCGGGCAGCAAGGAACTCACCCGCCACACACACTTCCCTACCCCTGGCTGGGACGGGGGGAGAATCAGAAGAAAACAGCAAAACTCGTGGGTTGAGATAAAGGCAATTTAACAGAACAGCAGAGAAAAGAGGAAGACAACACCAATAGTACTAATAAAGGAATATGCAAAGCATGATTAATGTACCACTGCTGACTGACCAAACCTGGGAAGCCCCCAGCCCGCTCTGAGCAGCGATTCCTGCCCACTTCCCCAGCCAGCTCCCCGGCTCTTACCCCTTTGGGTCAGCCAGCCCAGCTGTGTCCAGTCCCAGCTCCTTGTGAAAATTTACCCTATCCCTGCCAGGACCAGGACAGCTACAACCTCCTTTCAGGTAGTTGTCCAGTTTAAACCTCCCCTGGTGCAGCTTTGAACCATTCCCACGTGTCCTATCCCTGGATCCCAGGGAGAAGAGCTCAGCACCTCCTTTTCCACTTCCCCTTCTCAGGAAGCTGTAGAGAGCAATGAGGTCGCCCCTCAGTCTCCTGTTCTCCAGACTAGGCAAACACAGAGTCCTTAGCTGCTCCTCATAGAACATGCCTTCCAGATCTTTCATCAGCTTTGTTGACCTCCTCTGGACACATTTGAGTCCTTTAACATCCTTCTTAAATTGTGGGGCCCAGAACCAGACACAGTGCTCAAGGTGAGGCTGCACCAATGCTGAATACAGGAAGATAGTTGTCTCTCTTGACCAGCTGATCATACTGTTTGATGTACCCCAGCCCTCTTGGCTGCCAGGGCCCACTGTGGACTCCTGTAGAGCCTACTGCCGACCAGCGCCCCCAGACCCATTTCTGCAGGGCTGCTCTCCAGCCACTCCTCTCCCAATTTGTACTTGTGCCTTGCGGGGGTACAGTAAGGCCACATGTCTGACAGACCAGTAATGTGAGCTGGTTTACTGTGTTTTGCTGTATCACCTTGTAAGGAATTGCTGGTGTGCTCCAAAAAATTAGACCTTTCAATATTAGAAGGGAAAACTGTGAGTATGGCCTGACACTATGTCGTGCAGAGCTGGAGAACTTAGTGTAAAAGCTCCACTGTGATAATCTGCTCTATATGGTGGACTTTGGCAGGAGGGAAGTTCAGGCTTACATTTTGGACGGCATCTTACTTTTCCCTGATGATTGGGTGCAGACAGGACCCAATGGAGATTTAGGCACAATTAAATTGAAGTGTAGCGATGGTTAAATTTTGAGACATGAGGTAGGTTATTAGATTATCCATTTTCTTTGGAATTTATTTCTCTAATGATTGAGTGCACATCTACAAGATTTAGTCCTCCTCAGTTGGTCTGAAGAAAGTATCATCACCTCCTACTGTCAGAAAATATTGTTTAGCTTTGCTTGAGTTTCAAACTCAAAATATAAACGTACACTTTGCAGCTAAGTATTCAAGGAAGTTCATTTGTATGTTACTGACAGAAGGAAGTTTTGGTTTGTATCCGAGTATGTAAAAGACCAAGGAGAAACGAAGAATTATGTATTCATCTACCAAAGCTTGGGAGTCAGGTTTTCATCCCATCTTTACTTGTATTTGGATATTACTGAGCTGTAAAATGAACCTGCAAATGTGAACAACATTTTAAACCTTTCGTCCTATTTTTTTGCCCCTGAATTGATATTTATCTTTAATGCGGTGGTTCACTTCTTTAGGAAGAAGAATGACCATTCGATATAGCCTTCTTCCGCATGTAGGACAAAGAACCAAGTTTAATGATTAATCAGCTTTGTAAATTGGTCCATAAAATAGCTGTGAAAACCTGAAGTGAATGCCCATAGTGTTGAAGAACCTCTTGGTGTAGCTGACATGTTGGTCAGAAATCAGATGTTCAGGGAAACCTTAAGTCTCTGGTCTGCATAAATTTGGTGCAGTTTTCCCATCTAACTTAGAAGTGAGAAGTGTATTGAAGGTATTCTGTGTTGGATATTGAATGGGAGTAACCTTAGCTGCCAGACCTGTTCTTTAGTGTGTTCAGGTATGGACAAAGCACAAAGTAGCATTTGAGTGTTAAGCAAACTCGCAGTAGGCCACTACCACTTTTGATGAGGATTTTTCAAAGGAAGCTGAGGTAGGCCCTTGGTGTTGGGTTATAAGTATCAGATATTAAGTATTATAAATTAAATGTGCCATGGGACTTCCATTAGTTTTATTTCTCTTGTCACTTTTGGGATTGGAAATCTCTTCAGTAAGAGATAAGGTGACAACGCTGGGAAGGATGTTTGGTCCTATAAAAGGATATACTTTAACTTCGATCTTTAAGTGGTTGAAGCAACCTTTAGTTCGTGGCATCTGGGAAAATTATTCTTGGAGCTTGTCTGAACTTGCTGAAACATTACTGCTTCTTAAAGGATGAGGCCCATCATGTGTTCAGTGTCTATTTAAATCAGCATATTAAAAATGACAGATATTAGCTTTGCTTCACAAAGAGCATTTTGTATGTCTTGTAGCTGTGTCCTGCTAATCAAATTTTAATGTATTTGGGGACTGAGCTGCCAGCTGGAGTTTCTTGATTTATAATTCAGTTGCTTTTTATATAGTAGTTATCTGATTCTATCAAATCAACTTTTTGATTATTTTCTACCAATCTGGAGTTATTTTGAGAAGGCCGTTTAGAGCTATAAGAGTAAGCCATTTTGTGCAACCGTTTTGTGGTAAAATGGCAGGACTCTGAGGGTCTGCAGAATGAAGGCATTAGACTAAAACTTGTATTTGAAAACTGAGTCAGTGAGAGGGAAGTCTGGTTTTGTGCAATTTATTAAAATTCTTTAAATAGTGAGCTTTTCCCATGTGGAAACCAAACCAAAAAAGGGGCAACGGGGGGGGAACACCTTATTTATATTCAATAAATAATGCTGTGGCTTAGTAAACATGGCTGAGCAGGATGTTTAACGCTGTAGCAAAAATACTTCCAAAAGCAGTGCCATTAGTGCCTAAGTCAAAGGTTAGTCACTGAAGAAGTGATTAGAACCTAATACTCCAGTTTCAAGGAGTGTTTGTCTTATCAGTAGTGCCAGTTTTAAGCACTGCCTTTATTCCCTCCTGCTGTTCCTGCTTTTTCTGCAGTTTATATACCAGCCGCTCCACCATGCCAGGGTTTCCTGGTAAACGGGAACCCAGACCCAGCTTATTTTCAGTCCATGGCAGTTCCCTGGGCTGGCTCCTCATGTAGCCTCCAAAGGGTGGTATTTTCCTAGCTGAGAGTGTGGCACAAGGGTAGTCTGGCGACAGGAGTTGGGAGGGATGGAGGCTGTTAGAGCCAGCACTGGCGCCATAAAAGCCTGTCCGCCTGTAACTTTTGAGGTTCTGCCACCAGTGCTGCGAGCGCTTGTGTTTTGTACCATGTAGGACAGGGGTGTCTGGAGAGACCAATAACACTGTAGAACAAATTAAGTTCAGTGCAGTCTTCTGGCAGACTGGAAGTAAAGTTTCAAATTTTATTTTTGGGTGGATTTTTTTTGTTTGTTTTTGTGTTTGGATAAATTTTTTTAACTTTTTTTTAGCTCACTGGCATAAAAATTACACTAGTGAAGCTGTGTAGAAGCTGTAAACTTGCTCCAGCTACATATGACTGTAGCTCAGGACAGCATCACTGCATTTTAGCATGCAGTATAACTGGAGGTTTTTTGTTGCAGTTTTGTTTGTGTGTGGGTTTTTTTGTTTGGTTGTTTTTTTCTTCGGTTTTGTTTTTACTGCACTGCCCCCTTCGACTGACCCCCACCCCGTCTCCCCCCTTCCCGTTGATATTTGGAAGCAGTGGCTAATTCAACTAAGAATTGCATAGATTTGGTGGCATGCATGTAAAAGCATAAGGTACCTGTGTTTCTGGAAGCATAGAAATTAAGTGTATACTGAGAAAGCAAGGAGAAACAGGTGTTATGTTTTCTAACTACTGTAATGAACTTCTACGTTTATGTTGTGTATATGTGGATACATGCAGCACATGCAGACATAATTTACTTTGAATGATATACTGTTTTTTGAATTTTGATAAATCTTCAAGAAAGCTTTAGACTTCGTCTTGGAGCATCTGAAAAACATTGTTAGAAAATCAGTGTTACATTTTTTGAGGACTATGAATCAACATTATGTTTTCTAAGGAAAGATTTTACTTTTTTTTCAGTTTGCACTATTCATTCGTACTTAATTTGTCTGCCTTTATTTCTTATGCCAGTTAACAATCTAGAAGAGGAAGGGGTGATTCTTGCTGGATAGTGTAGGTATCAGCATGAGTAGCAATGAGTTGATGAAATGAACCTGAAAAATACCACTTACTGGGACATATTCGCAAGTTTAAGTTTGAGATACATCTCTCTCCCCACCCGCCTCCCCTTTCTTTTTTCCCCAGACGCCTAAAAGATCTTTAGTGTAGCCAAACCAAATGCTGTCTCTAGGACTCCTAGTCTGTCTTCCTTCCCTCACCCCAAACTGAACTTGAGTATTTAATGTAATGATATGATTCTGTGTTATGAACATGGCAGGATTGCTTCCGAAATAATTCTTAAAGTAGACACATTGTAATGCAGTATAATTAAATGCTTTTAAGAATTATTATTTCTTCCTCAGGGAAACAAAGAAATAGACTGGAGCCAATGGATACCATATTTGTTAAACAAGTTAAAGAGGGTGGACCTGCTTTTGAAGCTGGATTGTGCACAGGTACTGTTCTTCGGTAACACCGAATGTTTTGCGTACATGATGTAAAATATGCGATTTAAGCTTCTGCATGTAGTTCTATCTTCCATTTAAACCTTGTTCTTTCCTTCAGAAGTTTGAAACCTCTCTTCTGACTTGTCCTCCAGTGTTTTTCATCTCAAAAGCACCATTGTGTTCTCTCAGGAGGTGCTATATAAAACATATGAAGGCATTAAAATCTTAGTATTTTTGTGTTATTATCTTTAAAACTGTAAGAACAAGTATGTGATAAAATATGTGAGGAGAAAGAGAAAAGGGAGGAAAATAATACCTGTAAGCTCCTTCTTCTTATGCTTTGCGACAAGTTGATAACCTCAAAACATTCAGGTTTTTATCCTTTAAATTAAATTATTCCACCTCCTTTAAATTAAATGGGAACAATCCAAGACTATCTTTTCTTATCAAATTTTGTTCAGTTGTTTGATTTAATCAAACTGGAGAGCAGAAAGCATGTTTTTTGTGAAGTGCAAGGTACTTTGTCACACCTTTACTTAACTGTCAAAGGAAAAAAAAAGCT
Organism: Ibidorhyncha struthersii; assembly: GCA_013398815.1. Classification (NCBI taxonomy): domain Eukaryota; kingdom Metazoa; phylum Chordata; class Aves; order Charadriiformes; family Charadriidae; genus Ibidorhyncha; species Ibidorhyncha struthersii. Next base: position 71,201 of record VZSZ01000354.1, read on the forward strand.
ATGTTAGAATGGGAAGTCTTGCAAGTGTTAAAACAATAAGTTATGTAGATGGATACTACTACAAACAGGTTTCTGTTCTTAAAAATGTGGCAACATACATGTTCTATGAAAGGATTGTGTTTGTGTTGATAATGGCTGCTTATATTTTCTTTTGAAAATGCATTTTCATTACATTTGTCTGGAATAGAATAAATTTTGTGTATTTCTTCCTAAAAAATGCAGATTCTAGGATGATTGCAATTTAAAAGCAGTACTAGGTCCTAGTTGTACAGCATAAGGCATTTTTCTTTTAACTCCTTAAGTAGTTCATAGAATCGTTAAGGTTGGAAGGGACCTTTAAGATCATCGAGTCCAACCATTAACCTAACCTGACAAAACCACTTCTAAACCATATCCCCAAGTACCACGTCTACCCTTTTTTTAAAAACCTCCAGGGATGGCGAATCCACCACCTCCCTGGGCAGCCTATTCCAATGCTGGATAACCCTTTCAGTGAAAAAATTTTCCTAATATCCAACCTAAACCTTGCCTGGCTTAACTTGAACCCATTCTCTCTCGTCCTATCGCTTGTCACCAGGGAGAAGAGGTCAGTCCCCATCTCTCTACAACCTCCTTTCAGGTACTTGTAGAGGGCTATAAGGTGTCCCCTCAGCCTCCTCTTCTCCAGGCTAAACAGCCCCGGTTCCCTCAGTCATTCCTCATAAGACTTGTCCCCCAGACCTCTCACCAGCTTTGTTGCCCTTCTCTGGACACGCTCCAGCACTTCAATGTCTTTCTTGTAGTGAGGGGCCCAGAACTGAACACAATACTCGAGGTGGGGTCTCACCAGTGCCAAGTACGGGGGATGACTGCTTCCCGAGTCCTGCTCACCACGCTATTCCTGATACAGGCCAGGATGCCGTTGACCTTCTTGGCCACCTGGACACACTGCTGGCTCATGTTCAGCTGGCTGTCCACCAACACCCCCAGGTCCTTCTCCGCCGGGCAGCTTTCGAGTCACTCTGCCCCAAGCCTGTAGTGCTGCATGGGGTTGTTGTGACCCAAGTGCAGGACCCGGCACTTGGCCTTGTTGAACCTCATACCATTGGCCTCAGCCAATCGGTTCAGTCTGTCCAGATCCCTCTGGAGAGCCGTCCTACCCTCAAGCAGATCAACACGCCCGCCTAGCTTAGTGTCATCTGCAAACTTACTGAGGGTGCACTCAATAGTTATTCAGGGAGGGCAACTTTGGCATTATTTTAATGCTATTATGTAAAGAAATATTTTGGCTTTATAAAGTGCAGCGTATGTTGAAGTTGTACAGAGGAGCCATGTTAATTTCTGCTGTGTTCAGTGTTTGCCAAATTGAAAAGAATGAGATCTGTAAAGAATATTTTATTTTTAAGCACAGAAGAGATTTTTAGGAGTCCAGAATAAAGAATAGAAAATAAATGAGAAAATACATTTTTAAATTACCAGGATATTCTTCTTAAACACACTGCTAATAGCAGTTATATCTAATTTGGTCATGCCACTATTTCTTGGTTAAAACTTTAGGATGAAGTATATTACTATATCTCTATCTTGAAATTACATTATAAAACACTTAGGGAATTATCTGCAAGGTAGGTTGCTTAACCTCTGATACAGACACTATATACATTTCTTACTTTGTAGGATCAACTGTATTTTGATTTATCTTTTTTGTTTTTTTAATTCAGCCTGGCTTTGTTTCACGGACACACTAATGGAAAGAAAATGAAAAGTTTAGGTAGTTATGTTTGTTGTCAGTGCTGCAGGGTCCTTTGTAATACTGGAAGTCTCAACCAAAGCTTTGTTACCCAGAATCGATGAGCTCTGTTTCAGGACCCTACCTCGTTGCTACTCACCAGAAAGCTCTTGCAAATTTGAGGAATTAGTTACAATATCTTAAATGTATGACAAGTCATTCTAAGCATTTTTGAATACTCCTGTAAAATTGTCCTTGTTAGAGTTAGAAAGGTAATACTTCCCATATTTAACCTCCGAGGCATTTCATTATAAAAGAACATATCTGTGAGTTCCACGCATAAGTGTTTTAGAAATATTGAAATACAGACAGCCAAAACAGATCCATGTTTCCCATGTCTTGATCTTCATGCTGTCGTTTACATATATGCAAGAATATAAAGAACTAAAATGTGTGTGGAAAGGGAGATGGTTTAAGTGTGTTCAGATTGATTCTTAGTTTGATCAAAGGTATTTAATGGGCCACCAGATTGACAGAAAGCTATTTGAAAAAGCTTTCATGCTTCTATACCCTTTTTAGCACTATAGGCACTGCCCTTCCCCTTTATATGTACCTGAAACTGAGCAAAGTTGTATTTTGCAGAGTTGTCTACACCCTCTTCTTTCATGTAACCGGTTCTGCAGTGTGTCCCACCTGAATTGTAAATAAGCTTGTAAATAAGTGTTTTTTTTTTTAGCACAACCTATAGCATTTCTTTTTCCTGGAACTTTTTGAAAGGATTTATTTTGATGTGATACTGGTCATTTCAAAAAACTTTGTTTTCATGAGAGTCCAGTTTCTCAGCCTGATTACATAAGGTGTCTGTGTGTATGCAACAGTGGGATAGGGTTTGCCATCCGTCACAGATGCCTATCAGTCATGTGGATGGCTAGCAGCCATTAAATGTTGCCACCAACCTTTATTTCATTGTTTAGGAAGCAAGAGACAAAATTCTCAGAGTTCTTTCAGGTGAGGAAAAGGGCAATAACCAGCTGATAAAAGGGCATATATAAACTTTTATGAAGATGAAAATATCACACCAATTTATTTGCATGATGTTATATTGTGTGTGCAGACCAAATTAAAAACGGTCATCAGATCCGTGTGGCTTGGTAGGTCTGGAAATCCCTGGGGTCTGTATAGGGAACCTCCACACAGCATGAGCATTTAGAGTGTGATTGCCACCAAGTCAGTACTCAGAATGAACAGATTTTCCTTGCTTTGACTTGGTCACACCAGAAACTCAAAATGGGCATTCAGTTTCTAAAGCAGTGTTGAAAAAGCCATTCCCTTTGGCTTACTTTGCATGGGTCCTTTCGTTCAGTTCTCCATTCTACAGCAGCTTTCCAAAGCTCCCTACCTATAATGCTTTAGACCATTTTCTCCTCTTTAGTAAATTCCAGATACCTTTCTACTCTTCTGATCAGACATGACATAAATAACATTTTTGGTGAAGGATTTGGATGGGGTTTTCATCAAAAGCTGAAAATAACTCTGCATTATATATTTGCCACTTAATTGATGAGAATATATGAAGCTCTTAATGAGGAAGGTGCAACAAACTTTGGAGAAATCTGATAAAAGTGATGTTAGGTCTAAAGATTGATCTATATGGATAAAGAAATAACGCATTACACAGTCCAAGATGCATTGAATCGACACTAATGTCTTGGAAACAACCCAGATCATTCTGAGGAAGGAAGAAACTGGAGCCTTTCAAAATATTCATTTTTTATTTCTCAGAAGGAAGAAGTACAAAATTGCAGTATTTGCTGCCGTTAAAGGAGATCTGTACAGCTACATCTGGCAACGTTCTGTATTAAAGTTTGGTTTTGTTTTGAGGTTAAGTGCTGAAATAAAATGTCTACTTACAATTCACTTAAGAATTGGGCGGAGTTGTATGTGTTACCATACATCAAAAGCTTTATTTTGAACATGGGATATTTAAGTGAGCCACTGGTATAGCTTCACCTGCTTGTGGTTTTCTTTCTCTGAGTTTCTAGGTGATTCATTTGGAAGCTTATAATAAGATACAACATCTGAAAGTGTTCTGAGACAAGAGTAGAAACTTGGCATCCTGTGTATGGTTACATGTAGTTGTATTGTGCATCTTTTATTTTCTTCTTTTTTTATTTTTGAAGAAGACTAACTTTGAATTTAAAGATATTGGCGATCTTGACTATTGTGGGGTACAGAAGTACAAAATAAAAATGACAAAAAAAATGTCTAGACAAATCAGTTTAAGCTATAACTTTTCTCTTTACAGGTGACAGAATTATAAAAGTCAATGGAGAAAGTGTTATCGGGAAAACATACTCTCAAGTCATTGCTTTAATACAGAATAGGTAAGATACTAGTATTTCACTATGTGCCGCACTTGTGTTTTTGATACTAGGCAGCAAATGACCGCTTATGGTGGTTCTGAAAAAGTCATCATATTTTTAAATTTTACTATTTCTCTTTTCATGTATTTACTGAATGCTGAGAAAGGTTTGAGAATGGGTGTGCTGAGTTGTGGCACAGTCCTTTTATGTCAGTACTTGTCCCTTGTCAGCAAGTCACACTGAGTGCTGTAGAGGAAGGTTGTCTGAACTGAAAATAGGCAGATTAGGTATACATACACCACAGATACATGTGTAAATGTAAAAAAAAAATCAGAAAAATCTACCTTGCTTATGAAATCTTTTACCTAGAAATCAGCATATCTGGTAAAGGAAAAATTCTATGCTAGTGCACACCTGCAAAACATCTGCAGTACATCTTGGCTTTCCTCTATTTTGCAGTGAGTTATGAACCTTGCACAGAGTTGAGGAAATGGTAATATTTACTGTTCCTGCAACTCACAAGGGCTTGTTAAATCATGTCCATACATGAATCTAGACACTTGTTTTCATGTCTGGTATCTGCCTCCGTTTTTATAGTTTTTTTGGTGTCAACTTCTGTTCTATAGCAACAAGTTTCCAATATAATAATGAGTTATGTGGAAAAAAGGTATTATGATCAGCGTGGAAAAATGTTTTCGAAGTATATATCACACATCCCGTTCTATTTTTAGTGAATCTTCATGCATTAAGACTTAGTTATGCTTACAGTTAGAAGTAGGGGAAATAAGATCCTGATCTTCCTATTTCAGAGGAGTCTATTCAAGATTTCATTCAAAATACATACATCCCAGGTGCATTTTTTTTGAAACAGCAAAATTCTGTGTTCAAAGGTACGACAGGCAAGGTAGACTGAAAGCATTTTGTCATTAGTACTTTCTATACAAGAGCTGGAAAGATGGAATCTACCTTTTTTTTATAACCTTTACTGGAGATAACGCTAGCCATGTATAATTTCTTCATTTTGTGTTTGTACAGAGAGTAATATTGTACAAGACAGAGGACATGACATTACATGCCTAGTGGGTACATCAGTCAATGAAATCTCTTACCTTAATCCAAAAAGAGAGAGAGACCAGTCACATCTTCCAGTGGTCTGCATGGCCAGAGATTCTTAACTCTAGGTCTGCCTGTGAATAAAGTTTTATTCTCAACTCCGTGAGTGCAGCAGCATGCAACTGCTGTGCACTGTGGATACATCAGGGACACCTGAACAAGGCCTTATCAGTGATTATCTAGTGCAACCAGGAATGGTACAGCACGCTGCTGCATCTGTCCCTCTAATTCCCATGAGAGCACAGAAGATGAAGGGATGCTGTTGTTAGTTAGGAGATGAGAACAATTTGTTATATTGAGCCACATGTGTACATGACAGAAGATCGTAACAAAAGGTCATGTATATCCTTGAGTGTTTTATACAGAAAATACAACCATCAGGAAGTGTTGAGCTGAACCTCTTAAGATAAATATTAATTATGATCCATAAAGAGAGCTCAGACTCCAGATCAAGTGTGTCTTCCTTGTAGCTTACAGTCAACGCTTCTCATATGACTAAAGAATGAAGTCTCTGGTTCTTTGCTTGAAAATAGTATTTTTGAGCTCAGAGCAGTTTATTCTGCACATTAAGTATTTTATTTCATGGCAAGTAAAATTATGTTACGGTGTATGCGTCTTGCTTTAGCGTGCCGTTCTTGCATCAGCATAGCCATCCTGGGTCAGACTGATTGCCTGTTTACGTTGGTATCCTCTCTGATAATATCCCAGTGATAGATTCTTAGGAGAAGACTATGAAAACAGAATGATACTTGGTCAAATAACACTAACCCACTTTCCAGAAATCCCTGGTTTAGGAACTTGCCGAACCAAAGATTTTATCTGCATCACTTGATCTAATAGTTCTTGATAGGTTGGTCTTGCACAAGTTCACTTTTGAACGTACTTAAACTCTTGATGCTAAAAATAACCAGTGACACAGTGTTTGCTCTGTTTTGTGTCTTAGCTAATCTTTCATCCAGCACACCTTTGTTTCTTCAGTTGGCTTTGTGCAAGCAACTTGCTGAAAGGCCTTTTGAAAGGCTAAGTTGTCAGTTGAAATCCGCTTTATTCATGACTAAAGACAGTTTCATTTATAGTCTCACTATGTTGTGTGATGGGTTTCTGGACATTTTAATTACTGTTTTTAATTACCCTTTCAAACATATTGCTGACTGTAAATGCTTATTTTTTTGTAATTTTTTTGATCATCTTCAGAACCATTTTTAAGGATACAATACATTTTATCCTCCCTTACCTCTAAAGAGAAAGTTCCCGCCCCATACTCACTGGTCAGCTGTTTTGCAATGAAACTCAGTTTGGACTTAAAAGATTTTTAAATTAGATTACTCCTGCAGCTCCATTTCCATAGCTGCTCATTATTTTTCTAGACAGTTGTTCAATTTTAGCTGTTTGTCCTCATTATTTAATGCTGTGGACATCAGAACTTAGCTGCCTTACATGATCCCTATAAATTCCAGTGGGACTTATGGATGGGATATAATTCAGCCATGTTTTGTATTCTTCTCAGAAAAGTTTTAAGCTGTGTCTGGAACATTACCTATTTTGCTGTGGTTGGAGATCGCAAAGCTAAACTTACACTGATTATTTTGTCTGGAAGGTGAAGGGCACACCTCAAAAGAGCTGCTAGAAATAACTGTGTCTTATAAGATTAGTCATGAGATCCCTTCTAAGTCAAGTTTTCATACTCTTTACCAATAGTTGTTAGTTTGGTCCATTAAGAATTTATTCTCATCTGTTTACACAATCAACTTGGACATGTGTTGATTACTAATGTAAACTCTGTAAATTATTTATGGTCCTAAACAAAACAAGAAACAGATTCTGATTACCAACTGGTTTTTTTTGAACTGTGGGGAGCTTGAATGATTAAGTCTATCCCGCTTGTTTCTCTTTGCAAGTTCTTCTTGAAATTGATGGTATTACTCAGAAACGTACAGAATTTAGCTACTGAATTTGTTTCATTAACACAAAATAATGCATCAAAAGATAGTCTTTTTGATGGCAGTGCATCATAGTGCTTTAGAGTTAATACATTTAAATGTCACTCTCAAAATTTGTAATGAGTCATTTGCATGATAGGTATCTCTGAGAATTTCCAATAACATGTCTAATATTTTAGTGTAAGCTGCCACTTTCTGTGTGGTGGTTCTTATTAACACTTTCTAGTTCATAATTTGCATGCATATTATATAGTACAATACAACAAAAGTATTCCTTAATGCTTTTTGTTTCTGATATGAGAATTGAAAAACATTCTGAGAGCACTTCACAAAATATAAAGTAGGAGGGTCCAAATTGTGTCCAGAAGGTTTTGCAGGCTGGAACAGAATAGTTATGTAATTATTTGAGTTTTTTGCTCCTCAATTGAACCCTTTCCTCTTTTGCATGGCTACTAAAGAAGGTATTAAACTGTGTAACTGGATTCAATCCCTTTCTTTGGGGAAAAAAAAAAGGGAATTGGGTTGGGCACAAAAAGAAAAAAAAACAGGACACTTGTGTAAGAGAGGACACTTGTATAAGAGAATAGTTTGTTCTGTGTCATAAGAAGAAACCTTTCCTGTACTTGAAGTGGAAAAATGCTATTTATCATATTTTTGACTTCCAAAGTCTTCATCCTGCAAACAAGCATTGATTATTATCAAACCATACGTGGCCTAATGCAGTTTACACATACATGCTACCCACACCTAGAAATGAAATCTGAGCACTTCACTGGAAATGCCTCAAGCTATGGTATCTCTTGCATATTCTCTTTTTGGTTTACTATTGCTAAATAGTTTCATATCCATACAAAGGAGTTTAAGCAAAAGTCAGCTCCTGATGACACAACTTTTAAAGAATCATTTTAAATAGTTTTGCTGTTTAGGCATTCAGTCAAAATGGGAAATGCTATTGTAAATGCAGATAAAAGTCAATGCTTTTGTGTTTCTTAAAATCAGTATTCTCAAAAATCTTTAATTGAAGATTTATTTTTTCCTAAGCTGTGCATGGACTGAAAAAGAAAAACTTTATCTCTGCTGATCTTTGGTTTTAAAACAAGTAATTTATGCTGCTTGGTGATCACTTTTTTTTTTTTTTTTTTTTTTTTTTAAAAATAANTGAAACCAAATACCCTTACTCTGCTATTTTGGAATGCAGCCTTACGTCTGTGGTTGCTAACAAATGGAAAAGGAACCACAAAATAAAAACATTTTTCGTATAAGAAAGGATAATAAATCACATTACATGTTTGAGAAGATGATTTTCTGCAGAACTAAGAAACTGAGGCGGTTCTCAGTGCTTCATAGACTGTTCTGTGTGCCCTGAAGTTGGTGCCCCATCTCTGTGCTGGTTTTGTCTTTTCTCAGCAGATGTGTCGTACTGCCCAGTAAAGATAAGCTAATTTCCAGTCTGATATATCCAGTTAGGTTGTATGCTTTTTTTTCATGTGCTCATATTGATCAGTTTGTTTAAATAGCCTTTCTTCTTGTGACATGTACCGTGAGATTTCTAAATAACAGTCATAATCTCTTCATTTTCTGTTTTGTGAGCCTAGTTAAATAGTTTGTACAAGCCATCTCATTGTTGTAGCCTTTATCTGTACCTGTTCCAGTTTACATTTAGTGAATGTGACTAGAGTATTCCTCTATCTCAGATGAGATAATGATTTCAGCTGTTCTGTATCCAATGTTACAAGCATAGACTTCTCTCTTGCTTGCAAAAATACTTTCTTTTTCTGGTGGATACTAGCTGTGTGTTTCACTGTCCTACAACATTTGACTTTGCATAACCGATACATTGTACACTTGGTGTCCTGATTTTGTCTGTATTTAGATTGTATTGATTGAACTGTCTGGATTCCTGGATCTTTATGCTGCTGCTGCTTTTGGTTACAGCGATTCAGACTGACAAACTCAGCATGTATAAATAGCAAGCGTTTTTCATCCGTATTTCAGATGTCATCTGACTGACTAAATATGTATAAGTTGATTCTGCTAGGAGGTGATTGGAGCGGAAAGGTCTAAGTCAGTGCTAGCCTTGCTATTGCCCCACTTTTCACATGGTGTGGTGGTTATGGCATTTCCCCAGCAATTTCAGGGAGTGCTTCAGTTAGACTTCAGTTTTAAATGGAAGAAAGAGAAATTTTAACCTGTGTTCATAGATTTGCCACCTTGTTTTGTCTGAGGAGCTCCAAACAACTACTGTACCTTAGGACTAGAGAAAAAGGGAAAAAAACAAGCAAACAAAAAACCCCCCAAACCACCAACAAAACTGACAAAGACAGTGTGTTGGCTTAATACACTGGTTTTACTAAGGAAACAGATGTACTCTTCAGTCAGAGTTCTGTTCTACTTTTACTTGCTAAGACTCTAATGGAAATCAGTGTTTCTGTTGTGTAAAGTAATTTGACAGAATAGCTGAGTGTCGGAGCTTTTTAATGGTTTTGGTCTGTGGAAGCTAATGAATCATCTTTTGTAACACGAATTTAAAATCTCTTCCAAAAGTTCACCTGTGGTGTTTTGTTTCTGTTTGTTTCAGTGACAGCATATTGGAACTTAGTGTTATGCCAAAAGACGAGGACATCCTTCAACTGGTATGTTTATGAAGCTTATATTCAGACAATGTGTTGATTAAAGAAAAATGTCTTGCTGTTGGCTACAAAGTCTTTGAACTGTGCTACCAGCAAATAATTTAAGAGTTAACATTTATCTCTCTGTCATTCCTTAGATATTTTCCTACTTGCTTGCCATCCCTGAAATTTCAGAGGAATCCAAATATAGGGGAGAATATCTTCTTCACATGATATTTGTACTATCTTGTTAAAAAAAATATCTTGGAATAGTGTTTGTATTTTTATTATATATTGGATTAGTTTCCGTATGTTAGAATTTATGAATTGGATTGCTTTCTTTAACTAGGTGGTATAATGCTAAAGAAGTTGGGAAATATTACTAAATTTAAATTAAAAGACTAGCATATGGCTCTTAAAATTAGCTTTTGTTAATTTGCTAATTGTCAGTGGATTTCCAGGAAAGAAGGGAGGTGATGAGTATGCCGAAGGTTATTACCGCATCTTTTAGTTGTAACTGCTGTAAATATTTTGTTACATGAGGGGGTAATGGTTTTAAACTGAAAGAGGGCAGATTTAGATTACGTATCAGGAAGAAATTCTTTACTCTGAGGGTTGTGAGACACAGGTTCCCCAGAGAAGTTGTGGCTGCCCCATGCCTGGAGGTGTTCAAGGCCAGGCTGGATGGGACTTTGAGCAACCTGGTCTAGTGGAAGGTATGCCTGCCTATGGCAGGGGTGTTGGAACTGGATGATCTTTAAGGTCCCTTCCAACCCAAACCACTTTATGATTCTATGGTTCTCAGTTTGAACTGAGGTCCTGCATACGTAGTGAGATAATTCATCTGCTATTTAGCGTCTCTAAGTCCAAAAGAGCTGTGAATAAAATATGATGTGTAAGTGCGTATTGTGAAAAACACCTAACGTATTTACATGGTCTAGTTTATTTTTAGTTGGAAGTACAGGAAAGGAGAAGACGACAAGCAGGGCTTTCTGGTTGGTAGTTGGAAAATTTTATCTTCTAATCCACACAGAAATAGTAAGACTTGACTTTAAACAACAATTAAGAAAAACCTGTGGGTTTCAGTAGCTGTTATCCAGTATTAAAGGACTAATTAATGGGTAAAGAAAAAAAAAACAAACAAGAAACTCTGGTTTGAGCTGAAGGTGAAGATAGAGGGTAATGTAGGAACTCAGCCAGTTAGGCCAACAAGCCAAGATTATTAGAATAGAAGTGATGTTTTGAGAACATTTGATAAAGAAATATTCCAGTAATCCTGTACAGAAAATGTTGGGGACAGGAGGTGAATTTTGATTGCATGAATAAGAAGGAGGGAAAAGTTGGGGGGTTTGGCTTTAGTTTGGGGGAGGGGAGGGTTGTTTTTTTGGGGAGGTGGTGGTTGTTTTTTAAATTGGAACTGTGAATATGTAGAAATGAAGAATAGTTCTAACTTTTAAATGATCTGAATGGCCATGTGCATCTAAGGGTCTGGGCAAAGCAAGATTTGTAGGTTTACCTTTGTATTTGGCTGGGCAAGAAGCTCTTAGGCACGTCTTCCCTCTGCTGATGAAACATGAAGCACAAGCTTCAGGTGAAGTGTAGATGAAAAATAATTGATTTGAATATAACTTGTTATACCAACGAGTGAGATAATGGGGGCAGAGGAAGAAAGACAGATGATTGTTGCCTTTGGGCTAGAGAAGAATATTAGTAAAAAGAAAATAAGGTCATTCTCCTGGAGGAGATTGAGAGGTAAAGGAAAGACAAAAAATATCTTCCTCTGGGAGTTCTAGAAAAAAAAATGGAGATGTGTGGGAATAATTTCCAGGTGTCATAAAAAAAAAAAAGTTTCTTTTGAGTTGTAAGATGTGGTAGAGTTGTGAATTTTATATTCTGTGCTCCTCTTCTGAAGTTAGGAAGAGGATTAGGTTTGAGACGTGGAGTCATCCTTTTGCAAAAAATGCTTCGCACTGCCTGTATAGCTTGTATGAGTTCCTTCTTGACAGTTGTTTGCTGTTGTGTTGGGTTGGTACATGATTATAATACAACATGGAGGAGTTTATGCTCCTGTTTGCTGTGATGCATTTGTTTTGGTAAAAGTGGGCTTGTCTTGAGGACTATCAGTTCCACGTAGCATCTACCAGAGGAAAGCCATGAAGAGACAGATGTTTTCTGTATTCTGCAAGACTGAGCATTGTGTGTACTTGGGCTTACTGAAAAAGACTTTCTGATAGCTGCAGTTTGTTCATGGAGTTCTGTCATAGTCTGTATTTTAGTATATATGTTTTCAGGTGTCAATTTTTGATGGCAGAGTTGCAACATGTGGAGATGCAGGTGATAAAAATTAATTGCATCATACAACAGAAGTCATCAGGTATGGCCTGTGGTTTTCTCCCTTTTAGACCAGCACAGAGGAGGAAAAATCTTACCACTTCCAAAATAACAATTAGCAGCCTTTTGAGGCACAGTGCACCACTGTAACTTCAGTCAAATGAAAAGTCTATGCAATTCCCCTGAAGATGGTGATTATTAATCTTCAGCCTTTAGATCTTAGGATCTGCTGTTCTTGTGAAAAGAATTTGGTGAAGAACTTTGCTCCACTCAAAGTTGAACACTCATGGTTAAAATATTTTCAGAGTAACAGCACAGAATGTTATTCCTTCCACTCCCTATGAAAAGACAGTAACTTTTTGTTTTCAGCTGAGAAACTGCATACTTTTTTGTTTTTTTTTTTTTTCTTCTATTTTTATCTTTGTGATTAATGCTGTATTAGCTTTTGTGGAAATCTTATGTCTAAATAAAATATAAACCTCAGAGCAAGTTCTTATTCCAGCATGAAGTACAGCTTGTATCAGTGATAACAATAATCTCTGTAGTGGTAGTGTCAGTATATGTGCAAAGTGAACAATAAATGGAAAGGTACAATGCCCTTATTAATAGAGGAAAAACGTATACTTTTGTCACTGAAGTTTGTTATGTAAGTTATTACAGTATGTTAAAGAATTTAGTTATTTGACATATGTCAAATTTTACTGTAAGTATCTTCAAATGGTATCATTCATTGTAAATGATGCTAAATACTGATATGCTGTAAAAATAGAAAAACTCAAAGCACTACTGGATATTGTAGTAGGAGCTGATGAAAGGTTTATCTAGCGCAATGAGGATGAAATGGTTTCATTATATTCAGGAATGATACTGATTGTGGTAAGTTTCATAGTATTTGGCAGCCTATTCCATGTGGTGATGACTAAGTTAACATAAAGAACACAGCTGCTTGCTTCTATCCTTAGTTTGCTATTTATAAACCTTGAGTTTAGTCTTCAGAAATATCCATATATGTCTGTGAACCTCTTGGTATATTGAATTTCCTGAAAACACGGCTTTAAATCCATTCATCAATAGTAACAATGAAGTGGTCCAATCCCCAGGTCATCACCTTCTGTGGCATCTGCACACTCCTTACTTAGAAGGGAATTACATGTGAAATCCTGCCATTAGCGAAGTCAGCATCAGTTGTGTTCGTTCGCTGGCATGATCTTGGAAATGTCACTCTGGAGATGGGGGAAAGGGCATTTAAAATATCTCTATCCCTGACAAAAACTTTAACTCTTGACAACTGTGAATGTGATGGGGGTTTTTCATGTTCCTCCTCAAATTTGAGATTAGTTTACTTAAAATAACTCTTTTCATAATTTTGAAACATTTGTGGGTATGTAACCGTTTTGAGACCATGAGGAGGAGGAGGATGATGAGGATAATAATAATAATCATAATCATAATAATATACTCAAGTGTTTCAAATTTGATGTATCTATATACAATTTCTATGGCATTTGCAACCTTTTTTTGACAGAATTTTGGCATCTTGTAGGTTTTAGTACCACTGACTTTATACGACTGGGAAGACACATTTAGGTCAATAACAAATAGCTCCTTTTCTCAAGTGTATTTAATGGAATTGCCAGTTTGTAGCCTTTGGATAACAAATTCAATACTAAAAAATTGTTAAAATTGTGACACTTTTCAGTTATTCAAAAGTGTTTTGTGCTACACAGAAAATATGGAATGTAAAGGTGCTCCCTAGAAAGTGAAAACTGAAATTGCTAAGCCCGCTTGCAGGTCAGCCTTACTATGACTCTTGTCAGTAGACTGTAGTGTCTAATGTGTATGTGTTAGGCTGTCCTTAGTATGCAAGATTCTTGGACCCTTTTTTTGAGGTATGTTCGTGTTGGATTTGCTTGTTTCCTAGTCATTCCTTGTGTATGTAAAGAAAAATGTAGTCTGCAAGTCACAGAATTTTTAAGTATCAGGCACTTGAAAATATCACTCTTAAAAATTGCATCTTTAATATGATCTACACTGGAGCTGTTCATTTGGAAGGTTATTTGTAATGTAGCATATTAATGTTTACATATAGAGTTTATTATATGTAAATATACGTAAATATTAATTTGTAAATATGTGTATCTAATTTGTGTATGTCTGTATAAACACACATGCTGTAGGTTAGTTATCCAGATGTTTCATCTTTCATTTTCTGGCACTTCCCTTGCGACCCACTCATCTTCCCTAACTTTTGTCCTACCTCCAACAGGTTTATTCAAATATGTTTTAAAATATAATTTCCTCATAGGAATTGCCCCCAAAAGTAGCAACTGTTTTCACCATTAAATTTTAATAGTGTACAAATACATTGAAACATGCCTTAGCATTCCAGAGAGATCTCTATACTTTCATTCACAAAATGATTTTTTTGGTCATTCTGAGAATAATGGTAAATGTGGAAATAAAAGGGAGCTGTTTACTACTATATGTTTTTGATACTTTTAGTTCCCTCTTGTGTATCTTTTCATTTACATCTTAATCTTTCCTTAAAATTACAGAGCTTTGAAACTGCATATCAATAACTGAAAGTTGACCAGGTTTGAACAGAAATGCTTCTATTGGCATAGATAATAGGGGAACAAAAAAAAACGTAGATGGGAATGACTGGGAAAGCAAGTGATAGTCAATTGAACCACATCCTCCTCGCCCCTGCCCCTTCTAGTCAGGCAGTAGGGAAGTTTTCAGTCTGGTGGGAGGTCTGGGCAGAAGAGAAGAGTTTGCTGCTTTGTCATTTCTGATACTTACCATTTTTGTGGAACTGGGCAGCTCTTAAGGCCTTGTGGTGCCCTGAAATTGCCAGTGATGCACTTGTATTAAAAAACATAGCTTACATAAGGAAATGTATTCTAGAGTTTTATATGCCCCAGTAACCTCATGCCTCTGACTGCAGGTCTGCCTGCAGTCAACCTAAACAATATTGTCTTCTTTTTTTTCCTGAGGCCATCCAGTTGCATCAGACCTAACGGAGCAACATGGGTGTTTCATTGGCAAACTGTGAAATATTTTCATTTGCTTTACTTTAATACTTAAAGATGTTTTCATAAGTAGCTGTATTTAGTCCAGAGTCTTGGAGCATTTGTTTACTTTCAGATTTTGTACCGATGCAGTTACTAATGTGCGCAGAGGTTAATATTAAAGCTCTGGCAGCAAGTGCAATGGAAGGAGGGGTGCGGTGTGAAGGTGTAGTGACCTAGAAGAAAGAGACTTAAGCTTTGTTATCTAACATTGCATCAACTCACTGTGATTTAGACTAATATTTACAAGAAAGTGTCTTACACAGCTTGTATTTGGAAGTTGTATTTCTTGGGCTTAAGGCATTAAATTTGATATACTAAAATTTCACTGCCATTTGGAAGAAAGGGTGTGTGGTTTTGGTTGGGGTTTTATGTTTGTTTTTTTTTTTTGGGGGTGGTTCCCCCTCCCAATAATGTTTTGTGACCGTAGTGTATGCTGGGTGTCTCAGGCTGAAATGAAACCACTTGACCTGTATTACTAACATTCTTACCAGAGTAAACTATAACTGGGAAATATTTCCTTTTAAGACAGTGGAAAACCTTTTCTGATGTGCAATTCCCATAGTGATGTTAAATGTGGGAATAAGCTAGGACCAGGGAAGAGAAGAATTTATTAATAAAGAAACATAATCTGAAGACAGACTGTTTGGAGGAGGAAGGAAGAATAATGCCTCAAGCTCAGTCTTGCAAGGTGCTGGGCAGATTAGCTTCTGATTCATCAAAACGCTTATCTCCAATTTTGCAAGTAGTTCGGTTGAAATTAGTGTTATTCATCCTCTAGTGAAGTGTACTCAAGCATACTCATCCTCAGTGAAGCATGCGCCTCTGTGCTTTTATGGATTTGGACTAAGGGGTATAGTACATGGTTGGCTCAAGCTCTTGAAAGTGCAGTGTTTCACCGTGATTCTTACTAAGAAGAATCCTTGTGTGTGTCAGCTGTCATTATTCTGATATCAAATGGCATAAAATTCAGTGGGGAAAAAATGCAAACCAACCCCTTCGTTTGAATTTTAGAGAGTTAGTAAAATATCTTGTAGAATGCTTTATTTGCCTAAGATTTATTTTGCATATCATATGTCATGAATGTATTACCTTACCAGTTAAACGCTTCATGCACTAATGGTTATAACATTCGCAGTAAGAAATTAATTCTTTGCCACAGGAGTTTGCAAACTTGGTGTAAACAAAATCAGATTGCAAGGTGGGGAAGAAATTGTACCCAGTAACTAGAAACACGCTGAGTTCTTACTGTAAGTGCAGCAGTTTTCTTCTAGTAATTGTTGCAGAGCTGTTATCCGTCAAAGCCCTTAATGTTGCTCTAAATTGTTGTATTTGTATGGTAAGCTTTCCATAACTATCGTTGTTTTGAGAAGGTGGGAAAGAGCTCATAAAACATCAAGACTGATTTTTCGATCATGTTGGAACTTCTGAATAACTGCTGAGTACCCAACTCCTGTAGGAGTTGAAGTGGCTTGGCTGTTGTCTGATCAGGAACATCACTGATCTGGATATTAAAAAAAATATATTTTTTTTTAAGTTGGAAGTGGTTTGGTTGTTTTTTTTTTTTAAAGGCTTTTTTAAAGACTTAAATTTAAGTCATACCCCAATGGCTATTTAATGAGTATATCCTCTATTGCAATCACTTAGAGGTTAAGGTAGTATTTCCACATACTGTATCATTTGAGGCACTGAAGGGAGAAGAAAATGATAATAAAACTGTGTTTTATAGAGAGTTGCAAAATATGTTAAGTATCAAAATAGTGTATGAATGCTAGTAAGTATATTGCTATACTTTGCATTTTTTAGTCTCTAAACCTCTTCTAAAAAATTAACCATCACATTCTGTTTAAAACAATTAAAATATTTCAGAGTAAGAAGGCTGGTAATATATCATTCAATGTGACATTATTCAGAACAGATTTGTGCATTTCTTTGTAAGTTGCAATATTTCTCTGTAGGTCCTTAATCAGAATTATGAAACAAAGATATTTGATATTCCTTTGTGGAAATGTCATGGCCGCTATTTATAAACTTTTTCCTTCGTGGAAAAGAGTTCAGCTCTGTTTCAGTGGTTTCTTGGGAAGTGGGCAGAATGAGGTTGAAAGGAGAGCTACACTTTCTATCATCAGTATCCAGTAACTCTTATCTTACTGAGAACTGGCTGGCTGGCTGGCTATACCTGCAATCATGGAGACATACATTTTATTGAGCAGAGGGGGGAGAAAGCCTAGCTGAGCTCATTTTAGACCCTGTGAGAATGCTGTCTTTTGAAGAAGATGTTTTAATATCTGTGATAAATTTTGTCAAGAGCTGAGAACTAATTTTTGTACTTGTTTGTAGTTTTCAGCTCTGATCAGATTGCATGAGTTTTGGAATTTAGCCTTTCTGCTGTCAAAGTCAATGACACATTGTTTGTCATGGGCATATTTTACAAAAACATAAACACAGTGTATTTTATATCGGTGTAAGGTGTGCGTATCCGTATCCCGGGTTTTGAACTGTTATCAGCTGTGTAAAATAATAATTGTTTTCTGATTGGAGGGGGAGATGATTGTTTTTGTCTTGCATGCCAGTAGTCTCTTGCTCTATCTGTTTTCTGGGTCTTCAACATCTTTTCCTTTTTTTTTTTTTTTTTTTTTTTTTTTTTTTCCTTNACAGCCTATCAAGATCTTAAGTAGACATTTATTTAAGATTTAGAAATACTTAGCTTCGCATATTTCTTCCCTCCATTAAATGTGCCAGTGGAAACCTGGCTTGATTTTTACTATGACTGGAGGAAAAAAAAAATACAAATCACATGAGTAGAGTGTTTCTGCAGCATCATTCCTCTAATTTCAGATGTACAGCTTGAAGGCAGCTGCAGTCAGCTGACAGTTTGTGGTCATGTTCAGATATATGTGGGGAAGGGGCGTGCTGTTTTAAATGCATAATAAAGCTGTTGTTTCGTCACCAGGAAGCGGGGATGGTAGCAGCCCAGGGGAAATGAGAGACAGCAATGTTGCTGTAGTGGAAGGGAAGTCTTGCTGCACAGAGCCAGAGCTCTCTGCAGGCAGCTGTAGGGATGCACCAAGGCAAAATGGCACAAATGTCTTTTGCTTTCTGTAAGGGTAGAGGATAAATGCGAGGAGCAGATAGAAGCCTGAGATGGACATGCTCACAAGGAGGGTGAAGTTATTTTTTATGCTCTGCTGCCCTTTACGTCTGTTGGTACCTTCCAGTGAAATCGGTGTAGTTGTATTTTTAGCTTGCTGTATCCAACATCAATATGACAACATAATTCTGTCTTTACATCTGTAAGCAGCTTTTACTATGTTTTCCTGTTTTCTGCCAGCTGCAGTTTACAAAGGATGTCACAGCACTGGTAAGAAATGTACAGTAGCCATTTCTGTGATGGTTTTATAAAGCATGTTTTTCTTAATGATTTGTGAGAAACAAGAATATGAAACAGCAAGTTTGTTGGAAATGAGCTAGATAGTCTGAGCTGAATTTTCTTCATAATGCTAATCTTTTAATTTGTGGTTTGTGCCTGTGTTGTTTGGTCGGTTTTATCTCAGTGTGCTTTAATATTTTGCACTTCACTAATGCTCGGTGTAACATTGCAGCAGTATTGTAAATGCCTCGCCCTCCTCTGTACTTTGCTCTGTATTAATTTTACGGCTGCACTTGGGCTCTTATAACCTGTCTAGTGTTAAGACAGGGCACATTGATATTCTGGAACTGAGCATGTTAATGATTTGGACAGGAAATGCTGTGATATGATACCACGCCTAAGTGTGTAAAAGCCCTGAGAAATCATTTTAATCTTCTGTTGCATTGGCAGGCTCTGCATTGGCTCTTTATTTCATTATGTGTAAACTGAACAAAGTAATGCTGAAGTTTTTCAGTAATGGGATATTGTTTAAGTATGCTGTATGCTTCTCATTGATTTATTATTTTGAGTGTTCTGTTAATTTCACAATTATAAATGCTGCTTTTCAAGAACGCTACGGAAACATACTCGGTGCAATATAACCATTTTTTCTCAGGAGTCAGGCTCTTAAATATAGTGGAGCAAATAAATACACTAAGGAAATTAATTTGAGATTTTAGTTTGTGTTTCATTAGTGTGTGGACAGCAGTAGGTATGTATGAATTTTCATACTGTTTGTACCTTGAAGTTAAAAATGTTACAATTACATTTTTGCAGTAAGATTTGTGTGCCATGTACTGGCTGTCTCCTATAAAACGTAAGATGACTTACAGGGTGTTGGCTCACAACAAAGATATTAACTGCTTCAATTTATTCATTTTATGTTTAGGAACAGTAGCTTTTATGTAGAAGACATCTTAGAGGAGTGTGTGTATGTATATTTGTGTGTACTTTTTGTATGTACTACATTAAATGAACAGAGTTCTGTTACACATTAAGTGAATAGAGAATTTTCTAGTGCTAGTTGAATTTATTATGCAGCATTTTAAGCTGTCGATTGCTGTGAAATTCTGGTTTCTAGCAATGTGAAGCGTAAATGGGAAGAATGTGTGAAGAATCATGATAGAAAACAAAATTAAGGGGGAGACAAATACTGTGTTTTGTGCTCATGGATTTTGAGAAAGCTGCCTCAGTGCCCTACCTGCAGTATTTCCTAGAATTGATGATCAATTCAGTTTTTTGATTGTTGAGGGAGGGAAATGTATGTAATGTAATGTATGCTTGTTCTATTTCTGCTTACTAAGGGGATGGAATGCTATTTTTATCTTTTTAACTAACATTTTGTCTAAAATGATAGTGTGAATTTTGTCCTTGTCCTCTTGAAGCTTGATCGTGCAAATGCTAGATGGTGAACTTTTCCATCTCCCTCACAACTGAATACTCACTTATTCTTCTCTCCACAGGCATATTCCCAAGATGCCTACCTGAAAGGCAACGAAGCCTACAGTGGTAATGCCCACAACATACCTGAACCACCGCCAATATGTTATCCACGCCTGACATCCACAGCTTCTGTTATGGCACAAGCTTGTGACAAGGTATCTTCTGACTTCTCGCTGGGGAAACAGCAAGTCAGTAGACCAGTACGGGCATTGACACAGCCAGAGAGGGCCTACAGAATGGAAATACAAGTGCCTCCATCACCAACAGACATTGCAAAATCAAATACAGCTGTGTGTGTTTGCAATGAAACTGTAAGGACTGTTATTGTGCCTTCTGAGAAGGCTGTAGATTTGCCATCTTGTAGAAATAATCATGCTGGTCCATCACACAGGACAGAGGAAGTAAGATACGGCTTAAAAGATCAAACCAGTCTAAAAGCACGGACCACGTCACCATCTTCTTCAGTGTCCACTGCCATTGTACTTCCCCAGACTCCGATAACAAGGCCAGTTGATCCAGCCGGAACACTAAGTAAAGCTTCAAATTATGTGCTATGTCCAGAAGGAATCCCAAGCACTAGACCTCCTGCTCAAGCCATGGATTCGCCCTCAGTCTCTACTAATCATTACAGTTCTCCAACATCCCACCAGCATATAGACTGGAAGACCTACAAAACTTACAAAGAGTACATTGATAATAGGCGCATGCACATGTATGGCTCCCGAACAATACAGGAAAGGTTAGATAGTTTAAGAGCAGCTTCTCAGAATACAACTGATTATAATCAAGTGGTGCCAAATCGCACTGCTTCACAGGTACGGCGCAGGAGCACCTCTCACGACAGGGTTCCACAGTCTGTTCACATCAGGCAGAGAAGTGTATCCCAGGAAAGACTTGAAGATCCCGTATTGATGAAAGAGTGGCCACGAAGTGCTTCACAAGATACTCTAACTTCACCTTCGGTTAATGCTAGGAATCACAGGGCTCGGTCATGGGATTATCTCAGCAAACAGGGTGAAGTGCTAGAAACTTTTCATTCCGAGAATCTGATTGCAGATACTAATGGAGATCGGAGAAAGACTTACAAGTGGACAGCGTTTACTGAACAAGATGATCGGCGAGGTATTTATGAGAGATCTAGACAGCATGCATTTCACATGTCCCTTCGAGGTCAAAATTTTTCCATGGCTCCAAGTGCTTATATTTCAGACAACAGGAGAACAGGTAGTAGAGCTTCTCTGCCTGGTTCTCATTTTCAGAAAGTTTCACCAGATATAAAAATGTTGCAGTCTTCTCGAGACTTGCAAACTACTGGGGGAGTTTCAAAACCTACAACTGTTTCACAAGAGAGATTGTCTCTCGCACCAGCCAGAAGTTCTAAAAGTAGCTCTTTGAAGAACTCTGCTCCCTATGCAGCAAAACCATCGTTTCCCCTTAACCAGGGCCTGGATACTATTGCCAGCAAAGACCAAAGAACAGTAAATCACTTGCATCAGAGTGGTCTGTTAAACCAACAGTCAAGGATCCGAGCAGAAGGTGCCCCAGATCACAAAACAGAAACTGGCAAAACCATCCAACCCGCCTCTCTGTCTCCAGCTTCTGCCAAACTTGTTCAGCCAACAAGTGAGAGTTCAACTACCTCTGACAACGTAGATGGTTCCATCAGACAAAAGATTCATGATTTCGAAAGGGAAGATGTCCATGAGCCTGAAATTCTGCAAGCAGATGTTCAGGAAAATGACAAAGATACAGTGGTCATGCGGGACAAATCACCTTCTGGGCACCAAACTCCACAGCCTTTGAGGCATCAGTCCTACATTCTTGCTGTAAATGACCAAGAGGGAGCCTCAGACACTACCTGTTGGTTACCTAACGATGCTCGGAGAGAAGTCCACATAAAAAGAATAGAAGAAAGGAAAGCATCAGGTTCCAGCCCACCTGGTGACTCGTTGGCTTCTATTCCGTTTATTGGTGAGTTAAACTATTCCAGTGTACGTCATGTATTTTTCTCTGCTAAAGATGATGGAGAGCGCTGTGCCAGGTAGCTTGGCTGCTGTTCTTGTAAACCCTGAGGTTGAGGGCTGTTGGGGCTGTTTTCTCATCTAGAGTGCTATTAAGCTGGTAAAACTAAAAATATCCTTCCGTGGAGGAAAAAAATGTTCTGTTTTGTCTGGAGTCCGGGAGGATCAGTGTAACAAAAAGTCTACGGAGAAGTCTACGTTATATAACTGCATCTGGATATCACTCCACATAATGCTCTGATGTTATTTGTATGGACAACTAGCATTGGTAGCACCTTTCAAAATATTTTTACTTCTAATATAAAATACATTCAGAATCCAGTAAAGAGAGAATATGGATGCAAATCCACGTAAGGGTGATTTGTGAAAAAAAGTTCGTCAGCAGAATAGGTAAGGTGAAAGCTTTCTGAGACAAATACGGGATAGATGAAAGCTGTTTCAGGTGAAAGGATAGCAATAAAATGAAGTGAATTTGCAAGCAGAGAGACTAACATGGATATGAATTAAAGGGTTTGTGGAAGCAGAATGTGAGAAGGCACAAAGATTTGCCTGTGGACACCAACAGGGTTGGACTTATAGGGAGCTTATAGGAAGGAAGCTGAGCACTTTTGAGATAATTTGGAAGAAAAGAGGAACTCATGGAAGGATTGTAAGTAGTAGAAAAAAATAATTGAAATCCAGTTTTGGATATGTGAGGAATTGGAGTCATCTGCTGAAGAGTTTCAGTGGCAGAGCATTTCTGTTCTACTCAAGTAGTCAATGCCTATGTCATCTTTGCACCACTGTTGTTGATTTGGATTTTCTTTTGTTATGGCTGGTTTTATCCTTTGGAGTCTATATGTCTGTGGACCATTTTCCACAGGGGTTGATTTATAACTGACTGTGTGGTATTGAATTTAGTATAAGAAGTATTTAGAAAACTCTGAATTTTGATTCTCAAAGTCATGTATGTGAGAAACAACTCTTCTTCAAACTGTTCAGATTTTTTTACAGATTAGGTTAAGGGAGTTACAGATACATTGTCTTAGCACAATTGTGGATCTGCAGCAGTGATTNTTAAAGTAAATAACCAAAAATAGTGAAGAAGCTTTGTGTGCATCAAAGAATGGAAATCATACAAAAGATATAATAATTCTGTTCTTCTGATAGAATTTTGTTAAGGCATAACAAAACTGATTTCTTAGCTAGCAGATGGTTTTTATTTTGAGTTTTCCTTTTTGGGTGGGAGTTGTGTAGTTTTGGGGTCTTTTTTTATTACTGGATGCATCATTATCCATTGTAATTTTGGATTCTTCTTTAGACCTTGTAGATCTTTCTTCAAGCATTAGTACATAAGACGTGTAACTGGTCTTTGTGCAGGGTTTTTTAACACTCTGCCTAGAATCAACATTGGGCACTTGATCTGTTACGTGTGGTATTTGTCCTCACTTATTAGTGCTTGCTGGGAGTTTTCTAATCCTGTACAACTTAAACATCATGTAAAAGTCAGATCAAGATCGTCAAAATCAATCAAGCCCAATATTTTCTACACAGTCTTCTTTCTTGAATTTGACGAAGACTTGCCATGAACTCTTACTTAGTGGCTTGCTTCCAGATTTTAGGGAAACGTGGAAAAATGTGGTCCTGCTAGAGTGTGGGCATGGTCTGAGCCAACACAGTACTTGTGGCTGCCTTCCTAGCAAGGAGTTCTTTTGCCAGTACAGGTGCTGTGGAAAATTTCCACTACAGCTCCAGGCACACTAAAGATGAAATAACCCTCTCTGAATAGGAAGAGCATCAAATGCCATTAAGAGTGGGCATCTTCCTAAGTTAGAATTAATATTCATGATTCTAACTTTGTTCGTTCCACTATCATTATGCCTAATTACAGCTTCATTTGTTAAACCCCTTACTTAATCAGGCAGATAAAACCCTAGATCTACTTTGAAACTCAGTTAAAGGCTATTCAACTCTTCTGAAGGAAAATCACTTGGATTTTTCTGTTTTGTATTTTGATTTGGGTGTCCCTTCCCCCCCTTCTGTCTGAATATGTTACTTTGAATGAAAACATACCTTGGTCTTGGCAACCTCTCTTCCTTTATGTTTACATCAGCATAATTGTTTTTTGCTGTATTAGATTTTACTAGATATGATTAATTTCATAAATTCACTTACCGACGTTATTTGTACAGTAGATCTTTGGAGTAGTGTAAAAATGTAAATTTGAGGGGAATAAATATCTTCCCAGGTTACACATATTGCCATTTTAAATACTTTGTGGTGTGTTTATTTTTGTTATCACTTCCTGCTCATTAAAAGTAGTAGATATGGCCAGACCATATTTTGGTAGAAATTCAGCCAGAAACAGTTGGCTTATGCAGCAGTATTTTGCGATTAACCTGCTCTTGAGAATAGCACACCAGGATGATTTTAGAGTATCTCTTTGAAAGTAGCACTGTGCCCTGCACCACAAACAGAAATCCAAGCGGAGTTTCCATCAAGCTTGTTCATCGAAGATTCTCGCAGAGATGATGGTGGGTTGCTGAAGAAATGCCTTTTGGCACTACTCCTTTCACAAAAGACTGTTCTGAAGCAGGGAAATAAAATTTTGGTTTGCATTTGCGAACAGAAATGAGATATCTGTTCAGAGCAAACCTAGCAGGTATCTTTTATAGAAGAAATTGTTTTATTGGAAAAACAACAAGCAAGATATTGTGTGCTCAGTCTCTTCTTCAGGTAAGCAGATTTTCTTGGGGGATAAGGAAGCTGCCAGTTTTACCGGAAAACATACCTTGGTACTGCAGGCTTCGGTACTTCCCATGTGCTACTAAATGCAGGGTACTGTGGTTAGCTTGGAAGGCTGCTGTTTCTATTTCAGGTCCAAAGAAGGGCTCTGTTCTTGAAATGCTCTCTATTGTTTCAAATCATACCAGTTAGTCTAATGAAAGGTTATTCCTTTTACCCAGAAACAGTCTCACCTGTTCTCTACACTAGTAAAAATACCATTGTCTCTATCAGTGACTACATTAGCAATGGTTGTGTTTAATGTACGTTTTTTTCAGACTTGTAATTTGCATACAATTTCTCTGTTAGAAAACAGCAAATGATAAATTTCTGACCTACTGGGTACTTTTGCATGTGTTAATCTGCACTGGGATGGAAATTAGAATGCTACTTACATTTTTGTAACTGTTGAGAAAAGATTGATCCAGAATATAGTTATTTTAATACATTTCTTAGACGTAGGTGTCTAGTGTGCATGTCTGAGATTTGCAGCTAGCTTGAAACTCTTTTTTTTCCTTCCTACACCATTTTTTGTAGAGTTGAAAACAATTTAAAAAAAAGGATAATCCAACTCCCAGATTAAGTTGAATGATCTCTATCCATATGAGTGAAATGGAGAAACAGCTTGAATATTTAACCTGATTGCAGTGTGTCTAGCTACCAGTGTGGTTTAGTGCTTTGGCCATTATTACTGGGTGAATGTTCTTTCCGACTTTGCAGTGGGTTGTCACATGAAAATTAAGTTTAAATGGATATGTTTTAAAATACTTAGCCTAAATAACCATCATCCTGAAGTTTAAAATTCTTTTCAAATCAAACAAGTTCATAGTCATCTCATTCTATAACTTTTCTTTTAGGCATGCAGTAGCATCTGATAAGTACGAAGACTTTTCCTCAGAGGTGTGATCCCATTTTTTAAAATATCTAGTACGTCCTTATCCTAGAAAAATTTTAGGTCGCTTCATTCCACTATTAATTTATGAATAACTGAGAGAAAATTAGCCAGATAAAAATATTTAACCAGACTTTAATAACACCAAGGTGTTGTAAAAATTAGATGAGTGTCCTCTGGCTGATGATGAGTGTCTGGCTGAAATTGATACCTAAGGAAAGTTGTAAGAACAGGACAAAGATATATGATACTTACTGTTGGTACTTTCTATTCTCCAACCATTTGCATTTTACAACATTCCTGAGCCAAATATGATTTTAAGTGCTCCATAAATTTCTCCATTCTTTTTTGTACTACAATAAAATTTTGCTATCCAGTACTCTATATTGATTTAGATAAAGATTAGCCAGGAGTTTCACAGCTTTAACTATGTGGTGTTCCCTTTTTTTTGTGTGTGTGTGTGGTTTTTTAAAACCTGTCTCCTGCTGGCTGAATTTCTGATACAAATGTTGTAAGAGTGACCAGCGGACTGCTAATCTTGATTCACCCTTTCCATGCAGACCGCTAATCTTGATTCACCTTTTCGATGCCACTCATAGTTTTATGTCTCTATTGCTTCTTCCCTTAGCACAGGCAAGCAACCATAGTGAGTTCTGTACTAGTAATCAAGTACACTCTGCTTTTCAGCTTGCTTTAAGAGCTGATCTTCATGCTACTTTTCAAAAACAAAAAGATTTTTTTTTTATTGTGTTCCAGTATCTATTTTTCTACAAATTTCTGTCATGATAAAAGTATTTGGGTACTTGTTGCTTAACACATAGGATAAATTTAGCTGGCTTGTAGTGAATGCTGCTCAACCTTTTTTCTTTTTTCTTTTTTTTTTTTTGGTTACCAAGTATTTTTTCTAAAGTAAATTAAGGAATTGGGAGGTGAAACATTCTAAAACACTCAGCATTAGTTAAACTTTTCAGGCATCTTTATTGTACGAGTGGTGGCACTCTTTTTCTCTAATGTTGGAACTAGAGGTGTATAGGGTTTACTTTATCAGTACCTACCTTTAAATGATAAGTCACGTGCACAACTCCAAATACTTTTTTTGAAAGTGTAATGAGTTTACTGCCTTTTTTTAGTGACATACGTGCCATACCTTTCCTCTCCTCCCCCCTACGTCTTTGTCTCTCTCTGCAGGCTGCTTAGGCTCTGGTATGGAAGATGACAATGTGAATGCACACATACTGAATGCCGTTACATTCCTGAAACCAGAAAATAAATTGATACACTTGCACAACACACTGTGAAAAGAGTTATGATGGTAGGAATAGCGAAAGGTTAGGGGAAACAACCAGAAATATGTGCAATAAAGAAATAACTGAAAGAATGTACTCATTCTGTTTTCTCCTCGTGAGAAGAGGTAAGCATCACGCAGAGAGAAGTGCAAAACCTCAAACTTTTGCAGCAGAGATCATGGCTTGTCAACCCAAAATGTGAGGATACCTTAAGGGCAAATGGTGGCGAATACAGATGGTTGATATGGCATGTTTCAAGGAAATTTTAATTTTAGCAAAATCTGTTAGCAGTCAAGATGAATATGAAAATCTTCAGCCATTGTGATAATTTTTTTCTACACGTTAACACCTAGCTACTCCAGACTATGAAAATATAAATGTAACTGCAGTAGAAACTAGACCTGACAGATGTTCATCTTTGAGGGACTATTGCTTCCATTATTTTAGCGATAGCGTAGGCACAGCTTTTAGCATGTCATCAGTGTTTCTAGGATAAGCATCAGTCTTCTGTTTTTTTTCAGGGTTTTACATTGTGGCCTGCCAAATCACTATTGCTCCAGGCTGAAAATTTCAGTGTTTCTTATCCAAAGAACAATTTTTAAATCATTGTGGTATTCTGAAGTATAGCAGCCAAAACACAAAATTACAAATTAACATTTTAAATACTGTTCAAAGCTTCAGTAACTCAAAAATCCTTTTTTAATTAAAACTTAAAATTTGAAGTCAATAATTCATGACATCTAGAAGAGTTCTAGTGGAGTAGAAGCATCAGATTTGTTTGGTAATGGGTAATATTTTCAAAGCATAAATCATCCTTAGTATGTCATTATAACTTAAAATAATAATTACAGGTAATAAAGGAATGCTGTCAGGGTTCTTGGCCAAAAAAAAAAGTATATTGAGAATTGTAATTTTTAATGTGGCGGGGTAATACGGTGAACAGGAATGTTTAGAATTTCTTTTTATTACTTTGTGTAGAAAGATAGTTATACATTTGTTTAACACTGAAATAAGGAACAGACTGTCATAATGTTTTCAGAATAGTCTCACATGAAGAATAATCTTGGGAAGTCTTTTTCTCTTTTTGTGAAACTCAGTCAGTATAATGAACATACTATTTACATGAGTGTGTTAGCAGAGGACTGGATTTGATGATTCAGGAGGCTTGTTCCAGTCCTGTGTTTCTGTGGCTTACAGAAATGAATGTACTCAGCATGCAGACATGTTTCCAGTATATTCTTTTGGCTACAAGAGGATAATTACGTAAAGCAGATACATGAAGAAGTTCTTTGTAAAGACAACCAGCATTGTCAGTGCTGGAAGTACTTAAAAACTAATAAACAAACAAACAAAAAATGTTTTTAAAGGTTGTCCTGGTTTGAGGTAAAACTGGACCAATTTTGTTCAGTAACTTCGCTTCTTAGCTGGGCCTCTTCTAACTACTGAAATTAACAGCATATTGTGCAGACAATGTTCGCTCTCTCAGAGTGATAAGACCTATGTTTATAGTTGATGCCCAGGCATGGTACACAGAGAGGCTCTTGCTTATACTTATTGATCTAACAGCCAAGGCCAACCAACTTTGCTGTTTGCCCCATTGGAGAGTCAGAAGCAGAAAAGCGCAGTGGGGTCCCACCTGCGGGGAGGAGCGGACAGGCCAGGTGACCCAAAACTGACCAACAGGGTATTCCATCCCATCTGCATCATGCTCAGTATAAAAGCTGGGGGTCAGATCTCTGCTCTCTCTCTCTGTCTCTCTCTTTTTCCTCTCTTCTACGCTTGCTCACTCTTTTCACTTCAGTCGTCTGCCTTTGGTCCCGATCCTGAAGGCAGACCCGGAATCCAGTTCCTGTCCGTCACTGAGTCCAGCCTGGGACTGCCCCAGTGCCAGCCGGTGTCGTGATTGTCATCTTGGGAGCTTGATACGGTTTTGTATATATTTCATTATTTCCTTGTATTTTATTATTAATATCTCATTAAAGTAGTTTAGTTTCTTCTAAACTCTTAAGTCTCTTTTTCCCTCCTCTTCCTCTCTCTTTGAAGAGGGGTAGAGGGGAGCATCTGTTGGTCCCATCTGGGGTCCCCCACGTCCCCGGTGGCCAGTTTGGCCTAAACCACAACAAGGTTCTTTCTGAAAAATGAGGTAGAATGTCATGATGAATCCAGGCCATAGAGTATCTTCTTTCCAAATCATGTGGTTTAGGCTTGGAAGTCTTTAGTTATTTGAGCTTTTATCCTTGCAGGTTAAACTGTAAGATGCAGCAGCTTGTACTTCAAGATCTGTAACAAAAAGTCACTGCTGTGGGGTATTTATTAGTCCTTTGTGATATCTTGTGTGATAGCAGGGTTAGTCCCAAATATTTTTTTTTTGGTTGAGCAATTCTGTTTTGGTTTACTGGTTATTTCTGGCCTTCTCACTGTGCAGGTGAAATTGTATACATGGTCTTTTTATTTGATTGTCTTCCTGACTTTAAAAAAAAAAATGGTTTATATTAATATGTCTATGTTTACCTTAATTCAGCTTCTTTTGAGGTTTCTTGGAGATGAGGAGCCTCTCAAATAGACTTTTTTTTTTTTTTTTAACTTTCTTGCCTGTGTGTGGATGAACATCCTCTTCTACCTCCGATATTCTGTCTGCCCTCTCTCTCCTTTCTTCCTGCATTCTTCTCACTGGTGCCTCTTCCTTACGGCCTCTGTCCTCCTGCCCTGCTCTCCCTCGCTCCGCTTGTGCCTGTGCCTCAGCACCCTTCGCTTGACCCCTCATGTCTTGCCTGACACCGAGGT
Organism: Ibidorhyncha struthersii; assembly: GCA_013398815.1. Lineage (NCBI taxonomy): Eukaryota > Metazoa > Chordata > Aves > Charadriiformes > Charadriidae > Ibidorhyncha > Ibidorhyncha struthersii. The sequence continues at coordinate 100,934 of VZSZ01000354.1, forward strand.
GAAGGAGGGGAGATCTGGTCCGCATGGCTGTACCATCAGGGAGGTGCTGCCTATGGCAAGGTGGAATAAACCTGAACTGAGGGGCACAGAGGAGGTATTAGACATAGGACAAGATTTTAAAGCTTTCATGTACTGTATTTAAGAAGAATACTTTGGAGCAGGGTAGTATTGTGCGTTGTGACGGTGCAGAGCCTGCCATGGTACCATGTACTATGGAGTGCTTGGATAGGCCAAGCATGCAAAATGGTGTACAAAGGGCTGGAAGTAAGGGAGTGCCTCTAAAGACACTCTTGCTACAGGGTCTCTTCATGTCACTGGCATGTCTTGTCTGTCCTTCAGTAAAGAAAAGATTATTCTTTCTTTGTTCTTCTAATGAGTGCTGGATAGTTTTCTGTCATCTTTTCTGCCATAAGCAAATGGAATTGCCATGTAATATTCATTCTTAAATTACACCCCTAAAGCCATAATCTGTTGTTTGAGAGAATTATTGAAGAAATAAAGAGGCAATGATTAAAAAACTTACTGTAATGGCTGTCAGGTAGATGCCATCTCAGTACATAGAAACCTTCACATCTGTACCTCCATTGAATGAAGATAATGTTTTTAATGAATGACTCTTTTAGCCCTTTGCTTTGGACACCGAAAGCAGTGTGAGTTACCTCTCTGTAGCCTTCTGCAGAAGGCTGAGCTTTTTACAAAGAGCAGTCACTGTTACAGTTCGACAAGGTCTATGAGTAACCAAAATGGCATTAAGTACTACAGGGGCATCTTTAAATACATATACTTAATCCAAGAATTGGATATGGTTTTCAGAAAGCCAATAGCATTAAAGTACAGTTATCCTCTTCAGTGTACGTAGTTTGGGAAATTGTATGTTGAGTGATTTTTGCGTCTGGGGGTGCACGCTGTCTCAACATTCTTCATGTGAAAAGCAATTTAAAGCTGTTCTAAGTGTGTGTTACTTACGTGGCTATCACCTTTTTATGATTTGAATCTTTAAATCCAATAACAGTCTTTGATAAAATACTTGTTGAATTAAGGTTTGTAGCCATATATTCAAATTGTCTGTTTAAATTGAAATGCCTAAACAGTGTTTTAAACAGTAATGTGGTCTGCAATACACTTACTAAATAATACAATTCCTTCTTAGTCTTCTAAGGTGTTATAATACTGTTTGCAAGACTGCCATGTCTGAAGTGGAATAAATACGAAAGACGACTTTAGCCTTGAGAAGCTAGTTTTTTCCAGTCGCTTTCTATTACCAGTGAAGAAAGATTTGGCACTCTGAATCCTCAGAGGTTGGTGGGAGAAATCACCTTTCTCTGTTAATGATAGCCCAAGCATCGCTGATGGTTAGCTTCTCTGGACTTAAAGTTAGTCTGTGAATTTAGTCTCCATGCTCATATGTTATGATTCAGTTAACTAAACCATTTCTGGGGGTGGGGGGAACCCAAACAAAAAAAAACCCACCACCAAAAAACCCTCCAAACCCCCTCCCCCCCCAACCAAGCAAATCCTCAATCATAACCAACGCGGATAAACAGGGAATTCTTTAATCCAGTGCAGCTCAACCCATACACATCCATCTGACCCAATGAAATGCATCTGAAGGTGCTGAGAGAGTTGGCTGATGTCTTATCACCTTTGAAGAATCATGAGGACTCGGGGAGGTCCCCATTAACTGGAAAAAAGCAGATTGTGCACCCGTCTTGAAAAAGGGTGAGAAGGACAATCCAGGGAAGGCATTCAATTGGCCTTATGTCAGTCCTTAGGAAAATCATGGAGTTGATCCTCTTGGAACTTAGTTCTGGGCATATGAAGGAGGTGATGGGGAATAGCTAGCATGGATTTACCAAGGGTAAATCGTAAACAGGGCTTGACCAATGTGATTGCTTTTTATAATGAGATGACTAGATCTCTGAATGAGAGGAGAACTCAAGGGGGTTACCAACCTTGACTCTAGCAAGGCTTTTGACCTTTTTTGTGACACCATGCTTATGCCATAGTCTAGATGGGTGTAGTGCTGGATATGTAGGAAAACTGGATCATCAGGTATAAAGGGTAGTGGCTAACGGTTAATATGCTACCTGGAGGGTGGTTACATGTGGAGTTCTTCAGGGTCCATCTTGTTTAATGTATTTATTGGTGACCTAGAGGGGAGATGGAATATACTCACCAAATTTGCACACAACACCAAACTAGGGGGTGCAGTCAATATGCGTGAAGGCGTATTCAGAAGGACTTAGCCTAGAGGGATGGTCTGATATGAACCTCTTGAAATTCAAGGACTGCTCCTGGAATAGTCTTCCTGCAGTGGTACTGGCACCTTGATGGTAATGAAGATTGACGCTGTACTGGTCTGTATCAGTAGGAGCACAGGCAGGGAAGAGATCATTCCCCTCTGTTTGGCACTTGTTGGACGACAGCCCTGAGCAGCATGGTCTGAATTCAGTGCTAATCCTGCTCGGCAGAGGGATTGGGCTAGGGGACCTTCCAAGGTTCGCTCCCACATGGATAATTCTGTGGTTCATTTAAATTATATTTAAGGTTCTCAAATGTGCCCCCTTTTGTGTTCAAGTGTTCAGGTTGCTAGTTTCAAATCTTCATGTGTAATCCTGAAGGACTGTTCCAGGAGAGTCAGGTATAAACAAAGACATTAAATATTATGTTAATAGTGATTACACTGTGTTGTAGCAGCACAGCAGGATATGATACAGATCTGTGCTTTTTTTCAGTTTTTTTTGGTGTTCATTCCTTTGCATCTTTGGAAAATTGGTTAATATTTTTTCCTTAGTTCCTCATCCACAGGGCTGGTATAGTATGTCCTCTTTGTCATGCTTTCTCGCCCGTGTAATCCTCAGTTTTGAAATCTCTTGTTCTGCCACTGAGCCCATTCAGTGTAAATTTGTGTCTTTGCAGAGTCAAAGGTAATATTTTTCTGGTTCACCTGTGTTGTGTACGGATGCTCCCTCTCTTTGTGAGGTCCTTGATCTCCAGCTGTGCTGCAATACAAATGTACTTTGATATATGAATTTCTCTCTGCTTTCGCTAGCTAATCAGTTAATACAAGTTAACTGTAGTTGGAGCTGTTGCCTGTTTATTACAAGTTTTCAGTGTCTTATCCCCTATAAACATTTCTGCATTGAAAGGGTTTTCCTGAAAATCGCTCGTTCCAATGTTGACCAGTTGTGTACTCGTGTTCAAACAGAGGTGCCAAGCGCCAGAGATGCTCTGTCACCATGCTGGCTCTTTTTCCGATGGCCGGTCTCTTGGGTCGCTTCATAAACAATAGTGCAGAACAAATTGTATTTGTATCCTTTTCTCAAATGAAAAGTAAAACTTTAAGTAGTCCTAGAGTCTTTGACCTTTTGGTTACAAATATTTAAAGGGACACAGGTAATCTGTGAGATGACGAACTGAAAGAGAATTATTTTGTGTGGCTTCTCCTCTGACTTGTTTGTTCTGTATGCTTCAGCACTTTTCAGACACAGTTATTTTCATTGATTGGTGAGCTGTACACACCTTTTCGCATGCTGTGCAAAGAGTTTTGGGGTACAGATACACCGATTAGTCAAGGAAACTGAAAAGGGAGGCAAATACTGCAAGCACTAAAGAGGAAAGTCAAAATACAAGTGTTATATATATATATATATATATATATATTTGTTTGGGTTTTGCGTTTTATTGGACAGAAGCGGTGAAGTTTGCCAATGCATTAAATTAGCAGGCAATAACTCATATGGTGTATGTCATGTTTTGCTCTATAATCACTTTACATTATGTAAGAGCTTGCCATTAGCTGACCTTCAACCTCTTCAGGGATTGAACAGTTATTTCCCTCCTGTACCAATGTCATTTGCAATTTCTTTAAAGCTTGTCTATTTCTGAAACCACTTTAATTTTGATTCATCTGGGGATTAGATCCACTGTGAAGTAATAATAATTTGAATAATTATTGTTGCTTTCAAGGACTTAGAAACTGTTTTTCCTCAGCTGAATTCTTGGATTTAAGTGTTGTGGGAAATTGTGTAGTGGTGCCTAACGCTTAGTATTCACAGCTTGTGCAGATTCGTTTCAAGCACTAGCACTTTTGTCACTTTGGGGAGTAGACTATGACATTTAGAGATAAGTTTGTAACAAGTAACTTAAAGCTGAGCACCTCCAGTTTGCATGATACAAACTAATTAATTGTTCAGTGAGTGGTTATATTCCTTAGTCAATGCTAGCGTGCTTGTCTCAGGGTTTGCTGCAGAGAAGCTGAGCAAATGAAAAAAGGCAGTAAGACCATGAACTGTTGTAGTTTTGAAATGGAAATTTAGCTGAGGTTCTTCCTATCTCCTAATTGCTGTAGGGAAGAGGTCTGTAAATGCTTCTAATTTGCCACTGGATGCAAATGAAACTTAGAAATTTTTTTAGTTGTATTGTCACAGGTTTGCTGTGAATTCTTTTGCTTTCCCTTTATATTAATGTTTTTAGTTTGCAGCTAGTTTTTTTGGCAGTATGTTTTTTTTTAAATATAACTTTAAAAATTACTATATTTTCCACTCCAGACAATTTAGAGGGCTGTTATTGCTGAACTTTCATGTGCTTTAATTGTTTATTGCCCTGTTTTAAATTTACATTGACAAATTTTGATGGTACAAGTGCTGCCTTAACAGAACTGTTAGTGACTGTTGGAAAAGCACAATGCAGCACACGCAGTTGTGTTCACACAAAGCAAAGAATAAACCTCTGTCTGTGAGTGTTCATTGATTTCAATAGGCTTTTCAGTAGCTCTGCATATTACAATTCTTAGCACCTAGTATACATTCATATTCATTACGGCAGTACAGTTCAGCCCCTGCTCGTGACTTGATTTTTATTTTTTTTTTTACCCTATCGTCTCTTCTACCGGAGCATTAAGTAGAATTATTTTTCTAGTCCTAGTAATGTGTTCCAGAAGATGTTACCGCTCTTTTCTCAGAATGATTGAAAATGCATCTTTCGGCTTCTTCCATCTTGTAAGAAACACGTTAAATACTAGAAATACTTAAAACTTTTTGGAATCTTTCATGATGACCCTTGTGGCTATTGAGACTGTGAGGTGCTGGGCATGTATGGCATGCAATCGTTTGTATGAACAATTAGTGGAAGAACTAATTGGTATGTAGTAGTGCCATCTTTTAAAAATATGAATACTTGTTTCTTTCTTTGAATGTATGGAGGATGGGGGGGGGATTGGTTCTTTGGGTGCTGGAAATCTATTTAAAATGCTTTTTTGTTCGCTTGCAACTTGGCTTTATTATTTGAACGCTTGTTTAAACCAAGTGGTGTTTTCAGTAGTTTGAATTGCCCATATTTTATTGTAGGAAATTGTACTTCCCTGTCTCTTGAGTTTAGACTTACTGATGTAATAAGTGTGTCTTTCACTTATGCACAAATAGTCTACTTGAAAATAATATGACAAGAGTTTAGCAAGTAATTCCTGTTTCATTCACTCAAAGCAAAATCTATAATTGGGTATGATGTTCTTCGCCCTTATCTCTAATGTGCAATTATTCTTATGAAGTGAAACAGGCTTCTTTTTCTTAAAAACAAACAAAAAAGTGTACATTTGGCAGTGTGAATTAATTGGATCCTTATGTTTGTTTGAAAGACAAACTTATCTTATGCTTAAAATACTTAATCTGATATCCCAATAATGTGAAGTTCAGACAGCTATTTAGTTTGAGCAATTTATTAATGTCTTTAATATGTTAATATATGACATATTACCTTTGTAGATGAACCGACAAGTCCCAGTATTGACCATGATATTGCACACATTCCTGCTTCTGCTGTTATTTCTGCATCTGCTTCTCAAGCACCAGCTGTAACGACCGTTCCTCCCAGTCCCACATCTCCAATCCCTTTAATTCGGCGACAGCTTTCACATGATCATGGTGAGTATAGATTTCCTTTTTTTTTTTTTTTTTTCCCCTAATGCAACTTTATCCTTTTACACTTTGAAGAACAAGAGTGAAAATCATAAATTGCTGGAAATAAATTGCAAAAATGTGATCCAGGTTCTTACTCAAAAATTTCTATTTGTTTGTAGAATCCATCCGGCCTAGTGTCCTGGATAGCCAGCCTGCTGCAAAAACAGAGAGATCAAAGTCATATGATGAAGGACTGGATGACTATAGAGAAGAGGGAAAATCGTAAGTTCATGAAAAATGCCAGTTAATATGGAGATCTGTATTTTTTTTAAGTATACAAAATCTCATTGTAACATTTGTTTTTCTCCCAACAGATCCATTAAGCATGTATCTAGTTTAAAGGGGATTAAGGTAGGTTTATGTGTATATTCCCAACTCCTAAGAATTATACATACTACTGTGACAAACTGTATGAATTATACAACTCTATTTTACGAAGTGATGTGTTAAACACAGACATCAAGTTTATTGGAATTGCTACTTATCAAATTGCTCTTAATTTTGATTGATTTTAATATTTAAATTGATTCTAATGTTTTTCCCCAAGTGGTGCTGTATGTATCACATAAGTAAACACGGTCTCTTTTTTTCTAGGCTCATCACATGGTCCTTGATTTTTTTTCATTGTCCTCAGCCTCTGTAAACAAAGCATATCTATGGCATGCTTTTGTAAAAACTTACTAATGAGAGTCTAAGACTCTTGCAGTTTCTCAAAATGTTCTTGGGAAATGTAAGATCACTATTGTTGTATGAAAACTTTAGAAATTATTTTTTCCTAGGGGGATATTCTTGGGGTTTTTTTGCTGAATGAGGTGTCAGCTTATAAAGAGAGAAACATCCTGAATGTAGGGATTGTAGAGAAATATATTTAGAAGTACACCGTGGGGTTCTTTCTGTGATGTTTTCTTTAGGTCCCAGACAGCCAGAAATCTTCAGAAGACTCTGGTTCCCGAAAAGACTCTTCTTCAGAGGTCTTTGGTGATGCCTCCAAGGAAGGATGGCTCCATTTTCGTCAGCTTGTTACAGACAAAGGAAAGGTACCTGTCACGTTTGGTTTTTTAAGCTAGCACAAATAGTCAGCTGGTGGAAACTGAAAATATCAAGCTTAAAGCCTTCCTGGTTTGCTTTTTTAATTAATTTTGGGGGGGATATGAGCATCAGTAAGACTGATGGAATTTTAGACCTGTTAGACCGTTGACTTCCGTGAATTCCTCAGCTTCTTTTACAGACTGCTTTCTGAACTGATAGGATTAGAGGAAATGGCCTCAAGTTATGCCAGAGGAAGTTTAGATTTGGTATTAGGAAAAATTTCTTCACAGAAAGGGTTATCAAGCATTGGAACAGCTGCCCAAGGAAGTGGTTCTGTGACTGACCATCCCCAGAAGTATTTAAAAGACATGCAGATGTGGTGCTTAGGAACATAGGTTAGTGGTGGACTCGGCAGTGTTAGGTTTATGGTTGGACTCAATGATCTCGAGCATCTTTTCCAACCTAAATGATTCTATGATTTAAATTCTACATTCCAAAGTGTCTGTGAAGTAAACTCATTTCTGATGACTAATTAAGTAGTTAGAATCAGTCCCTTGATAACTGTAGTTTGAAAAAAGCTGTAGTTTTTGTGAATGTTGTGGAGTTGAGTTCACATTAACCATCTGCACCAAGTATAGACTAACATTTAAGGAGGACTGGGAGTCTGGAGGGCAGGCTGTTGACAATTCACTCCTGTAATGGAGAGCAATTAGTGTACTTTTGTGTAGTCTTTCCACAGGCCATTCTTGAATGGTTTAGGTAGGTGGTTAGTCTTTCTTTTAAAAACTTTCAGAGGTAGTTTTTTAATTCAGAAACAAATAAGCAAACTAACATATCAGTTGATGTTTTTCAGCGAGTTGGTGGGAGCATTCGGCCATGGAAGCAATTGTATGTTGTTCTTCGAGGTCATTCACTTTATTTGTACAAGGATAAAAAGGAACAAGTGACCCCATCTGAAGAAGAACAACCTATAAGCATCAATGCTTGTTTGATAGACATCTCATACTGTGAAACCAAGAGGAAAAACGTATTTAGACTCACCACATCAGACTGCGAGTATCTGTTTCAAGCTGAGGACAGAGATAATATGTTAGCATGGATTAAAGCAATACAAGACAACAGCAACTTAAATGATGAGGTAATCGTATAATATATAATGCAGAAGCCATAGTTCTTGTCTCTTAATTAAAAATTGATTGTATTTTCTTGTAATTAATACTTCAACAAAAGAAATAATTTGCCATTAAAAAATAGACCAAAATGTGTACACGAACATAGGAGAAAGTGAGTTGAAAGGCAAGGTAACTGAGTAAGTAAATTGAGTTTAAAAAAGCCTGACATACTCATAATGAGAGAGCAGACTTCTGAAATAAATGAATTGTTGCTGATTTGACTAAGGACACTTTATATTAAACTGATATGTGTAAAATCCTTAATCTTTTTTAAAAGATAATTGCAGTATTAAAACCAATGTGTTCCGTCTTCAGACTTGCATTGCAAAGTGGTGTGTGCAGTGGTACAGTGTGATGAGTTTCTCAGTAGTTAAAAAGTGAAACTGAAGGATGCCTGTTTCTCTGATTACATGTTGATGTTTCTATGAATTAGATGTTAATCCTGATTACAAAAGGCAGACATAGACTGTCATCCATTACATACCAATATCTGTCCCAATATTGTCCTCAGTGCATTTTCATTTCAGTGGTGAGCAACAGAGGAATAAATTCATGTCTGTGGTCGTGCACATCTGCTCTGCTTGAAATAATTAACTAAAGGAAAATGGATTAATAAACATTATTAGACAAATGGATAAAAGCACATTTGAATTCATGGCTGTTTCAGCTCTATGTACAGGATTAATTGTTATATAGGTACTGTGTGCATATGGGATTAGATTTTTCATAGTAGGGTGTGTTGACTTGCATGTTTTCTATTTAAACTTATTTCAGTTTAACAGGATTTCATCAGATTGCATTGCTTTGGAAAAAAGTCTAAATAGGAACACTTAATTTGTAATTACTCACTTTAGTTTTCCTTGTGGTTTTTAAATGTTCTGTCTTTATTGTTGTCAAGGACTGCCTTTTAGATATTTTTTTTTAATTGTACTGAAGTGTTAATTTTTCATATGCAGTCTGTTGATGGGAAGAGTTAATCATATTCTTAAAGTAAAAAAATACTTGTATTTGATACGATTGTAAAATAGATCTCAATTTGTTTTATAGGATACTGGTGTCACTAGTAGAGATCTAATTAGTCGAAGGATTAAAGAATACAGTACAATGATGAGGTAGGTGAATTATATGCTGCCAGTAGTATTTGTAGACTTCTTATCTAGTGTCTTTTTACTGAGGTAATATATCTTGTTCCAGTTCTTCAAGTAGCAAAACAGAGCCATCTCCCAAAACACCTCGCCAGAGTCTAAGTATCAGACAGACTTTGCTTGGAACTAAAGCAGAACAGAGGACCCAGAGTCCACATTCTCCTAAGGACGAGTCTGAAAGGAAGCTTCTCACTAAAGGTCTGTATGTTTTGTGTATTTCTTTAGTTCCTTATAGCCTCAGTGTGAGGCCGTCAAGGTGCCTTTCTGAGGTTTTTCCAACTTATGAATATACAGATGCAAACCAAGTATTACCCAGGATGGTTTTTTTGAGCTGCATCTATAATCACTCATTTCTTGTAATTGCTTCATTTAGATGTTATCTTAGGTATACCTCAGGTCTTCTCAGATCACTGGAGTTCTTTATTTCAGTCCTCTCTCAAGAGGGTTTTGGGTTTTTTCCTACAGCTCCATGTGGTGTTAATGGCAGTAAAATACAGGTGTTATGCTTCTTGTCACCAATATTTTTCCAAGCTTTGGAAATAATTTTGTGTGTAATTCATACTTTTGTCTGCAGCTGACTTGGAAATAACAAGGTAAACGCATATTTTAAATATGCTGTTAAGAAACCAAAGTTTTGCACTGAAGTGTTTTAGAAGTAGAGAAGAACATTTTTTTTCTTAATCTTTAAAGTACAGAAGTGAAACTGTATTATTTTTTCCAGAACAAAATTAATGTCTGCTGAGTTCTAAAAAAGTCCGATGAACTGGCACTGCAAACTTAAATCAGTAACTGAACTCCATCAAATAATGTCCCAAGCTACTTTTTGTTTTTCAGAATGTCTAAATGTGTGGTATGTCTGATCAGAGTGTGCTTGTAAGGATGTTGCAGACAAATTCAGGCAACTGGCTGAACAATCACTTTTGATCAACCTCTTTTGAACAATTCCGTCCTGAATTTAAGCTGTGTGTGAATTGTGTTTTACGTTACCAACAAATGTCCCTTTGCTCCTGCTACGCTACAGATTATGTAACTAAATTGCAGTTGTTAAGTAAATGTCAAATCTGCTGAAAGAATATTTCCAGAAATACTTGCATAAGAAGAAAGTACTATTGTGTTAGGCAACTTGCAGTACAGGATAAATGGGAATTGTAATTTGCTGCATGAATTGTGTAGGAGAGGTAAACAGAGCAACTGAACTCTTTATGTGATTTTTTTTTTTTTTTAATAGATAATACCTTTAAGTGTTTGAGTCCTGTTTGGAATAATTTAGGAGTGACTAAAATCTGGTAAATTTTGAAGGAGTGAGTAGGTCTGCCCAAATGTGAGCATGGTGGTATTGTTTCACAGGTATTTTGTGCAGCACTGTGATTCAGTAGAGACTTAATCTTGCTTTACTAAATGTAGTTTTTAAAGGTACATAAATTACATTTAAAAAAATTAGTCTTAGAATGATGAAATTCCACAGTACCATCCAGCCACTTGCTTTTCTAAATCTGGAGTGTAAGTTCGAATATATCTTTTGAATCACAGAAAAGTAAAAGAGGGTACGTTTAAGACAGACTAATGTTTAGTGAGTTGTTGTGGGAAGCCGGGACAGTAAAAGAGGTAAAAACAGTAGGTGTCATTTGATCTTTGCAAATCTGTTACCTGTATTCACAGTAGTTTTTGTGACTTAAATGGTTTTATTTTTCTTCTTTATTTCCTTGTTTGCATTATGCTAATAACAAAAAGATGAGACAAGCCCACCAAAAGACAAAGGAACATGGAGAAAAGGCATTCCAAGCATTATGAGGAAGACATTTGAAAAGAAGCCATCTGCTGTAGGAACATTTGGTGTTAGACTAGATGACTGCCCCCCAGCTCATACCAACAAAGTATGGAAGGACAATTTTTCTTTCCATTGAGATTTTAAAATGCTTTTTGTATGAATTAATTTAAAATGTGTATAACTTTGCTTTTTCTTCAGTATATTCCACTAATTGTTGATATATGCTGCAAACTGGTTGAAGAAAGAGGACTTGAGTACACAGGTATTTACAGAGTTCCTGGAAATAATGCTGCCATCTCAAGTATGCAAGAAGAGCTCAACAAAGGAATGACTGACATTGATGTTCATGATGATGTAAGTCTTCGATCACACTATTTCCAGGCTGAAGTCCCAAAAACTTCTGGTTGTGTTGTGACTATAGAAATATAAAGCATGTCTGTCCTTTTCTTCTAAATGTGTAGAAATGGCGAGACTTGAATGTGATAAGCAGTTTGCTGAAATCCTTCTTCAGAAAGCTTCCAGAACCCCTTTTTACCAATGGTAAGTTGTTTATGTTGTGATTTAGTGTTTAGAAATTACTGTTGAGCAGTTGTCTTATATCTTTCAGGTGATTTGAGAGAAAATCCAGTGGAATCATCCTAACTCTGTAATAAATGCCCTGTTTGTTCCTTAAAGAGCAGGGAGTCGCGGTGTTCATAGAGCTTAAAAATGACAGCTGTAAATAGAATTTCTCTGATGGTGAAGGAATTACAAATTTGCAAAAAAAAAAAAGAGTAAGATTTGCAATTTTTCTGTTGCAGTATTCTATGAAAGCTGGGTTTTTTCCCCCGCTGCCATCTTTTTATGTTATACACAATATAATAGGCTAATTCGTGACTTCCAAAGGTCAATCATATATATGTGGTACCTGTTTTCACGGGAGTTGGGGGTGGGTAGGGTAGGGCAGAGCTGGGGGGTGAGGGTGTATATACATAGTATACATAGATATATATACACACTATTAATTTCTGGGTGTTTTTTTTTTTAACAGACAAGTATGCAGATTTTATAGATGCCAATAGGAAAGAAGATCCTGTTGAACGTCTGAAAACACTGAAGAGACTGGTAAGCTGAAATCAGGTGTGTTGTAGGTGCACTACAAAATTAACATTACATGTTTAATGTTCTGAATAGTGATTGTTTGTTTCAGATTCATGATCTACCTGAACATCATTATGAGACTCTCAAGTTTCTTTCTGCACACCTGAAGACAGTAGCAGAGAACTCGGAAAAGAACAAGGTATCAGAAACAAAAGTATAATTTATTTTGGTTTGTTTCATTCATTAAGTATGGGTCTTGTGCAGGATTATTTCTATTAAGGTGATAATTTATTATTGTAGATAAAATTAAGACCTTTACTATGTTGAGAAGACTTTTGGATTAGACTAAGGACTCCTGCAACTTATGCACCTGTTCAGTGTGAATTAAGTTTATTGAAAAGGGTATTAATTATTGTAGGAATAACTGTTCATATCCTAAATTTATTACGAGTCTGTAAATTTCATATAATCTCATCTAGAGGCCATTAAGAGTGTGCCTAGGCAGAGCACAGGTAAATGTGTGGCCAGAATGAACCTGTTGACAGAGGCTTAATGTGAAGCCTAATTTCCTGGATGCTTGAGTAATTTTTAAGACTAGAACTTGCTGTAATTAACCTGAATGTTTGATGAGCCCGTAGATGCTGGTTTGACTGGTTTTAAGAAAGAAAATTCATTATGTAAAGGGTGGTAGTTCACTACAGGGTCTTAGTCCATCTTTAAGAATAGTGTTTTGTCATTTTGGTGGGATGGAAGAGAGTTTGCTTCTGTGCAAGCTATAGTCCTACAGTAAATGCAAATAATAGTATCCCCTTTCTTTTACCTCTCAGGGAGGGGTAGCTGAATGCAAAGCTGTGCACAATATGGGTGTGCTTACGGATGCTTACCTCAGGGCAGGTAACATGGTGGCTTGTTACTTGGCTACCGATGTGCAGAGTACAGGAAAACAATTGATGTGATTGAAACTATGTAGAGGATCCTATGGCCAATCTTAAATCATTTAAAAGATCAGGAAATGACTCAGTTCAAATGAGTATGGTAGGTTCCAAAATCAGTTCTGCAAATAATACCTTTCAGTTAAATATGAAAGAAAAATATGTGTGTGTATGTATGTGAAAAATATTTAACAAATTGTAACCTTTAGTGGAATTACAGCTGACATTATAAGAAAATGATAGTAAATATCCTTTCTCAGTGCAATGCCTAAAGTAAACCTTTATTTATCATTTTATGGTTTTGGTGTGCTGTATAAATGTCGTATAAATAATGTTAATATTATAGAATATACAAGGCTAGATGAGTGAGATGATACTATAATTGTATGACTTGTAAAACGCCACAGTTCCAGTCAAAGTGAGCATTAGGGGCTTGTGTCACTATGCTTGCAACTTCCTTTTGGTAAGCACAAGGACCTTGTCTCCTGTGTATTGTTGGTCTATTCTATGTCACAAGAGTAAACTACATAAGGCAGAGAAGTAAGCAAAAATAGAAGGTAAACGTTCTGCTGCTACTTTCTTGGAATTATTTGTCAGAGATACAACATTAAAAGTAAATTGAGTGATTAATGTTGTGACATGATCAGATAACTCTGAGTCTGTCTCATGAATAGATGTGTTTGGTCTGTGATGTTGGTTGCTGCTGCCTCCTCCAAAGTAGTTGCAAATTGAATGAGCTCTTTGTCAGTGTAAACATAATACAGTATTTGATTACTAGCTTAATTTTTTCATGTGTCATGTAAACATTTTCAGGAAGAAAACCCTGGGGAGCTACCAATGCCTTTTCACAAAAATAATAAATTCTTAAAATACCAGTGTTTCTAAACAACAAAAAAAAAGTCTTTATGGGAAGAAAAAAAAAATCCTCCTGAAAGGGTAAAGAATATATCTCAGTTCTTGAGTTTTCTGTGCTTGTGAAGCTATTTACTTGCAATGGGTTAAGGAAGGTGGAATTCTGAATTGCAGAAACATTGGATGCATTTATTGCAGCTGCGTATAGGAGAGGTTTAGTGTAGTGTAACATCCTATCTGAGTCAGTGTTTTTAAAACCCTTTTTTTTTGTTCTTATTTAAAATGGTTTTTGGATATTAATAGTGTTATATTAATGTACTTAGCCCATACTGTTGTATTTTCTCATTATAAATGTACAATGTGGAAATATTTCATTTCTTAGATGGAACCAAGAAACCTGGCAATAGTATTTGGTCCAACACTCGTGAGGACATCTGATGATAACATGACACACATGGTTACGCACATGCCAGACCAGTATAAAATTGTAGAAACACTCATCCAAAAAGTAAGTGGATGCATTTCATTATTTAAAAAATAAGATCATTCACAGATCGACCAGCTTTTCTCTTGTTGGGCCAGTTTGGATCTGGTATTTATCCTTCGAACTCCAGGATATCATTTTTAGTAATGCCCATGTTTGATTGTTCCACACTTGGGTTTTGTTTCCTGTGGGGTTTTCACCTTTTTTATTTTAAATTGTAGCATGACTGGTTTTTCACAGAAGATGATGCTGAAGAACCTCTTGTAAGTATTGTGTCATAAATATTTGTGTTCTAATTATCTTAGTTTAGAATCTGCTTCTGCTGCCTCTAGAATGTCTCTGTATATTTCTTATTACATGACTGTATGGTTTGCTCTTCAGAAGCACCTCTTTAGCTCTCCTCCAGTCCTTACAGTAATGAATTTAAAAAAAAAAAAAGTCATGCGTTTGTTTTAAAAGCATAAAGCAAAATGGAAAAATGAGAACACGTGAGGAAAGCGTGTCCTCAGGTGAATAATGCAATTTTCTAAATGCTGTTGAATCGTAATGAACTATTTGTGAAACGATGATGAAGAGATCTTTGTTTATTAACTATAGACAGCAGTTCAGGAGGAAAACACTGTAGAATCTCAGCCAGTGCCAAACATAGATCATTTACTCACCAACATTGGAAGAACGGGAGTATCTCCTGGAGACGTATCAGGTAACTCTTGCCCGGACAGTGTTAGTCCATAGGCTAGAATAACCCACTCTGTTAATTCACTCTAACTCTCTCTTCCTATTTTCTTTCACTAATAAACTGTTTTTCTCTTTTCCAAAAGATCATTAACACTTCTTAAAGACTTGAATTGTTGATAATCATGCATGAGATAATTTGGAAAACTGTGTTGTCTAACAGGAATATAATCATTAAAAAGATGAGGCTTGCACATACTATTTTATTTATTCACAGTAACCCATGCAATCATCATCGTGAGGTGAAGCAAATATGCTGCTGTAAAGTGGTTTGTTGTGATGGCAGAAAGACTGATCTTCACTGGTGTTCTGATATTGCTCCTTCCCAATATTAGGAATGCAAAAAATTGAGTTATGCTTTCTTGTCAAGTGGTGGACACTTTAATTAAAGTATGTTGCAGTATGTCTATACTAAAGCTGATTTCCTTCTGTTTATAAATGCCATCCTCTTTTGTGGCTAAGGACAAGCATTGCAGGCTCTTTTTTGGTGACTTTCCCCCCCCCTCCCTTCACTATACTATTGCACTAACCCAGCATGTTGTATCCCACAAATGTTATCGCTTCGTCTCTAGCTTTTGTTTCAGTTTTCAAAGAGTTGTTCAGCACTTACTGAAACAGTCACTTTATACTGATGTTGTAACAGGCGAAGTGGGAGGAGTCTATCACACGGTGATGTCATTAGTGGATTCTGTGATGTCACTGATGGACAGCTGGAACTGTAGGAAGAAGGAGGACTGTTGCCCACACTGTAGCTGCCTTGTCTGCAGAAACCCCCGTTTCTTGTAAATGGAAAAAAAAAAAAGTTGATCTGTGCTGTAAATTTTCTTTTAAGAGTATTTTAAACAGATCAATGCTACTTTTTAAAAGTTTTTCTGCTGTTTCTTGTTATCTCTGAAGCAGACCCTGAGGAGAAATAGCATGGTATGGTCTACCAGTCTTTCTAGTCATAAAGCATTAGCCATGTGTCAAAAAGGGGTGTGGCAGGGGGCTCAGCTCTTTCTTCCTAGGGAGGAAGTCCCTAAAGCTGGAACACATCCAAGTTCATATTTTTTAGTCATTGTGCTAGCCCCTTCCTACCCCCTTTATAATTGTATAATCTTGGGTTTTGCGAGACAGTAAAACTATGGTGTCCATTTTTCATTTCATAATAGCGCTTGTTATAGAAAAGTACAAAACTGGTAGCTGCTGAAATCTAGCTGATTTAAAAATAAAATTTTACCTATACGTAGTCAGAGGTGGAGAGAGTTGTATAATTGGGGTTTTACACACAAAATATGACTCAATTCCTTTAAAACCTCACAAAAAGAATATGACTACACGAACCACGATTTGTACCTAGGCCAGCCAACAGTACTAAGACATTCAATTTTGCTTTGTGTATCCTGAATCTCAGGACAGTACACAGTACGATCCTGAAAAGGTCTCTCAGCTGCGGTTTTGCAGGGGCTGTATACTTAAAACATCGAATAAACATTAGTATTTCTGGTTTTTATTTAGAAGAACAGGGCTCCTTTGCCATTCCTATCATTGAGCTGGTTCTGCCTACAATTCACAGCATCCTTTCATGGCGGTGGCTTTCTGTGGTGCAGCTTGCATCTTTGTGAGCTCTGATTATTCACTCTGTTCTGGTTTTTATTTGCTTCACATTTTGTTCTGTGCTTGTCTTTTTCCATAAGTCCAGCATTGTCTGTAGCAACAATGAAAAAATTGCACAGAACTGAGCAGAATTTTGTTGTTTTTAATTTTTCCACAGATTCAGCTACTAGTGACTCAGCAAAATCTAAGGTAAATCATTTTGTGAAATGTAGTTATAAGCTTCTGAAATCTGTTAGATATATGATTGCTTTATTAAAATGCTTATATGCAGATGTACTATAGAGCTTATGTAGAATTTTTTGAATAACTGGTAATACTGTTTTCTCATCAAATAACTTTAAGGCGTTACATTGGAAAAGTATCTCTTGTTTGCTGTTAGTTGTATCTGCCCAAGCTGCACACATAAACAGCTTTGTTCCAAACTCTTGTAATTATGAGCGCTTACCTCCTTTTTGCGTCTCATTTACTAGAGGTAAATGTATATAGTATGTTCCCTGTCATTGTTGGCATACTACTTACTCCCAGACAGTATTTGTGTTTCCCTGTTTCGCTGAGAATATGTAGAATTTAGCCTTTTCTTCCTCAGAAGGTAATAGCTCCTCCTCTTACAGGAAGCCAAAGGCTATGGTTAAAGGTTGCTATGCAAAATCTCCCTGGGAAGTATTGCTGTGCTTGGGAGGACAGCCTAGTAGATGGGGGGAATAAGACTGGAGCATGGGCAACAGTTCCATCCTCAGTTTAACACCAGACGTCTCATCTGACCCATGGACAAATCTTTTAGTCTCTTAGGCTGTTGTTCAGTAGTTGCTAACACTGGATGTCTGTAGCACTGGGTGATATGGCAGCAGGCAGCTGACCTCAGTTGGCTGTGAGCATGTAATACAGCTTTATGCTGGCAAGCATTCTAGGGGTATCACTGATGCTCCCCTTTGAGCTGAGAACAGGACTTAACGGTCCTCCTGGTTCATTGCTGAGATGCCAGCCCAGCTGCTTTGTGAGGGTGCTTGGTGGCTCAGCCGCAGCCTCCAAAAAGCCCAGCTTCCAGGACACCGCGTCACATTGCCTGTGCCAGGACAGTGCGCTATTTGCAGGTTGCTTCTTAGTGAACACCACCTGCGAGCGGCACAGAGCAGCAGCATCGGGCAGGCCACGGTCACAGGCCTGCGAGTGGCAGCATGGGATGCATGCAGACTGCTCAGCCAGCCCTGCTTGCAGCAAGATACATTCCACGTGGAGCTCCAGCTGGCTGCATTGCTTGATATCCTTCTTGGTGAGAAGGATGTGTACCTGTTCCCGACCCGTGGAAAAAAATGCACAGAGCTCACCCATCCTTTATGGGGACACTGGCTAATGCAAGAGTGCCATTTGAGTGATGAGAAGAATTGCTGTGGTCACTTGGAAAATGGTAGGACCCAATGCCCAGTGGTCCATTGCCAGTCAGTTTTGGATTGGCACTTGTCTGTTGGCACAGTGATTCAGATGTGTCACTTGCTGTCCAGAAGATTCTTTGTCCACGCTGCCTGTAGGCAGTCATTGTGCAGGAGGCCAGGCAGTCACTGTAGGTAGTCGTGCAGGCTTCTCAGATGCTTGTTTCTGTGGGGACTTTCAGCAAGACAATGCGTGTCTTCTGCCCATCCTGTCCTATCTCTGAGCTCTGCATCAAGAACGTGGGATATTCTTTGTCATGCAGCATGAGGTTCTGGCTAACCATAAATATTTTTGTTACTGTTGGTTGCATAGAAGTTACTCCCAACTATTCCCTATCCGCGTTCATGTAAACCAATTAATTCTCCTTCACTGAGGCTGTCATGGTCAATATCGCCACTGTATTATTGTATAGCTGTTTGACCTTGGCTTGTGAAGTGGCAGTTTTCATCATTGCCCACCTCTTTAATTTCTGAGGAGGTAGAGAATAGGAATGAAATTTGCACCACGAAGAAGTTGTTTAAGCAGAAATATTAAAGGCACTGTATCTGTTCAGTGTTTTGCTTTGTACGGTCAGTGCATGCTACAGTAGTAGGCATCCTCCGACAGTTCACTGTGCTGTGATTCTCTGCGTATGGAGCAGAGAAGTATCTTGTTGGGCAACAGCTGAGTAGTTAGGTGATGACTAGTGTGCATTAGCTTTCCCTTTTTCTTTAAGCTTATTCTCTTAATTAGGTATCTGGAATCTCTATATATGGTCTTTTCGGTAAGGAAGTCCCAGCTTTTTTGTTAAAACTGCAACTGTGATGATAGATAGCTCTCTCCCCCCCACTTTCCCTCTCTGCAGTGCTGTGTAGTAACAAACGACTGGGATTTCGAAGACTTTTTGAGCATAGCCCATCACACTGGTCTGAGTTTTCCTTCCCTCAGGTCAGAGGAAGGGGCTAGACATCTGAACGTGGACTTT
Organism: Ibidorhyncha struthersii; assembly: GCA_013398815.1. Taxonomy (NCBI): domain Eukaryota; kingdom Metazoa; phylum Chordata; class Aves; order Charadriiformes; family Charadriidae; genus Ibidorhyncha; species Ibidorhyncha struthersii. Next base: position 120,076 of record VZSZ01000354.1, read on the forward strand.
GGTGTAGGTGGCTGATGCCTAAGCTGCTCTTGTTGAGCCCTAGACAGCTGTCAAATTTCAGTCCCACTATTTTAAAGGCCTCCGATGTGGGCAACTGCCATTTTCAGTAGATACCATTGCTGTATTCTTCTCTCAAATGTCTCAAAGTGTGGAAACTGCACTGGTTGGCAGTCAAAGACAGGGTGGTACCTGCCCCAAACCTCCCACTTCTTTTAAAGGTAGCAGTGGGGCAGTAAGTAGGAAAGGTACATAGTGAAGTGGCCAGGTAGTAATGTTGTCCATGTAGTGAAAATAGTTTTTAATTAGGTTTGTAAAATGGAATAATATTGCTTCTGTGCAATTCTAAAGGTAGATTTCTCAAAAATCAGGAAGAAATTATTTCTGTTAATTTTCTACATTTGTGCTTAAACTAGGTTTTGTACAGCTTTCATTTTATTGGAACTGATGAATTGGTTCAATTTCAAAGCTCAGCCTGAAAGGTGATAGATCAACTGAAAAATAGTTTGGGAAGTTAGCCTTTTCACGTTAGTAAGACCTTGGAAGGAGAGGTTTAAACCACACTCTTAGGACCTCATCTGTGACGCAGTTTCTGTTGCAAATCAGTCTGGAAAAGGTTGTCTTGCTCTAATGGAACCTGCTTTGTTAGTCAATTGAAAACTAAATAGCTGTATATACAAACTAGCCTTTGTCAAGTTGAAGGGATTCAGATAAAAAGCGGAACTGTCAGGATGCACACTGAGCTTCTTGGGCACTGTCATGTAGACTACAGAAAAGAGCATGGAACTATTTCCTGAATAAAGACAGACTTTCTGCTGTGAAGCTCAGGATGTGTTTTTAAAAACTCCCAGGGTAACGAATGTTTCTTTGTGATTTCTGATCATGCCCTCTCCTTTTTCTTTTTTTTAACAGGGTTCTTGGGGTTCTGGAAAGGATCAGTATAGCAAGGAACTGCTTGTGTCCTCCATTTTTGCAGCAGCTAGTCGCAAGCGGAAGAAAACAAAAGAGAAACCACAACCAAGCAGCTCAGAGGATGAGTTGGATAATGTATTTTTCAAGAAGGAGCTTGCAGAACAATCTCGTGACACAACAAAAGAGGACATAGCTAAAGGGGAATACGAAAGAGAGCGAGACATAGGGAGAAAACAGAGGATGTTTGTCCTGAAGGAAAAAGAGAACAGCAGTAAAAAAGATGTGAATGTTGTAAAGGACGAAAAGAAGTCATTAAAGAAAGAAAGTATCCTGTCAGAGGAACCTTCACTGCCTTACCATGAAAAATGTACAAAATCACCGAATCTCAGATGTCTGCAAACCACGCAGAAGAATATCCCCAAAATGCCTATTTCCCAATCTTCTTCCCAGGTTGAGGAGACAGTGTCTGACTCTGGCACTATGCTTAGCACATCCTCCCAGGCTTCCCAGCACAGATACTCCTGCAAAAAAGTAGCCAGCCCTGAAATTAAACACAATGAGTTTTTAGCAGCTGATGTCAGTTCCATCACCTCAGATTATTCAACTACTTCATCTACTATATATCTAACTGGTTTAGATGCCAGCATGCTGAGCCCTGAGGTGCAGTCAGTGACGGAAAGCAAGGGAGAAGATGCTGATGATGAAAGAAGTGAATTGATCAGCGAAGGGCGTCCTATGGAGACAGACAGTGAAAGTGACTTCCCCGTCTTTGCCACCAGTGCGGCTGCTGAAAGGCTGTCCAAGGGGAAAGCTTCAGAAGTGGTAAAGACCAGTCGGCGGAACTCTGAAGAAAGCGAAGTAAGTTGTACTGAGGGAAGTTCAACACCAAAGTTGGAGAGTCGCAGACTTTTTAGCTCACACAAACTTATTGAATGTGATACACTGTCTAGGAGAAAGTCTGCACGGCACAAAACAGACAGTGAGGGTTCAGGGGATGCGAAGAGCGAGAAGGACGTGCCTGCTGTGACCAAAATGTTTGACATAATGAAAAAAGGAAGATCAACAAGCAGTTTAGCTACATCTGCCAGAAGTGAGACCGACAAACAAGAACCTACCTGGAGACTTAAAATTACAGATAGGTTAAAGCTGCGACTCAAATCATCTGCAGATGACATGTTTGGAGTTGGGAATCAAAAAGCTAACTCGGCGGAGACTGCAAAGAGGAAAAACATCAGGCGAAGGCATACGCTTGGAGGACAGAGGGATTTCGCTGAAATAAGTGTCCTGAATGCTTGGAAAGCTCAAGAGCCAAGTCAAAGTAGAGAGAGAGAATCTGAGCTTTCAGCTGTGAATCGGTTGAAGCCAAAGTGTCCAGCGCAGGACCTCTCGATCTCAGACTGGCTTGCACGAGAACGTTTACGCACTAGCACAACTGACCTTAATACGGGTGAAACTGGAAAGCCCAGACTTGAGAACACTAGCTTAGCAGATGTATCAAAGGGAGATCTGCCTTTATCTGCAGAGATGCAGGCAGATGAAGGCAGTTCTTCCAGCAGCTTGACTTTAATTAACAGAACACCACCTTTGGGACCATTTCAGCCACCAGAGCAGGTAAATGGTGAAAATTATCAGAATATGAACAAAAACAACTTTAGCCCAGCAGTTGATGCCCATCCTCATAAACTGTCTGGGACCCAAGTGGTTAGATCTCGATTCTACCAGTATCTTTGAAATGGGGAGATATGTCCGCTACAGCAATTCATTAACTTACTGTTACACTTCCCAGTAACTGTGTGTATGTGTGTGTGTGTACATATATATATATATATTTTCCTGTACTGTTGTTGTTATGCAGCCTTCATTTGGGCTGGTTTCATCAATATGCTCTGTGGAACGTCTTCACAGTGCATTACCACAGCCAGAAGAACACTAAAGTTAAAGTATATATATATTTTAAGAAAAAGTATATTTGATGGCTGCATACAAATGTTGAACAAAGCATCTGATGCAACGTTGCTATGTAGTGTATACATGGTTTTCTGGCTGAGAGTTGGCCTGGCATTAGTATGCAGAAAAATTGTTCTTTTGGTTTAGTCACTAACAAGTGCCTCATCATAAATTCATTTGGTTTGTTAGGGTGCCATATTGTTAAATTAGAGAAACTTATTACAAACAAATGAATGCATTTTACTGTTAACAAGTTTCATTACATTTTACAAATGTTAACACAGGTGGCTACAGAGCTTCCATTCCTTAGGCATTCCAGTAAATATTGGAGTTTTATATTTCCAATTTTAATACAGATTTTGAGTTTTATGTGACTTGAATTTTTAATCTTTCTGTAAAATAAGTAACTTAAATGTACATATTACATGTGTATCTTTTCTTCAGATACCAGATTTGATATAAATGTTGTAACATAGGCGTGTAGATAGTGGATACTGGATGGAACTGGTTTCTTTTATTGAGAATATAATTCTGCATGAAGACCTAATGAATCCAAACCTGTATCATGCCTGTGTGCATACCCACTTAAACACTGGAAATAAAATTGTTTTGGTGACTCTTTGCGTGATGTGAATTCATTCTCATGAACAATTTCAAAATGTCATGTTTACAAGTTGCCATCGGCAGCTGTGCTTGGGGTCGCAAGACTTGCAGTTGCTCCCGGATGAAGGGCGCTTCTCCTTAAAGTCTTGTTTGTGGGACGGGGCCGTGGAGGTTAGCATATGAGAGGGGGGTTCAGCTGGTTAAGTGTTTTCATCTTAATGTGTAATCTGATTCTGAGGGATGTAGCAAGTTGCTTTATGTTTAATATGCTGGTTTTGTAGCACTGAAAGTGACCGTAATCGTCATATACAGTGAATACCAGTATCTGCCAGTCAAAATGTTACTGTAGGGTGAGGCTTGGACTTTTTATAGTTTCAGCTATGAAGATGAGTTTGTACACTAAAAACCCTTCTGTGTGTCAACTCCCTGCCAGTTACATTTTTTTCTTCTACTTCACATTCTTTTCTTCTACATTACCTACTTGAAAACAAAGCAGCTGTTCATCACTTTGGGTATTCCCAGGTCTTACACTGTCACTAAGCAAGTGCAGAGCATTAAACCTGTGTCTATGATAAATAAGCAATGAACATTGTGAGCATAGAGAAACTTACTCTTAGGCATGTGCCCTGTTACTGAGAAGAGAAGGAATTCTAGTAGGTAGGATGTGTAGGCTGGCATGGTTGCAAGCAGACTTCATTTCTTTCCGAGGCGACTGTAACAGTCCCGTGCTTTGATCTAGTGTGGGTTTGATCCTTGTGAGAAATCATTGTAAAATTTGGCTGTCAAGAAAAGCATCGGATATGACAGTTGAAGATCTGTGAAAGTTCTCGCCACATAATTGTGCATCTACTACCAATTTATGTAAAAACAAATCATGTTCTTGTGCCTTTTTCCCCCAGAGCAAAGAGCAAACTGGTGCTTTAGCAGCGTTGCTTGTGCAGTGCGAGGAAGAATGGGTATGTTCTGTGAAACACCGAGTAATTGATGATGATTTTTCTTTCAATCCTATATAGTGTATTTGAACAAGAGACTTCAAAATAGGGTGTTGTGATGCCTCTGTAATGCTATTCATCAGCAAATACCCATCGTCTCTTACTGGAGGTATATTTTTTCCCATCATTAGCCTCAGAAGCTTCAGAAGCTTGTTAGAGCGTGTAGTGAGCATCCACAGCAGGTCGCAGGGGTCTCCTTGATGACACAGTGTACTTACAGCGGTACATAAGGGGTCCTGGGGGTCTGCGTCTTACTCTTTGACAGCCACTTTGTTGGATCAAGTTAATTTTCATTTTGTTGTGTTTATAGATAACTAATGATTTTAACTCCTGGGTCTAGATGTACGGCTGCCAGCTCTTAGGCCTGAGAACATAGAACTTTCATTGTGTTGACTGGACTAGAGCACAAGGTCTTTTGAAAAATTAGGAACTTAAAAAAAGCCAAAACAACCAAACAACACCACAGAAAACAGGAATTGGCAACACTACAGGTACAAATTTGAGCCCTCGGCAGCCTCTGTGGTATCTTCTGCTGCTGCACGGGCTGCGTGGAAACTGCAGAGTGGTTGCAGAAGGAGCTTGGACAAAAGTGAGGGATACCCATGGAGGTGTAAGAAAAGGATGATGGCAGTTCAGAGCACCGCTGCTGTGCCCCTTCTGTGTAAAGCAGGTGTTGGAGGAGAAGCCTGGCAGGCAGAGTGGGAGGGAGGGAGGCAGGGAGGCTCTGGGGAAGCGCGTGAAGGGGAGATGCAGGGAGCAATGTGAGGCGCATCAGGGTGACGTGACTACTGAGCTCCTCCTGAAGAAAGTAGCCTGTGGCAGCGTATCTGAGGCTGGGAAAACACTGGTGCTTTTTCTGCTCTTTGAAAACTGCCAAGATTTGGGGCCACCTTAAATTCCAGCCAATGTGGCAATTGAGATGACATTTTTAGGAGCTGTTGCTATGCCCTGTTCTTAACAGCAGCTACTTCAGACCCTTAACTGTGGAGCTTTTTTGGTTGGTTGGTTGGTTGATTTGGTTTGTTTTTTCCATCCTGCTCTTGAAGAGAAGGGTGACAGTCTGACTGACACAGGAAGGGAAACGCCTGCAATAACCTGCCCTGAGCTGAATACTGTTAGTGCCAGTATTTCCTCTGGGAGCTGGGTTCAGCGGGGTGGACAGGTCCCAGGGGTGGCAGCGCCATCGAGGTGGGCAGGGACCCCTGGGGATCGCCTCCCCCTCCCCCCACTCCGGCAGGCGCAGCCACAGCAGGTTGCTCGGGGCTGGGGCTGGTGGCGTTCTGAATGTCTCCAAGGATGGAGATGCCACAGCATCTCTGGGCAACCTGTGGCAGTGTTTGATCACACTTCCAGTAGGAAGGTGGGTGCGTTGTTTTAAGCAGTATTTCTGGTATTTCAGCGTGTGCCTATTTTTTGGTTTTATACTCATCAGAAGGATTCAAACAGGTCTCAGCTGACATCTGATGGGGAAGTAACAAAAAGATGAACTGTGGTGGTGGTAGGAGCATTCGGATGCGTAAAATGGTTCCAAACAGCGGTTCCTGTTTCAGTAGGGATTAGTGGTTTAGTTTAAAGTCTTTTTTCTGGGATCTGGTAGCAGTCATACAGCACTTTCCAGCTTTTTAAGCCTCTCTGAAGGGCTTGTTACGGTGTCCGTTAGTATCGCTCGCAGCACTGATAATGTGAAATTAAGCCATGGCCACAGTCCAGACGGTTTCTTAACTTCTTTCACGCTGATGCAGAGCTGAAGGAAAATCCTTTGCTGATCTGCACGTCTGGCTCTGTTCCTGTCTGCAGCTATCTGAGGAGAACCTCTCTCCGCTTTGTCCAGGCAGGAGGAGAGAGTGTGAAGTGTGGCCTCATCTGCTATGAAAAGCTGCGTTCTTGCTTTTAAAGCCAGATCATTACACCATCCCCATTTAGATAGTAATCAAGCAATTAATTGTGCCAGCCTGCAGGAGGCAGGCTGTACTTTGATGCGTGGCTGGGAGGGCAAATGTCTTAAAACAGACCTGCTGTCATTGAAGTGGTGTGTGTACCTGTGGCTCACAGTCATGAGACTGTAAAAAATCTGCCTTTAATCGTCTGTTATTGAACCCCTGTGTTTTTAAGCGTGCAGGAAGAGCTGCCTCGTAGCGGGGATTGGATGGATTTGGGGCCTGTACGTTTCTAGGCAGAAATGTCCTGCACGTCCCTCCTCTTCCCTGCCCTGTGCATCCTCTTCTGCTCTGCCTTCCCGCCACCGTGGCCAGGCTGTTGCAGGGGCTGGGTGCTGCCTTGCTTCGGTTTTGCTGCCGTCCCCGTAGGTCCCGTCGGCTGGCACACAGGGATGGCGCTTACGCTGCTGCCCTGGGCTGGCTCAGACCACAACAGGCGGCAGGAAGGTCCTGCTCACCTCCCAGCTCCTTCCACCTCGAAAGGGAGTGGTGAGCAGCTGCGCTTCTGATTTTTTCAGAGCAGTGAGGTCCTATCACGCCTGAACCTGTGGGGTCGCTCAATGGCTGCTCACAGGAGAGACTTGTGCTGCAAACGCAACTGCTGGCAGGTCTGGTGCCCTGGAGACGCGGTACCCTGCTGGCTTATTTTTTTCTGAAGAGCCTCTCTTTAAACAGCTGCCCAAGGACTGGTGAGAGCTCGATCTGGAATTCCGTGTGCCAGAGCACCCGGGCGATAGCAGGGGGAGGCTGGGCTGCTGTTTTGCATGTTCCCTTTTTGAACGCAGACTGGCTGGGGGCAACCCTGCCGCTCGCCGGCCGGGGCTGAGGGCTGCGCTGTTGGCACTGAGCCCCCTGTTGCAGCAGTAGCTGCCCCGATGGCTCTCATCCCTAACTGGCTGCAGTCGCCTCCACTAAAACTGCCCCTTCATAACTGGTTTGGAGTGAGAAACTTGGCTTTTTAATCACTAGCCTGTGCTGTTGTTACCTTCCATCTCAGGGGATTCATTTCACAGACTTCCTGATTTTGCTAAATACTCTGCTCGGCGTTCAGAAGCGTTCCTGGTGCTGAGCTACAGCGCACCCACAGCCCTTCCCTGCCTGCGGTCGTGAAAGCCCAACAACTTCATTGCTCTGCAGGTAGGATGGGGAGGGAATAAACACCGCCTGACTCGGCACGGTCGCTGCAGCGGTGCCTGTGCAGTGATTATGTGCTGTCTGAGACTGCGGTTGGTTTCCTGGGGGGTGCCGCAGCCCAGTGCTGAGGGTGAGACAAAACATGATGGGTGCTGGAAGGCGTGTGCGTCGCAGCGTAGCCAAGACCACGAGTGGGTGTTGTGTTTGCTCCCTGATGGCAGTTTCCACGTTCACCACCACAAGCAATAATTACCTATCGAGTACGGCTCTGCTGTGCTGCCCACTGCACGCCCGGTGACTGCAGGGACAGTGGCTATTTATACAACTGCCGTCAGTGTCTAAATTCAGACAGACGGAGAACGCGCTGCTGTAGCCTCTCACCCAAAGAGGCCGTGAGAAGCAGCCGTGGGAGCAGTGCCAGACACGCGGCCCATGGGTGTGCTGCGGGGCAGAGGAGGGCCAGGGCCAAGGTCTGCCACTGGGGACCCTGCCAGGCTCTACGATGGCTCATGGGGGACTGCAGAGGACCAGGTATTAGCAAGTTGCTATTTTTCAATAGGTATTGGCTCCCTGGGGGATGTCAGGCCAACAGCTTCAGAACAAAACCTACTATGGCCCTCATTAAGCTTGAACTTGCATTTTTGATGTGGACTGTCAAGGGGAAGCACAGTACCCAGCCTGCTGGTGCTCTGCGTGTGTGTTCTCTGTTCTGCTGGGACATGCAATAGCCCAACCTGGTTATGAGATAAGGCATTAAATCAATCAATCGGCCTTATTCCCTTCAGAGCAATGGGGTAATGTACTCAACACTTTACAGGGTAGAAGGCACCCTTGGGAAGCGCGCGGTCCAGGGTGTGCAGTGCGACACAAGTTTTTGAGAGGTTCTTCCCACCTGAATCAGCTGCTCCCAGGCCAGGCTTCGGAGCCACCGCTTTTCTGTATGGCTGGAAGGGAACTGCTGTCACTCCGGTGGTTCACTGTGAGCGCTCTGAACTGGAGCTGACACTCGGCCTCGGCTTTGGAGCCACCCAGGCTGTCCCCGGCTCGGCTCGCAGCCTGACGCTGGGGCTCCTGTGTTCTGCACCCCCCCAGGCCTCGGCTGCCGTGCGGGCGGAGGGGATGGCACTCAGCATGAGCACTGCTGGAACTAGGCTGGTGTCGTGCTTGTGAGGTGTGAGTTAATGTTTACATTCTTTAATTACTGCCGCTGCAAGGGATGCACCATCTCAGGGCTCAGCCTTTGAAAGAACACTTATCAGAAACTTCCTGCTTCACATGGAGGAATACAACAGCTACTTAAAGGTGGAAAAGATGATACCTTGTTCAATCAGTCAAAGGTTGGGTGCTTTTTTTTTCATGCTAGTTTTCTGACCTGGAGTTCCAGCAGTTAGCTTTTGTCCAGGTAAATCTGAAAAACCTCATTTTGAAATTACTACTTATATAGAGCTTTTTTCTGGGGAAAATAAAGTCATTTTTTTCTCCTGGTGGTTTAATACTCTTGGGCAAACAGCTTAACAGTTAATTGAGACCATTACAAAAGTTATTAGTGACAAAATACAAATATATAAGCATGCAGCCCTTTATTTTTGTAAAGATCTTTGCTTATCATAGTTCTGTATATTACATTATGGTGTTATACAAATAAATTTATTTACAAAACCATGAGCTATGCAAGCTTGCTTTTTTTTCCTATTTGACTGATATCCATCTTTTTCAACCCTTCCCCATATATATTTTTAAGCATGCATAAAAATTAACTTTGGTGTGGTAAAACTACTCTATGTGCCCAGCCACATACAGTATTTATTTATTTATAGATATTTATAGATATGTACAAAAGTCTGCCAGTATACAGAACAGTACAGAAGTGTACATTTTAAAATCCACAATGCAATACATTAATGGGTTACCAGGTCTCCGTAAAATAAAACTGAAGGAAAAAGGTGGATTAAGCTAAGAAAAAAAAGTAATCAGCAACTACCTATATATGTAAAAGAATTTATTTCTTTTTTTTTTTTCCTTGGCTTGGCAAATTCTTAAATATCATCTGAATGGCAGTGCAATAGGTTGAGTCACCTCATACACACTAAGACCAGTCTTGTTCTGTTTCTTGTGTAGAGGTTTACTGTCCAGCATACTACTTTCAAATGTACATTACAATAGTATCAAAATGTTTTGGCAAAAAGATCTCGAAAGGAACCATGACATTTGTTGACAAAAATAGAAATCTGTAACAAAGCTAAATAACACCAAAATAAAAGAAAAATATTTTAGTTTCAGTTTTACAGTTGTGTATAATCACACTTCAGTATATCTCTGTTCACTTCTAGTCCCCATAATGAAAAATAGCTTTATACAAAACAACTTACTAACTTTTTAACCATACATTTTCCCATGCTCAGTACACCGCTGTGCACACGCACTCAAGTTCACTCACACACCTTCACACTTTTTTGTAAGAGGTGCTGCCTAGAGGAAGAAAACGCTCTTTTATCATTACAACAGCAACGGTTTTACAAAAAAGCTTCACTCTAATCTAGTGTAGTAATTCAGTATTTAGCACATGATTAGTATTAAGCCTCCAGCGATACAGCAAAATGGTTACATTCCCTGGTTAAAATATTGGCTGCGGATTCTTTGAAAATGAACAAAAAGCCTCGGTGAACTCGCCCGCCTGCTGCGCTCAGCCTTTAGGATGGCTCCTTGGCCGTGGGTGGGGTGGACTTGCCGGCATTTCCGTTCTGTGCCTTGTAGCTGGTGAAGCTAGGGGTGTGGATTGTCCTGATGCTCTTCATACCTTGGTTGAGGGAAGTGGGAGAGGTAGAGGAGGGGGGGGAGGTAGAGGAGGAAGGAGGGGGTAGCCGGCCGTTTTGAGTCTGTAGTGAGAAGGAGAGATGGTGACCTTTCCCTGGGTAAGTGGGGCTCTGAAACTTGGAGGAGCCGTTAGAGACAGAGGGGATGAGGGAGGTAGAGTAAGTTACACGACCTGTCTGAGGACCGAGAAGGTTAGAGGAAGGAATGGAGGATTTAGTAGGTGGATTAAGAGGGTTAGAGCTGTCACCGCTAGAAGCAGGTGCCGAGCTGCTTTTCCCAGAAGTGGGAGAAAAGGCTGGGATCTTAGAAGCAGGTAGGGTAGGGGAAGTAGCCTTATAGTCCCCACCAGCTTTCTTAGCACTTCCATTAGCCTGCAAATAAAGACGGCAGGAGACAGTTTGTCAGCAAGCCAGTAACATGATAAATCAACAGGACCTGGGAAAATAGCCCTACAAAGAATAAGAATTAACAGCTTGAGGCCTGAGCTAAGTCTTGCAGCTGTGGACTGGACCTGGTAGAAAACCCAAAGTGCCCAACGAAGAGTGCATAGAGAGAGAGAGAGAGAGAGAGAGCTGACAAAGCTTTCGTGAGAAGGCACGATCTACAGGTTATAGACCAGTCGCTACATTGGCCATGCTTCTGGGTTATTAACGTGTGAACAGACATGTCCGGCCGGAGAGTTAATGTGCATCTACTACACCGACAGGTTAGTGTCCAAGGCTTCCTGTAAAGACTCTCTGAACAGAAGCATTCCCATCTTTCCTAAGGAACCGCCGCACTTACCAAAGGGAAAGTAAACAGGTAGTTGACATCTTAAAATTACAGCTGAATATCACAGTTTAAAAACAAAACAGAACAAAACCAAAACAAAAAAAACAACCAGCCCCCAAAAACCAAACCAGAACAAACAAACAAACAAAAGCAGCAGGTGTTTTATTGCAGACATGCATGCACAAGCATGGTGAAAAGATCAGTAGATACTGTCATGCCCCCAGGATCCAGGATGTCCAGTTAGACCTCACTCGAAAGACAGGCGTCCGTTATTTGGTATAATCTCAGTCAGTTACTGGAGTTTTTAAATAAACAAACAACATGAAACGTCCATCCAAAGACCGGGTTTAGGGTAAAACTACCTGTCTGTATTGGCGTGGATCCTGCAGCTTGTGGTGTTTGCCTGCTTTCTCCATGCTTCCTTGTCTAGTTTTTGATGCCATGGGGACCGGCATCCGGCTTGTCTGGGAGGCAGCGCTGGAGCCCTGCGGAAACGAGTGGAGGGGCAGGGAGGAAGACAAGGAGAGGGCGCGATCAGTGCTGGTGTGCTTGAAGAGGAGACTGCACACCATGCGCAAAAAANAGCTTCACACCGCAGGTGTTAATTTCCAGAATCAAATGGAGAAAACTGCCCAGCTACTGATCAGCCTGGATTTCATGTCAGTGACGCTTGTCATTTCACACAGCGGATTATTCGACCCAGCTCCCCTGCATTTGCCCATCACCAATCAGCAGCAAAGATTAAAATAAAAAACCAAACCAACCAACAGTCTATTAGCTGTTAGACACCTCATGGGGAGCCCAAACAAGCCACCTGAAAGGAAGCAAACAAATCACAAGACCCTCTTGTTTAATGGTGATTATTGCAGATTTTAGAAAGCAGCTGGAGGTTTGATTTCTCGGACTAAGGTACCTTACGTGAAGTGGCTGGGATTGACGGAGGGGGCTCTACGCCAGCAAGGCTCTCATCCAGCACTACAAGCTCTCGGGGTGGGGTCTCTGGTACTATCTGGGCAGAGAAGGGGACAGTGCTTCCCTCAGAGCTGTATGTGCTTTCAGGGATAGGTTTTGGGCTCATTTCACTGATGGTGTTTTCCAGCTGCTTTATAGTCTGCTCAAGGCTGTCTAGCGTTCGGTATGTACTCTGTCGAATTTCATCAGTCCTAGACAGGGACACTGCAGCTCCGGGGGGCCCCTCTTGCTTCCCAGAAGGACTTTTGTCACCGTCCTCTGGCTGAGACCTGGTGATTTCAAATCTTTTTGCTTCCTTGTGCTGCTTCAGGGTCCCATCTTCCTCCTCTTCTTCATAGACCACAACCTGTAAGGTCTTCTTCCCAGTCTTGGTTCCTGTCCGTATCGCCTGCGTCAGAGCAGCCAGCTGCTTTTTAGGGAATTTGAACTTAAATTTTTTCTTAGAATCTTGCCTGTTTCCAAACTGATCAGCAGAGTCCAAGTTCGCCTCTGTGTTTAGCCCATAGATCTGACGGTATTTGTTAAAATTTGTCTTTGTGCTTTCCTCCTCTGCAGGAGGTCTGGTTTCTGCAGAGGCAGAGGAAGACTGAAGGTTGAATACGTACTGCTCGTTGAGACCGTGTGCTGCTGAATACTCTGCGATTGCTTTTCCATCATTAACTACTGGTGGCTCTTCCTTCTGGCTCTCAGAGATTTCATGTGCTTCATTCTCTTCCTCCTCCTCTTCCTCTTCTATCTTTTCCTCCGTCATCATTTTCTCTAACTCCTCATCACATTCCTCAAAAATTGTAGAAAGCCGCTTATAAGCTGACCTAATATCCATTGGTTCATCAAAAATTATGATGACGGGTTTTTTGTCCAGACACACCACTGGCTCTTCGCTGTCTGTGTTTTCTGGGATACCCTGCTCCGACACCACGTCCTTCCTCGCGTCAATGTTCACTGTTTGCACATCTCCGCCTTTCCGGCTGACTATATCGTGAACTTCCCCGCTCGAGAGGACCTGGACAGCTGTTTTAGTAATCATGAAGGCGATATTTTCTGTGGGTGGGTTGTCTTCACTTGGCGAGCTAGCCGGAGAGTCTGTCTCTTCAATGCTGGTCACACTGTTACTTCTGGACACTTTGGATCTTAGCACAACCTGACTGCAGTTGACCGCAGAAGCTTCTTGCTCCTGCGAGGAAGGTTGAGGCCCCGCAGCCTCCTGCGTGTGCCTCATGAGAGGGGCAACGCTGCTGATGGGGATATGCTTGCCTGTGCTCTGCAAGGCTTCACCCTGCGGCAGGCCCTGCTGAGCATCTCGTGAGAGTCTGTAGTTCAGCTTTTGTTTTCCAGTTTCAACAGCTGGAAAATGAGATCCTAAAATATCGTGAGCCCCTCTTCGTTTGTCATCCTCTGGCAAACTGACACCAGACAGGTTTGCGTTCATGTTCTGAAGGTTTTTCTTAGAATAGTCTCTACTGTCTACAAACAAACCCTTGCTAAATGTAGGACTGTCATTCATTGAAAAGCCAATTTTACTGTCAGCTGTGCTGGATGAATCAGAACCCAATTCTTCTTCAGTTTTCCCTTCCCTCTTCTCTTTAGGATGGTCACTATCTGTGGGAGATCCTGTTGTAGCCCCATACACCTAAGGGGGAAAGTCGGATTACTTAGTTATTCAGGGCTGTTACCTTTACAGGACTTTTTTTTTGTTCCACCAAATTAATCATCATATTCTCAGGGGAAGTGCAGACCTCGTGAACTCACCACTCTGTTTACTGCTGCAGAGGCATGTCTGAAGTTGCCATCTGATTCCTGTCTTTCTTTGGGGCAAAATTCCAAATTCTGGCAGAACAGTGCATGATGTTACTGCTCTGCGCTATGCATCTGGCCAGCATGGGTTGTTACCTAGGGCTCCTATTTTAATAAGGCCTCCAGAATATGCAAGTGCACACTAATTACCTTATTTCCATCACAGTGCTACCTTGACTTGTTCGCTTTCCAGCTAAGAAAAATAATCTCTAGTTTGTGTAAGATTGAAGTTGAAAAGATTCACAGTATCTGATTAAGTTCTGCTGGGACACATCAAAGGAAGACTGATGTGGAAGGGCTCACAGCAGGGCACTGCGGCTTGCTGCCTCACCGGGGCGCCAGATGTGAGAGTCTGGCCAGCCTTGAAAGGAAGTTTTGTACCGGTAAAAGCTGGTTTTCAAATTACAACATTTTGCTGCTTCTAATGTTGCTCATACCTGAGCAGTGCTGCTCCATCACAGCTAATACGATCACAGTCCATGCATTTCTAAATCCTTGCTGCAGCTTAAAAGTACTCCTTCAAAATTACCAGCGGCACCCTGCAGCACCCGTGGATGAAACATCGAGCTACATTCATTTATAGAAGCAACTCTGAACAGCACACAGCACACTACTAGCTCAAAAGTAGTATATTCCCAGCAATGCAAATTTAAAGGGACTTTTTTCTTTATTTTCAAATGAGGCCCCCTCGGAGATGCTGTTTCGTAATACCAGGCTTTTGTTTGGGGCTTGGTTTGTCAAGTGCCAGTGACATCTTAGGATAAACACCAGTCCTCAGGTTGAAGGAATGACCTGAAGAGACACCATGCCTATGAACGAGCAAGAAAGAAATCTACAGTCAAAAGACGGCTCACCACGAAGGAAATGAATCTGGCCTCAAGTGCCTGAAGGCAGTGAGTCAAAAGTGTTACTGCTGACATTGCTTGAGAGTAGAAGCTGACTCCTAACACACCAGAAGGACAGATTATACTTATCAACATGTGCAGAAGATCAGTCAGGAGAGTTGTTCTCCCAGCTGAGATGAAAGAGTGACGGTACAGAAATACACAGGTTGGCTACTGCATGTACTCCCCATGCACACAGAGGTCCACCAGGTACAGTTTCTACATCTTGTCTGATATTTTCTTATATACTGTCTGAGGATTTTACACAGAAAAACTTTACACGCAATCAAAACGCAGGAGCGAGAAAGTGCTAGAACGGAGTCACTGTTCACCTCTACAAAGGCTTATTAGCAGTAACAAGGCCGTGCAGCTGCTCCATGGGTACCTTGACATCCCTCATATTTCTGAATAAGGAGGAGCTATCACACAAACCCACCACAGCCAGCGAGGCATCAGTGGGCAGGCTGACACTGTCTGCCCTTCGCACTGAGAGCTGGTATCAGAACAACACGCCAGGGCTCATGGTACCTCAGGCCCAGATTTGCTAAGCGCCTCCCAGTCCCGGTACATGTCAGAGCTCCCAGAATCAGGCCGGGCCACGTAACGGCACTTGATGCCTGTGGATACTCAGTGACTGAATTACCATTTCTCTAGATCTTTTTTAGCAAGTTCCACTGCTTGTTCCAAGCATCAGTGCAACATCTCATGGTGTCATTGTACACCATATCTCATTTTAGGAACTGCTCCCTTTCTACAAAAAAAATAAAACCACAACAAAATTCATTTCCTCTGAGAGTTTATCATGACCATAAGGCTCCATATTTAAAGCCAATAAACACTCTGTCATGTCAGATGACAAAACCAGATCTCATTAACCTTAATTTCCTGGACTCTGTGTTATTCCAATAAATAGCAGTTTATGGTAATTACTTGGCAGCATGTTTCAAAGAAACATTTGTGCTACCGGATGTGCAGTGTCTTGAGCGGTGACCCGGGTTTTCATGTAACAGTATGATCTTCTCAGTCTGACACCAGTAGTAATGCAGACCAATAGTGGTATGTTCACACTTTTTTTTTTGTCTCCGTAACACTGTCATACACTCTACAACGAAGCAGTTTTTCCCTTTTACTCATACCCATGAACCTGTACCCTCACCCAGCCAGGTGTTTGCAGCTTTAGACCAGAACTGCTGTTTGGGCAGCTCAAAGCCAACTCTTTGTGTGCAATGCCCTGACCTGGCAGCAGTACTTTTTGGGGGACGTATGGCTTTTGATGATAATATCAGACACCACCATCTAGGTGTCACCTTGTGCTTTATAGCTGCAGTGCCCTGTGCAGATGCAGCTCACCATGGTTAGGGCAGCTGGGTTCTTCTCTGCCTTGGCGACCTGGCAAAGTCATTTTCTCTCTCCCTGCCTCAGTTTCTGTTAAATGTAGTTGAAGTGCAATGTCTCCCATAAAAATCCTTGGGGAGCTACTCATGATGTTCTATCATTTCACACAAAGTGCACGACAAAGTTGGAACGCTGTGCTGAAGAGCTGTGTTTTCTTCCCCATCATATCCCCCTTCATTGCAAAGTCGCATTTGGCTGACAAATTGTCATGACTGCGTGACCCCCTAAACCCAGCAATGATTCAATCCACTATTCTTAAACTTAAAAGAGAGAGGTCTGCGAAGGCAGAAATACGTGTCCTTTTCTTCATCCTACCCACTGGCTGCCCACTAAGACCACTCAACTCAGCTGGCAACCTCAGTCCAGACACAGCTGTGACACCCACCCCAGCTTGGCTATGGCCCCAGACATGGGGCACCTCTTCTAAGTTCTATGACAGAAGAGTGAATCCTGGGCATTGACTTTCACACTAAGGGCAAATCTGGCCCACCCACCTTCATTCTGTCTTCCAATAAACTGAATGGGAGTTCCGAATACCCAATAACTATTTCTGGGACCAACAAGTGAAGCAAAATAAAGCAGAAATTCTCTAAAGTGGCCCTTGAGACTGAGAGGAACCACTAATTCTCCTCAAGACAAGAACAAGGCTTAGGAGAGATGCTTCACCACCCACTGCCAGAACAGCACTGGAAGCATGTTCTGAGGAGTACAAGCATCTCTTGTGGTGGAAACTGACGGATCCTCTTTTAATTTTGATTTCACAGGCTCATAAAACTTAATGCAACCCTTATATAATTGCTGATGAGACACACAATGTAGATTGATATAATGTTCCATATGAGTGTTTCTGAGCCATACTGAGGTAAAAGGAGGAAGCCACTGGGCAGTGGTGGGTGGTGGTTAGAGAAAACAGAACACAAGATATAAGATTAGTTTTGAAGGAAAGAAGGTTATGCCAAGACTGGGTGGCATGTTTACAAACGCCACTTGTTACCTTCTTTTCCTTGTGATGCATTAAAGTCCCAGGCCTTATGTCTTTAACATGTGTATCATTTCTGGACTGTTCAGCATGACTGTTTGAGTTTACATCCATAAAAGAGCACTTCTGGAAAGCCTAGGAAATAAATACTGCAGGTTATCAGGAGACCAAGAGCTTTTACACAGAAATGCCTGGAGATCACCAACTACAAAGAAAGCATTTGTTTTTAGCATTCACAGCTCAACAATATTATCTACAAGCTCATGAGGTAATAGAGATTTTAGACTAGCAGACTAAGAGAAATAGGGCATCCCCTCCAGTCTGCCAAGACTGCACTCTAACTCATCACGCTGACCTCAATGTTCCCTGCAGGGGGATGAGCTTGATTTCTGTTTTTACAGAAGGCACACAGAGGTGCTGCAAACTATTCAAACTTAAGTAGGAAGCCCATGACAAACTTTGGGCTTGCAACAGTACCTACTTCTTACTGGCTGATAAACATGCAAGAGCTACATAACTCCATTCCTCCCCACACAAACTCTTATTAAAACTTTAGACTTGGAGACACGTGCCTTTGCCACAGTCTTCACTAACACTCCAGATGATGACAGTCCCAACATATGGGCTTTTGGACTACTGGCCTCCCACCAGGTGTACCCCAGGGCACGGCACGGACTTTTCAGCCCTTTATCTTGCTCTCCTCTTTCCATTTCCTTTGGGTTTCTCTATCCAACTGGCTCCCGGATCCAGAGGAGCAGAATGATCATTGCCACCACTGCGCAGCGCTGGCTGCAAGTGTGCCTCACTGGGATTTCTGCAAGGCCTCTACAGGCATGGTCTGCCTTAAGCGAGATGTACAGGCAGGACATCTCTGCCAGCCAGAGGAATGAGGGACGAGTGCTTACAGGAGTCAATGCAAGACATGCAAGAAGATTATATTCTTATACCATGTATTAGGGAAAATTACTTAATTCCTGGCAACTGTCATGAAATTAGTAACCCTGATCACAGATTAGAATCCGGCCTGTTTTTTTAAATATTGTACCCCTCATATGTATTGCGTGTTTATGCAAAATCAGAAAAGTAACAATTATAAAAAAATCCAGTGCAAAAATCAGGTTATACAGTTTCTTCTGGTTTTCCATTACATCCTATTTGTACATGCTTATAGACCAGAGTACCTAAGACAACATGGAACTATTAGAAAAAGCAGTTTTGCTCCTCACAGTACAGGATATGGACTTTCCCCATCTTATCCATTTGTGAGACCAGTGATGTGGTTTTGAGCTAGGCATACCATCTACAAAGTCATCCCCAAAGTCCTTCAAACTTCAAGTGATGAAGACACCACTATTTCCCTTGGTAATTTGTTAATTTGTCACCTTCACTCTGAAATATCTATAACAGTGCCAAATACAGTTTGTACTACAGCAGCTGATTATTATGCCTTTTTCTGCTAGATTAAAAAGGTACTTCCCATGAAAGTACCTCCACATTATACGCAAGTCTCTTCTGAACCTTCATATTCTTAACAGCCTTTTCAAATGGGAGACCCCTGGATATTTAATCATGGATGCACTATCCCAGTGCTGATCTCACTGCCTGTACACAGAGATAAAAACACTCCCCCTTCTCACACCTATACCCAAAGCAGACAGTAACTTTGTGGCAGCAGCGCTGACCTAGGACCTCCTGTCAATTTGTTACTGCAACTCCCATTTCTTTCCAAGACATACAGTCGTGGTCTGGCCTATATTTTGTGTTCTTCATGTGGACTTTATATTTCAGTAAATGTATTATGACCATTAAGTGATTGCTATCATCTCCCTGCTCTCATACTTCACTAGCTTGAATTAAGCTGATTTAAGCAGTAATGATTTTAAATGTATTTCTAGGCTGTTGATGAAAATACAGAGTGACACTAGGCCTGCAGCTGATCCCTATGGGATTGGACTATAAACAACTGCATCAAGGGCAGCACTTTCAGAGCCAGACAGTTGTCAATCGTCCCATGATAAGGGTTTTGTATACTCTGTGTTGCCAGATTTCTATCCAAATGTTGTATGATGTTTGATCAAATGACTTACAAAAATGTTTATAGGTACACAATTCAGTTTAAGCAGTCAAACCTGTTACCTGATCAAAGGGTGCTGTTTGCTCTGACAGGCAGATCTGTGTTCCATTACATTGTGTTTACTAGCATAACTGTTTACGTGTGTCCTTTAGTTCTTCACTGGTTCAATCCTGTACCTGATTTTTCATTATTCTGCCTGTGACTGATATCAAACTAATGAGTCTATAGCTCCTGGAGCAAGCAGTTTGCCCATTCTAAAACACAGGACTCTGTTAACCTTCTAAAATATACCTGGTATTTTGGTATTGGTTTAAAATGAGCATTGCTTGTCCCCAAAACAAGCATTTAAACACTCATTCCCTGTTGAGCTACCATGCCTATTTCTCCTCCTTAGCATCCCTTTCCAGACCTTAACCTCCACTTCATTGTTACCAGTTGCAAGGCAGCCAGGTGGCTTTCCTAGAGACAGGAGATGATGGGACAGTTTCACTGTTCCCAGTTCTCCTGTTGCACTAGCCATTAGCACACAAATGGGGGATAAGAGTACACCGCTGCTCTCACTCTCTGCAAACCAGCTGTCTGAAGCACTGGCCATTGAGAGCTGAACAAAGGGGTAGGGTGCACCCATCACCGGTAACAGTTACTGCTTAGTATCCATGTGTCCTGTGCTGCAAATGGTCCCTGGGCAACACCAAACCCGCCTTTTGGCAGGTGAACAGCAGGGATCATCTCATGTTGTAGCAGTGCTCTGAAACACCCCAACATCAGAAGTTACAGCCAGTGAAGCTAATCCACATCTCCCTTCCTCATGCAAGCTTGGAAGAGGACAGAGGCTGCCCCTGGGAAGCTGGAGCTCGCTGACGGTAGCTGGAATAGTTGGCTTTTACTGCAACATCACCATCATTGAACTAAACCTGTCTATGTGCTATCAAGCAAAGGACCAGCAAGAGAGCACTACTTCTATGCCACTGGCAGAGTGTACCAGTTACACAGCAGGAAAAGGCAAATGTTTCAGTGTTCAAACACTCCAGGAAACATTGGACCATGGCACAGAACAAGTGAGCACAACCCGCCAGGAGCAGACCCCATATTCTCTGTTCCCACCAATGTTAGCAGAAATTATGGGCTCTCAGCACCTTGCCAGTCTGGTACTGAGTGAGAATTGTTAGGCCAGGGACAACCACACCTAAGGCACACCGATATTTCACTTGTCCCATCTACATGTGTAAGATTCTCCAGTGGTAACCCTTGCATTCTTGACCACTGTCTCAGCTCCAGTCATCTTGAACAAAATTTGGGTGGCACTAACAAAACATGTACCTCCCAGTGCAATGAAGTGGGACCAGGTGAGACTGGCAGACCTACTTTCCTTCATGTTCTGAGCTATGAATGTGCCGAGGCCCTAGAAGTGATTTTGGGCACAGCTGTTCTCATGTGCAACCCAAAGGGCATACCTGTAATTCTGCCATTATTTTATCTCCTTCCTCTTCCTCTTCATCTTTTGCAGCTGATGCTACAGCATGCCCTGTGCTCCGAGACAATGTCTGATCCTCTTTAATGGCTTTGGATTGTGCTATTTGCCCATCTTCACTGCTTTCCTACAAGGGGATGAGAAAGCAGAAACAGACAATATATAGTTGAGCCCTCCTGATGCAAAGCAAACACAGAAAATTCAACATTACTGCATTTCCCCTGTTGCTAGGTCCCTCTTCCTTTTTAAGGAGACTGCTACTTCATCAGTTTGAAAGCAACCACTATTGCTGATGTGATAGCATGTTCACAGATTAAAAAGCTTCTTAACTTGTACCTCCCTCCACTTCTTTCAGGGAACAGAACAGATGGGGAAAGGAAGCCCAAGGAAACTAATTTGCAACATTTCTGTAAAAACTCTCTCAAATCTGAGCTGATCCTCCCCATCTGTGTAAGGCATGGTTTTTTTTTTATTTTTAATCTTCTTACCACCCTAAATGAAAGAAGCCTGTGACTTGCCTTCTGCATTGCTAGGAGATAAGAGCAGCAAGACTCCTGTAAACAGAATTGATCAAACCTTACTTGTTCATTTGGCCTAACAGTAGTGTTTCCTGGTAAGCAGTTTCAGTAGCTCTCCAGGACGTAGCTCTGTCTCAACTTATTTTGTGGTTTATAGACACAGCCCAAGCCTGGGAATGTTTCTCTGCGCCAGCCCCTCCTCAACGGTCTGATTGCCTAGAGTCTGAATCATCAAACCTTGACTGCAGCAGCCTCTTTTCTGGCTGCATAGATGACATCTCCTGATCTTGTTGTGGTTAGTCCTGAACCTGGCAGGTAACTGCGCCGCGGAGGTGGAGGAGGTGGAGACTTGGTTGGTTTGTCATTATCCTGTTCTCCATCAGGAACTTCTTCTGCAAGTAAACAGAGCAGCGCAAAGTGAGCACCGGTGAAGGAGGGAAAAAAAAAGTATCTGCATTCCTGACTCGACTGGAAAGAAAAAAATGTCTTAAAAGGTCCTGCTCCTGAATATATATGAATGAAGCAAATTTGTGATTCAAATGGAAATGCCTTGAACAAAAGCAGACAGTGCTGCACTTGCACAGAGAAACCATGTCACTTCATCCAGAAATTTTCAAGGAAACTCTTGTCCCCCACGTTACTGTGGCTGGGTTTCAGCCCTTGGTGTACAAGTGTGACAGCAGAGCACACTTCTGCAAATCAACCACTTGTAAAGAAGTATGTAAGGTACAGGTTCAGCTGTGTACCTGGTTACAGATAGTGCCCCTGTAGCCTCCTTTGAAAGTGTGGCCACTGACATGGCTACTAGCAAGACACCAAACCTTGTCATTCTCAGTGATTCTGAAGCAACCAGCACACATTTCTGTTCTGCCTGGGAAGTGCTGCTGACAAGGTGCTAGGAGAGGAGCTGCAGAGTTTGGTCCCTCTTATAGTTGGACAAAACTAGCTAAGTTCAGACAAAGGCTGAGAGGGAAAATGTAAATACTGCTCTGGAGATGCCATCTCTCCAGTTCAATGAGTTGTTTTGCCCCCAAGCAGAGCAGGGGAGCATCAAGGGCAACTGCACTTGCTTCTCTTCTAAGACAGCATTTGTTTTCACTTTACTTACTACTATTACAGGAATGCACGTTTGCTAAGAGCCCTGTAAGTATATTTTGCTTACCCATGAAGATTCAAATACCAAATCCAACAGCTGAGCAGAGCCAGCCTTGCTTTCTGAGGACTCTCCCAAAAGAAGACCAGTTTCTCAAACTGGTATTTCCCCACCATGATGCCTCCCCACCCAGCTGCCACTTCCTCTTCCCCATCGTCACTGGATGGCATTTTTCCCAGAAGCAGCACTACATTGCTCATGACCTGTCCCTATGTGTTTCTGGTCACAGGCTAAGCATCATACATGGCAACAGCCACTGTGTCCACACTGATGTTTACAGTGTTTGTTTTCAAGAGCGAGAGAATGACCTTTCTGCAGCTACTCAATGTTATATAAACAGCTGGAATAAATATAACCCAGAAAGATAAAACCTCCTGCTTTTGGGATTACCCAGCTGTTCAGGGCTAAGTATTCCCTCTGGGCAAGTTATTGCATAACTACCCATTCCCAAGGCTGTGTCAGGCTCCTCTGATGCATCGGCTGGCCCCTGGGGCTGGAAGGAGCCCTCGTCTGACCCAGCCTCATCTTTGTTCCCTTCTTAGCTCAAATGTTCTTTGAAACTGCTTAAGCTTAAAGAAATACTCTGTTGTATTATCTCCCTCCCTGCTTATCTGGCACCCACTTGCAGGGTTGCACCAAGAGTGAATTTCCAGGTGCACTTTACATTAGACCACTTCTTTGGTCAATACGCACCACCAAGTTTTTCGTGACATCAGATGTACTGCTGCTGTAAAATCAGAGTAATTCTCTCAGATGGTGTTTAGCAGACCATGATGTGGGGCCTGTGTAAATCCGTACTCCTTTTAATGGGCTCAACCCATTACCCTCAAACTGGTAGCGGCTCTGACTGCAAGAACACAAAGTTTTTCTCACACTTAATAAGAGCAAGGCTAGATGAAGGCACAAAGACAGAATGACTGCTGCCATCTCTTTCACATCTGTGGGATATTCATCCATCTCTATCTTCAAAATGGGAAATAAAAAGGAGAAACACATGCAAGAGAAATTGCCAGTGAGTGGCAGGTGCACAGGGCTATCAAAGGCTAATCCCCTCACATCCCTTAGAGTTGTTAAGGAGAGGTCGTGATGGGGTTTGCTCACAGTCAATGCAACAACACCAGGCAAGATGTAAAACTTCAAAGCTAGATTTCTATTTTCTTCATTAAACAGTTCTATTTCCCCAATCTAAATGGGAAGGACAAAAAAAAATGGAGAAAAAGAATTGAGGAAAAGACCTTAATCTTAATACTTTTTTTCCTTATGGCTGAGTTCTTCTAGCATATTTACATAGGGAGGAGTAAATGGACACGTACAATTCACTCAGTCGGGGCTAACCATGATCAAAATAGCTACTTTATGGCACCTTCTTTAGTGCCAAAGGGCTCGGTGCTTCTGCGAACAAAATGGGAGTTCTTCATTGCCAGCCATTTCACTAAACTGAAGAATTCTTCAACAGGCACAGCCAGACTGGCATTAATTTCCCCCACCATACAAATTTCTACTTGCACCAAAAAAATCCAACCTGTCTTAAAACAATCTCAAAATAATAATGCCTGCCTCGAGGCAGCCTTTGTAGTCTCATAAGAAAACTGTCTTTAATGGAAGCTAGTGATCACTCAGGACTTGCAAAAAATCAGAGCATTCTCACATATGAGGGCACAAAGAGAGATGAAGGAGCCCAATTTCTGATGTACATGCTAGAGACATTCCCCATATTTTTCATGGAACAATCTTGATAGCAAAGATGAGTTAGAGTCAAGATATTAAAGAAGTATTTACAGTCATCTGCAAAATTGTGTAAAGTGTGTAATTTTACTTTGTTTTGTGCTTTGCAGGGGGAAATATAAGAGTTTCTTAATTGGGTTCTGTGTGGAGAGAATAGCTGAGACGACATATTCTGGCAATACAATCTATCTGGCTTCTGCAGCAAAGCCAACAGAGGACTCCGCTAATTTATTGCCAAAATGTCTTATGCACTATATTAGTAAGTATGTGGTCTCTCTTTCCTTATGTTGCTCAGTTATCTAGTCTACAGCAGACTGATACTGAAATTTTCATCTTGAATCATAGAAGAGTTGGGTGGCATGTGAGATATTTAATCAAATAGTAAGGAAAAGTTTTGCTGTTCCCTTATTTATGTTACTATTACAGGATTCATTATGCACAACAGAAGGCAGATGTCTCAATCTCATCAAATTTCTCCTTAAATCGGCTGGCTACACACTGTGCAAAATTGTTTTCTAGAAGTGGATTAGTTAACTGTGAGAGTTACAAAACTTCTCTGTTATTGTGTTCTGCACTTTTTAAGATGTCACAGCTCGCTGCACCCATATGGTATTTATTTTCACTGACATTTTCTATTTATGCCACACATTATACAAGATAATTGTGTTGATAGCCAGTAACCTCACTGAACGGTGCCAGAATTCTAAAATTATTTTATGAGGTTCAACAGAATTTATTTGAAACATGTATGTTGTGAAACAACCAAGGAGCCACAACTTGTCAGGGCTAAAGGTGCGCTCAGAACAAAATGCTGGATCTGAAAACACTCTTCCCAAATTCTACGTGAATTTGTGGACACAAGTCCCAGGACATCTTTTTGTAGCTATTTACAACCTTGCCATGCCAACACCTTGAGTGCAGCATGCAGCTCTGGTCTCCACAGCTCCAGAAGGACACAGTGGAGTTAGAGAAGGGCAACTGAAATGAGCCCGGGGAGGGAGCAGCTGGCCTCAATGGAGAGACCAGAAAGGCTGCAAGTCTGTAGCTTGGAGCCCACGGGGCAGGCTGAGACCTCCAAGATACGATCAAGGTTTATCCACTGCCTTCATGATTTTAAAAAGGGAATGCAGACCTGTTGTTTGCCAAACTGCAGAATATTAGGACTATGGGGAACTCAGTGAAGTTGGTACCAGATCATTTTAAAACGGATGAAGGAAAGCTGCTTCACAGGATGGCGACTGAGCTCCTGGAGTGCTAGCAGACTGCAGAAGCTGGCCAGGTTCTGTGGCAGTTTGCAGATGCCAGTGTGGGTAACCATCTGAATACGAATTTCCCTGTATTGCAACTGAGAGAGTGAGTTTGTACTCTGGAAATAAAGACTCCTCATGAGCAGGAGTGTAAGAATACTGCCCACCAACAGTACCTCCCATCACCTCTGTGAGGGGCAGACTGCTGAACTGGATGGGCTATTGCTTAAGTAGCTGGGTAAGAATTTTGCAGCTGACTCTTGTTTGGCTAATGAGGTAAATCCAAGGTTTGGCTGAGGCATCTTCTTTGTTCCTTGAACTCTGAAGAAATTCAGACATGGATTTATATGTTAAATTGTGAAAGAAATAGGGCTGGAAGGACAGCCCAACATGCTGCTACCACAAAGTAGCTCTACCTATATAATTCTTGATCAATGATAGCCTAAGCTCCATCTCCAGTGACGTGGATCTTACATCCTCCTCATTGCCTCCTACAGCCTTCTTCAGCACTTCAATTCCCTTATCATTATGAGTTTTTTCCCTAATACCTAACCTGGCTGCAATTGCCAACTTCTAGTGCCTTTCTACCCACACAAAGGAAGTTGGGCTTTTCTGTTTTAAGCACGTTTTTATGGATTCAGAGATTGCTTTGTCCTTCCTCAGCCTTTGCTTCTTCAAGCTAAACAAAACCAATTCTTTCTTTTTTGTTCCCGAGAGATCATGTTTTTTTAGAGCTCTGGTCTTCATCATCACTGTCCTCTCGACTCCCTCCTATTTGTTCAGTCTTCCTTGAAGTCCAAAACACTGAGTTCGGGAATTTCTATGCAACAGCTCACCACTGCTGAGCAGATTCTTGTAGATATCTTATAGAGTCTTGTAGATATTCCTGTTCATCTCATTATGATGTTTGCCCTTTTCTGCTACAGCGTCAGTCTGACACACATTCAACTTGAAATTCGGTGTATCTATATAATAGCCGTGGACAGCCAGAATGCTTACTGTGAAAGTCACTCTCATTCATTCCTATGTATCTATCTGCTTCCCTGAGACAACTCAGTTATGTAGCATCACAGGTCATTTTCAGACCTCTGAGGGACTCATCCAAAACACTGGTTGTATTTATAGTTTAAGATTGTGAAGTTAGCAAGGATCATTAAGATTAAATAGTCTGACTTTCCACTTAACCTATGTTAAGGTTATGTTAATCTATGTTCAAGGATTTCTTTAAGCAGGTCTTGCATCATGCACAGAGCTTGTGCCTGAGCAGCCTTCCAGAAAGAAACATAGTATTGCTTAAAGATTTGAAGTGGCAGAGAATCCCATATGTTCGTAATTAAACTTCAGTGATTAGTTACTCTGAATGTTAAAATCTGACAGCTAATTTTTAATGTGGCTTTTTCTAGCTCCAGGTTCCAATTGCTGGAACATGTTCTGCAAAGTTAAAAGGCCTCTTTACCCTCAGAAACCTCAAGCATGTCTTGATCTACTTTTGATAACAAATACATCTACAAAAAGAGCTTTTTAGGTTTCTGATGGTAAGATCATTTGTGCTCAGACTCTTTGTGGCTCTTTCCAGAGCCCTCTGTAATGCTACACTTTTAAGTGCAAAACTGAACACAGTATACTAGATATAGATATAGTATAGTTTACAGATACTCTCACTTCTGTCAAAAGCAAGGTGTACTCTTACTCTCCTGCTCATGAGGAGTCTTTATTTCCAGAGGACAAACTCACTCTCTTAGTTGCAATAGGGGGAAATTAATGTTCAGCTGGTTACACACACTGCCATCAGCAAAATCACTGCATCCTGTCCACAGGACCTGCATTATTCCTCAGGGACATACTCACAGGTATGATCGAGAACACAGAAATCTGGAAGCTAAAACCATTCTAGAAAGTAGGAAAAATAACCTCCCCTTTTCCAGGTATGCAATTCTTTAACACCATTTAGTCTAGAAAACCTTACCTGAGACTTCTAGCTTTTCCACTGCATCCCCTTTAGGCAGGGCTGCTGGCTGGGGTGGCATCTCCAGGTTAGGAATTGACTTCATTATATTGGCCTGGGCCTCTTCCAAGAGCTTTTCAAATTCCTTTCCATTATAGTGATCGAGGTTTTGTCTTTTCTCTTCCCATTTCTTTTCAGCTTTCTAGACAAAAACAGTAAAACACCTATTTATTTACCTGACTTTTGTTATGATCACTTACTTAAAAAAAAAAAAAATCCATGTGTAGACATCATAGGTCAATATGGATAGATTCTAGTCAGCAACTAGAGGAAATATATTAACACTAATTGTACACTGGTTCTGACTTCCATTGTGCTAGATACGGCAGAAATACACGACAGACTGACAGTGGCTACTGCTTACTAAAGGAACAAAGGCAAAATTTACATCTGGGTCACTGCCTTACTATACCACACTGGTGACTGAAGTGCATATATGTAATAAGATGTTAGAGTTCACTTGTGGGTTTCCTCAATATCTCTGTGTGGAACCACTGGAACTTCACACTCTTTCACTTTTACCTCTCCATAATGAAGGATATGGAGATTTAAAAAGTGAATGAAATCCACTGATGCAAGTGTTGCCAGAGAATAATATGTTATTGTTCAAAAATAAGGTATGCTAAAAAAAAGAATTTTTAATTTTTTTTAATAAAGTTTTTTAAAAAAAACACAGTTACTCATTTTGGTTACATGTTACTATCCTGTTGCATTTAAAATCAGAGGGTATGTTCAGAAGTGCACGGTGTAGTTAGGGGTTAAGCATATAAATCCCCAGAATGCATTTGAAAAATCCCACCTGCAGTCTCAAGAGTGAGACTGGGAGCTCAGACCCAAAGAGAGGACAACTGGTTGAGTAGAATACACAGTACCTCAATTGATACAGCTCGGTTTCTGGTACTTGCACTGTGAATTTCCTCAATGAAAAGACTTTGCATGGTGTTGCCATTGACAGAGACCTGTGGTGCTGGTGTGGCTTGTGTGGGCTGGGATCCTGTTGGAGGCTCTTGTGGGGCGACTGGTGCGGTGGCCGAAAGGTGGCCACCTGCAGGCACACCTTCGCTGTGGCTGGCTGCAGTGGGTGAACCCTGGGCATGGTTGACCAGGGCTGATGAGTGCTGAGACTGATGAATGACAACAGGTGAGCTCTGCACATGATGGACCGTCATTGTTGAGAAGGGGACAACTTCTGACTTGACTGATGACACCTGGGACTCTGATGTGATTGTTGTGAGGTTTTGCTGTACATGTCCCTGTGCATGCTTGTGCTCCTCCTGGTTTTTCAGAGCGTCAGCCGCAGTGGCCTTTTCCATAGCAGAGTATTGCACGGCTTGGGACGGATCCACACCCCTTAGCAGTCCTTCTGTAACATGTCTGCCCAGCCAAATTGAACACAACAGTGTGGCACATGGTTAGCATACAGGCAAGTCATAAGCAATACTTGAAAATAAACTTTTGCAAGGGAAAAGCACCTATATAAAATATATCAAAACAGTGTTTTTTCTTACCAATGCTCTCAGTTGTGTGATTTTATAGCTTTCTCTCAGAGCCAGGGACTTGGAGCTTTAAAGAGGCTGCTCTAATTAGGATGTTTTTGCCTTTTAAAATGTTTACAAACCTTCGTGGATGTACTGGTACTTTTTGACTAAACCATGAGTTACAGTGGGTTGATTTCAGAGGGGGAATGGAAATCAGATGACTTAAATTTTGTATACTGAAACCAGCTACACACGATGTTCCTGGACTATTAGCACAGAAAGTGGTAGTTACATAGAACATGATGTAGCAGTTTGGCAAATTGCCAAAACAAAGCCTTCAAATGGTACTCACAAAAGTCTTGTCTGTCAAGAGTTTAGGGTAGAATGAGCTGAGCATGTAAGAAGTCAACTATTTCTGGCAGCTAGCTGTGAAATGGCTGAGCTTCAGAGTGTAGCTAGCCATCATATGTCATCATTTTTTCCATTACTGAAACAGACTTTATGAGGCTTAATACATAATTCCGCTGCAAAAAATTACTTTTGGTAAAACTTTGGCATGCATAGCTTTCCCCCCCGCCCCCAAACAGGGTGAGACAGGAAATAACTGTAGTCATTTTTGAGAAAAGGAAACTAATATGAAAGGATATAGATGTTTATCTACATGGAAAAATAATTGACGGCTCTTAGAAGACTTGTTACATAAACCATTTTATCCATCTGCCAGTACTGGCAAATCCATTTTACGTATGCTCCAGGATATATGGAAACAGTGACAGCCCTACATGCCTTAGAATAATGGTAGCAACAACAGACTTATGACTTACATTTTCTTGTAATTGAAGTAAAATTGAGATCACCACCACTGACAGTTTGGCCTGATTCACTGATTTTGAGTAGGAATTAAATCCAATGCCTATTGCCTCATATAAATCATCAGTCATTTGCTGCGCATATATTCTGACAAACATAGCTAAACACTGGCACTTAGTGGACAGAAATTTTATCCAATATTTCAACTTTCTCTAACGCTTCTTCCTTGCAAAGAACAGAATAAATATTTTGCACAAATTCATTTTTCATATTGAAAAATATTTCTTTCTTTCAGAAAGTTTAGGATATCTTTATCCACTTAGAATCTTTTCCCATTTTATTTCTTACTGTTACATTTTTGGGGATGCATGTTTCAGCGTCAGAGAATATTCCTGTTAGCTTAGATTGCTGTAAATGCCTACAGTTAATTAGCGCAGATATGGGACTGACACCACTTTGTAAACTTTCTCATCCAGGTACTTCCCAAAGCTGGAAGTGTGGAGTTCAGAGAGGGCTAGTTTCAATCACAAGATCTAGACTACTGGGGCTGTTGGTCAGAACAGAACTACTCCACAGAGCACAGGAAAAGCTAATTTGATTTCCCTTGAGAGGCCTCTAGGAAGAATCTATAAAATACTGCAAGTTGCATTTCTCAAAATTGCCTGAAGAGAGGGGGAGAACCCAAACCGAAAAGCTGTTCCAGCCCTGCTAGAGGAAATTCTTTAATTTTGAAGGAAAAAAAAATAATTCACCTCCTGAGCATGGTAAGGATATCGGTCATGCTGCGCACACGCTTCAGCAAGCTGTCTAGCTTGTGTGGTTCTTCCTTTAGGAACCTCACAGCTTCTACCTCAATCCGGAGGATCGCACGCATTTTATTCTGCAATGTTGGGAAATCTCCTGTAAAGACAACAACTGTGAGGCTCAAGAAGAAACAATAAAAGCCCTGGAGAGAAACAGATGATGAGGTGAATATTAAATAGTTGAGTGTCTACCTCTTTCCAGGGGCCCTGCAACCAGCTCCTTAATCCCAATTTTAAATCTTTTAGGAAGTGAAAGTTAATGCCCCCAGATCAAAAGCAAAGCTGTTCTCAGCCACTGTGGCTAAAAGAGACGAACCAAAAGTAAAAAGGAAAAGCACATACCTTTCAGGGTGGCAACAGCTTCTCCCACCTGACGCAAAAGAAAGGCTCCATCTTCAACATCTTTCAGTGTAACTGTCTTGCTGGAAGCAGTGGAGTCCCTCTTAAGGTCTTCAACAAATGCCTCCAGCTCACTGGCAAAACAAAAAAAATGGACATAAAATGCCAGCAGTATTCACATTACAATCAAATACATCTAAACAAATAGACTAAACTAAACCAGAAACCTCAACCATGGCATCTTTAAATCTGACACCGCAGGCTGAAAAAACAGCAGGGTATCATGAGGGGAAAGGAGCATGCTGGATACACACACTCGCAGCATAGGAACAGGCTCAGTAACTAGCCCAAGTCACTGATTTCTCTTGACAGGCTGCAGATGTGCAGAGCACATTGACCTCAGGGCAGCTGCACTACAAAGGGCAGGTGGGGTGGTGAAACACATCTAACAAACAGTCCTCTGGGGATGCAAATCCCAGAAGGGTACAGACACACTGTACCACTACATCCAGTATGGTTTGCACCTTGCATTTGTTCATTGCTGACGGCATGCAAAGGAATGCCCAACAGTGAAGTAACAACCTAAAAACTAATGGTGCCTTGATGCAGCCCTGTTTATCTGCTGGGTCCTGCCAGACAGGATACAGGGTCCTGTTTCCACAAATAGCCAGACTGAAACAGCAAATGTGCACTGTGTGCAGCTCTTGTTCAGCATTTGGATTCAAGATTTAATCACTTCAGACGTTTCTTCCAACCAGTGCTGTCCTGTGCATCCTCCGGCTCCATTTGGGGCCTCCTTTCCCAATATTTTTTCCAGTGCTTCCATACTTCACATAAATTTTCAGTCCTTCAGACACATCAACTTTATTTCTCTTTTGGGAGGGAGCCATTTTTTTTTCCATTTAAGGTTGAGACCACATTTCTTTAGCTGGAGTTTCCACATAGAAGCTTAAAAATTTCTCAGAAAAACCTGAAATGCATTATGCATAACTATACAAACATCCACGCGAATACCTTAAAAGGATCATCTCTTGAATATTTATTCTAGAAATATTCTAGAAAATATTTATTATAGAAATCTGCCTCTATTAAGATACCAAATTTACTAACAGGAATATTCTGAGAAACAGTTTAACTGCATGGTAGAAAAACAATGCAAAGCAAACTCTGAACTGACAAAATGGCTACTCATTTTAACCTAGTTTTGGGCCTCCTTTCTTGCATCCACTCAGACAGCAGTTTTGCAATTGCTCTAAGAGAAGCAAGATATGGGTTGATTGCCTGAAAAGGGGCAGGTGAAGACTGTCTTCTGCACCAACCACAGGTCTTCCATTTCCACACATTTCCCTTGTGCCAGCACTGCCACGCAAATCCAGCAGGAAATAACCTACTTTCAGCCAGGTCACTTCCTAGCTCCATCTCTATGGGTAGGCAACACAAGGAGGGAAAGAGATGAGGATGTGGCCAGTAATGGGATAAAACTGAGAAATTCCCTTGCAGCACCCTTCCGCATTTAGGTCAATTTAAAGTGGAAGCACAGTCACACAGAACAATAAGTGGCAATACAACAGTACTTCTGATATACAGAGAAACATATAGTATCAGGATCCGAGTATCAAGTGCACACAGCAGAGAGTTCATTTCAATCTAAAGACTAAGAACTTTACAAACCATAAAACAATTCTGAATTAAGAATCACAAGTTGCTTATGAACAGATCACAAACAAGTGGAGGCAAATGATCCTGTTCCTGTTTTAAGACCACTTCTCCCAAAGACTCTGCCTTGAGAAGGACTGGGGGAGTCATGATTTCCACCAGCACAAGCATACTTGCAGAAAACAATCCAAGGGACCACACGATGGCAGCAAGGGAACATTTTTCGGGGTGTTTTTCCATTGGAAGAGGCTCTGATAATGTAGATATCTGCTGTCTCTGTGTCTGTCTGCCTTTGCAAGAAAGGGCACAGATACAGTTTAGGACAGAGCTGGAAAAAGAATTCAGCTTTCTGTCACTCACTACAATGCAAAGGCTCCTGCCCTGCGGAACTGTGCTCTGAAGTCATGCGTCCTCCCTACTCTTAATGCCCCGATACCGGCACTCAGGCTAGGCAGTGCTACTTTGGGAATCACAGGGTATCCACCCATCCCCTTTTGCAGATCAGCACTAGAAAAGATATTGGCATCCACCAGGCAACAAAAAAGATAAGGGCAGAAGCTTAAATTGGCTCATGAGTGGAAAAAAGAGAAAAAGAACAAACACAGAACAATGTTACGATATTTTGGTAGGTTTATGATTGTTGGAAATGTAGGAATAACGGAAAGACTTCCAGGTAGCAGACAATGGCTTTCTTTCCCCTTCTTCTTTGAGCAGAAATGGAAGGGTCATCATAAACCCCTTTGATTCCATACAGGGACACTATCAAACAAGACAAGTGATCCTGAAATTACTCAGGGGATACCATATTACACTGCCTCATGGTGCTAACTACAAGGGAGAATGTAGTCCTCAGGAACCAAAGTTTGAAACAGATCCAGCGGTCTCCAGCATTTCTTTCCTGTAACTGGGGAAACAACTTAGCTTTATAGATTGGACTGAGCAAACCCAATTAACAACACGCTCAACTTAATGCAGTTTCAGAAGGCTAATACAAGATAAATCACTTTTCCGATCTATGTTTTACGCAGGAGGCAAACTCTTATGCTGGTATCTTTCTTTAGGCAAAAAAGCACAAGAAGATCTCAGACTGCAGTATCTGTAGAACAGGTTACATAATGAACCAGACAACACTGGTAGTAACAACTCACCCAGGCCAGATGGTATTTGCCCTGGAGTTCAATAGCAACTCCAGGGTGAAACAGTCGAACTATTAACGCTAAGCATCTAACTTCTGGATCAAAATTGCTTTGGCACCAGAGCAGCGGAAAGTGTCATAGATGATACAATTAAATTTTTTATAAGGGGATGGGGCTATCCAGGGAACTGTACTCCGGTGATACTGACACCCAGACTGGTGTTAATTGATGGATACCAAAATAAAGGATAAACAATAAAGAATTAGTGGACCAATGGATAAATATGCTGTGTTAGGGAGGAATTAATATGATTTGTGTAAAGAGAGCGTAAGTCTCAAAAATACACAAGGACACAACAGGATGGGGAAAAGCTATAGCTCAAAAGGCTTTCAGCAAGGTATTTGAGCAAAAGCTTTCAAGAAAGCAAAGTTGCCATGGGACAAGAGAGGAAATTCTCTTGTGGAAAAAATACTGGAAATAAAGGGAATGGTTCAATGAACAGCTTACTCAATGAATGTAGTTTGCTGTTGGGTTCCACAGGGATCGGTGCTAGGGCTGGTGCTTTTCAACATATTATAAATTATTTAGAAAAGAGGATGAATAATATAGCAAAAAAATCTCAAAAGGATATTAAAATATTCAGGGGAATGAAAATAAAAGGTGACTGCAGAGGGCTGCAGATGGGGCATCTGATACTAAGAGAAGGGCCACAAAGATAATGAAAGGACTGGGAAGCCTGCCATATGAGGAAAGGTTGAGAGAATTGGTTTTGTTCAGCCTTGAGAAAACAAGGCTTAGGGGAGACCTCATCACCATGTTCCAGTATTTAAAGGGTGGCTACAAAGAATATAGAGACTCCCTTGGGTACAAGTTACTCCTGGGGAGATTCCAATTGGGCACAAGAGAAAAATTTTTCACAACAAGAACAATCAGCCATTGGAATAATCTTCCCAGGGAAGCCATGGATTGCCCAACGTTGGATGCTTTTAAGATTCAGGTGGACAGGGTGCTGGGCCTTCTTGTCTAGATCATGCTTTTGCCAAGAAAGGTTGGACCAGATGATCCTTGAGGTCCCTTCCAACCTGGTATTCTACGATTCTGTCACTCTATGATAATTGACCAGGAAAAACCCCAAACATTAATTAAGTCCTAATAAATGTAAAGCAATGCTCATGAGAAGAGGAAAAATAAAAACAAAACCAACCCAACCTAAAGCCAACAACCTCCGAAACCCATAAGTTTTTATACACAATAGTGAACTTTGAACTGATAATCATCCCTTGTGAGTGGGATGTTTGATATACAATGGACAGCTCACATGGAACATGAGGACAGGGGGACCGTCACCACACCACTTCATGAAGTCGTGGTGTGCTTACATCAGATATAACTATTGCAGGGCTCTCTTCTCTCCCCACTCACATCTCACAGATGTACACTACAGTTAGAAAGGGCATACAGAAAGGCAACAGGATGACAAAATGTATAGAATGGCTCCCACAAGAGGAGTAACTAAGCAGACCAGGACTTTTCAGGCTGGAAAAGGCATGATCAGAAAATGGAGTGGGGGAGCGTCTGTAACGTCATGACTAGCACAGAGAGGGTGAATATTCTGCCGTGTATAATTTGAGAGTTTGGGGACTGATTGACAGATGAAAGATTCAAAAACAAACAAAAGTTCTCTCTACTCAGAAAAGAATTACTCTATAGAATTCACTGTGCCTAGATGCTGTACGCAACCAAGTTTACATAAAGTTTTAAAAATGGGTAAGTTCATGAAAAGGAAAAAATCCATGCACACCTTTTGCATATGAAGATACCATCTCTGACGTGGAAGAGAGCTACAAGTCATTAAAAGCAAGATGTGCTCTGAGCATTTTGCCTTGTTCTTATATTCTTTCCCAAGTCTCTGCTACCAGTGGCTCTCCAAGACTGCTAAGTGGGGTTTTGTTTTTACTGAGCATGGTTATTCTTATAAAAAAGTCTGATACTTATCCTAACAAAAATATAAATTGTAACTTACTATGGATCATATCCAATTAGACAGCTTGTATGTGGCTACAATTTAAATACTGTGCTTATAAACCCCCCTCTATTAAAATGCTCCAATAATCTGCAACACATAGTAGTCATACCTGTAACATGCTCCTGACTAATGAAGTATATGTGTTGTGAATGTGTCATATCATCATAATTTGTGCTTGGTCTGGTCAATTTTAAGGCTAGCATCTACAACCCCAAGTGTCATGTATGACATCTCTAATGTTGAATCAAAAGACTAGATAGAAAAAAACCTACCCAGTAAATTCTCAGTATGTATTTCACGGTTACAAGCGTGAATAAACACTACATTTAATAGTGTTCCTTAGATTTCATTCGATATCTCTGAACTGTATTCCTGCTACAGCTGTGACATATGGGCACACTTCTGTAGGCAGCATCATGAATAGCTGCTCAACATAAAACTTGTTCCAAAATATACACCCGCATTTCTGCTGTTTACAACATGAAACCACCAATATTTTTATTTTTTTATTTCCCAGCAATAAACTTTAGAATTGCAGAAAGGAGAGCTTTTTAAGCTGAGATTTACCACTTCAGAGTAGTAAATACACTTTTGTAAGTGTTGCAGAAATCCTTAAGCTCCCTTGTCTTTCATGAAGCCAGTCTACAAATATAGTCCTATGATTTAGGAAAGGTCAAGAGGGCAACAGCTGAAAGACTGAGAAATGGTAAATTTTTTGCCCTGTTGCTTTGCATTTGTTTATACATCTGCAATAGGATCAGCTTAATTGAAAGTGCCTATATAGAATGTTAACCTTTTTCTGAATACTGCCAGTGACATTTGATGTGTAATTTTGTGATGTATGCTCTTCATTATTAACAGCCATCAGCTGTTGAACTTAAAGCATTGCTGTCAGATGTGTTTTTTCTTTTGGGCTGTGATCCTGCAAATGTGCAAATACATGACAAAGAAATCTCATTGGACACAACTGATGAAAAATAATTGTGATATAGCGTTTGTTTCTAGCACGTCTCTAAAAGAGTTGAGCTAACATTTACAGCCTATGAATGATCTAAGAAAGACACTTTCCTGTAATATTAACAAATGAAGTAGCACAAAAGCAGCAGAAACTCTGTGAACAGAAAAAAAATCCAAACACTGATAAAACAGAAGCATATTGCAATCAAAGTCGTATCCTAAATAAAAAACTGTAACAACTAATGCCATTTGCACTTGACCTCACTCAGCATCCATTTTATGAAGCATGCGATAAACAGCCATCACACAAATTGTTCTTTCCACGGAGAGCAAACAATCTAGAAACTAGGCAATAAGGTACACAGGAATAAAGTGATGAACAGGAGGGTACTTAAGACTACAATACAATTTAAGACTACAAACCAACTAAGAGGATTATATACATGAGCATGGACTACTACTACACATTAAACTTTTCTTCACAGAAAACATACACTCTCTTAGTAACGTTCTACTTTGCCTTTACAGATGCACCATTTTTATAACAAATCTTATTCATCTGACAACACACTGATCAACAGGAAGGATTTACTCTCCTTAGCTGTCAATAATTGTACTCCTATGACTCTTCAATCATCATTTCCAATGACAAGCTGACTATGAAGTTTTGCTCGATTATGGAGTAATTTTTCAGGTGTGAACTAAATGCAGTAACGAGAAATAATTAGTTATATAGCATCTTACAAATGTGGGTGTTAGAACTAGTTAAATCATTTATTGATTTCAGCTTTATCTTGCCTCGTGCTGACTCTGAACATGGACTAATACAACTGGATACCATCAGTCTTAGTAGGCCAAAGTTTTAGGGAAAGAGTCTTACAAAGAGCCTTTACACAACAACAACAAAAAAAAGGAAAAGTATTTTCATCTGTAGTTAAGTGTATGGAAAGCGCAGTGAGCAAATTTTAAATGGAGACCGGCATTGCTGACTGCAATTAAATTTCAGTCCTTTATTAAGGACCTTCCCTTGCCTCTCCCTTGCAATAGCCAAAGCACTTGCTATTGAAATCTGGTTTTCATACTTAAAGCCTTTGCACGCACTTGTTCTTGAGGAAATTCCTCCCTCCTTCTCTAAAGTGTAATACATAAAGCTGAAGGGGAGAGCTAGGGTAGGGGGAGGCTTTCAGAAGACGGAGGTGGTTATGGTCCCTACAGTCATCTGTCCCTTTACAGGGGAGTTCTGAAGAGGTTAAAACTCTTTGTACTCGTGGGACTTACCCAGTGGGCTGTGCTTAGAAGGACTCCCAGTCAGGACCAGTGCTTTGTACAACACAGACACAGTTTTACAGCCGATAAGTGCAAGGAAACACAGGTAAAACACCATACACAGGTGCAGTCTCACTAAAGTTTTACTGGTTTTAAGTTTAAAGTTTTAGCAAGCTAGATTTTTCACTTAAGCTACTACTTTATGGAAGAAAAAGTCAGGCAAAAGGAACAAATTCTAAGCGGTTTCTCAACCCACCGTAACTTCTTTACAATCTTTTCTTCCTCGTTGAGGTATTTCTGCCTTTCTTGTTCCACCAGGTTGCGCTGTCGCTGCACAGGATCTTCAAGCCTCTTCACTGTTTCCATCATTTTGCCATTGATTTCCAGCTCTGCTTTCTTCACCATTGCCCTCAGCATCTCCTGGTTCTGCAGCTGTTGCACAAAAGAAATCAACTTCAATTTTTGCTGCTTGACTGACATCCCTGGCAACAGAATACATTGCAGAGCTCAGAAATAGGTTGGGATTAACACAGCCCTACAGCGATAAAGAGTTTTTACCTTCTTCTTCCTCTCTTTAACTTTACCTATAAACATTAGCCCACGAGGAAGTGTTGGGGGTGAGACAAGCCTATATTTGATTAACTTCTAACATGTATATCTAATTTCCAGTTGTGAGCTGACGAACAAAAGATGTGGGGATCAGTACACCACCTTCAGTGCATAACTTCTGCTAGGATTGTGGCCCCTTTATTCTGCTCAGTCCAGCATGAATCAAGAATTAATTACGCCTCACAAGAATGCCGGAAGCTTGACTTCCACTTTGTGTGTATCTCGTAAGCTTATGCATCGTACTGTCCATACATGCCTGGTGGATAATCCCACACATTAATAACAAGGCTGGAACACACTGCTGTTCTCAGATTGGAATTTTTCAGTCTCTCAAGTGGCAGAGGAAGTATTGTGCCATCCGGGGTAATTTGGTACAGACATACAGCTCATCTGCAAGACATAAACCCCCTCTTACCCACAAAAAAAAAGCCCCTTTATAATATGGTCATTTTCTGAGAACTGTAAAAGTCACACCTTCTTTCTTGTCTTAGTCTTATGTTAAGTATCTAAAGCATTAATTTTCTTACTGCTACTAAGTTTGTAGAGCAAAACACAGCTAAGAAAGCAAACTAGACTGTACTCTTGTGTGGGTAACCCTAGAGTAGCTATGCCCCACACTAATACAAACCAAACCTGTTTAAGTCTCTTACGCAAGCTGCGAGATTCAAAATGATAAGCAGGGCTCCATCTAGTCACAGCTTTAGGATATAGGCAACATGAATACAACTCTGTTAGCCTAGCAGCCTTCTCATACTGGAAGATTTTAAAAAACACCTGTGTCAACTGGGAGATGAAGTTCCTGTTTTAAAACTAGCAATCAAACTGTCAGCTGTCTTCTAAACATCCAGGCTTAACAACCAAATCACATTTAACATACAAAGTAAAACCACTGCCTAATAGGAAGAATCAGAAAAATGGATTACCTACAAGACAGTACAATGCAACAAGACTTCTTTTTAAGTTGATATAAGAGAATTCACAGGAATCAGAGAAAAAAAGCCTTTGCCTAGGTCATTCTTTCCAATCGGTATGGGAATTAGAGTAACAAACTCAACTCTCCTCTCCCGACTCTTCAGTCCTTGCGCCTGACTCTGCCTTCTCCAGCGACACAACTGTGTTGGGAGGGAGGGTAACACTTCACTGACAGTGCGCTGGGGGGTCTGAGCTGTGACAAGCCGGAGGTGTTAGCTCAAAACTCAGCTGAAGATAAGTGTTAGCAGTTAGGGAAAAAAATGAAGCTGGAAAACATTTGAAGCAGTACAGATTTATAAACATTGTCAGCTGCTTTATACCAGACTGGATTCTTTTGAAGACAGTGCATATGTGTGTTTTTCCCCACTATGGGATTAACGTTTGGGTTCGATAAATTAAAATCTCTTACAGCAAGGACAGCACAGCTATCTGAGACACGTATCTCATATTGTGCCATATTTTCAAGAAGGAAAACATAAGTGAATGAATAAATGAGTGAATGAGCATATAACACTTCAGTCATACAGTTTATTCACAGCTCTTTAAAAAGTGGGGAAATTTGACACAGGGAAGTGACTTGGGAAATGTGAAACAACTGATCCGAGGTCAGTGAGAAGGTCAGTAATGGAGCCAGACTTAAGCCTCAGGTGTCCAGAATTTAAGTCCTGTATGTTCCTCAACTGGTAACAGTGACTCGCAGTAATACCAAAATTGAGTATGTGTGTGTGAGGTTGTGCAATGGCAGACAGCACTTCTTCCTGTTATGGGGGTATATAAGGGGATCTATATTTATTGTAGTGATAGCTACAAGTGTGGTGCTTGTCACTTCTATTTATGCAGTGCTTGAACAGTATTAGAAAGTTTCAGTTGTAAAAGTTCATCCATTCCTGGCAACAAGATTAGGGAATAAAAATATAACTCAGCAATATTTCAAAAAGCTTGTATGTTGAGGACTCCCAGCCCTCAGTGTTTGGAGTGAGCTCTTGAAGTCTGGGAAATGACTCTTCTTGGTATCAAAGAGATGTTTTTGCCACTTGCATGAAAATTCATGCAATGCTTTGCTGGTTCTGGAAAACATAGTTTTGTTCAGGCTTGGGGAGCAGGGACAGAAGATGAGAAGGGAGAGGTACAGATGGGTGCAGAGAGAGAAGACAAGGAGCCAGTGGTGAGGAGTAATTGTGAGTTTAAGCAGGGCAGAGTCACCAGCCAAAGGACAACATGACGCAGGCCGAGCAGGAACAGAGGAGAAGAGCTGTGGCTGAGGAAGAGGAAGCAGTCTCCGGCTGCACATTTACCTCCACATTCTGGAACTGAACTTGATTCTTACCTTTCTTCTGCCAGCAGGTATCAGACCTGCGACTCCCTGGCTAAGTGCTCACCTCATTTGTCCCTCAGACCACCTCTGCCAGTTACTCCACCACCTCAAGTGGAAGAAGTTTTATGGATCTGCCAGAGTTATTCTGGTTCCACAGAGCAGAACTTTTTGTACTTTAAGTTTGCTTGAAAACAAACCAAAGAAACAATCTTAGACATTCACACTTGAAAAGAAACTTCGTTAAAACAGTATTCAAGTTCTGAAATCAAATGCCCAAAGGTAAGAAAAAGCAATGCAGGCTTTCCTGTCATCACCAAATGGCAATTTCTTGCTAATTAGAGTTAACTTGACTTATAACTGCAAGCAGCAATCTAACAGAAAAAAAATTTAGCACACTTTTTTAGAATTCTAGCATCCTCTCCTACATTCATTACCCTTGGCTCTCACTCCCAGCCTCATCAATCTCTCCAGATACTTACCTTGTCCCTCTTCTTTGGCTACTGCTCCAGCCATCACTTATCACTGCTCTCTCACAAGTACCCCACCACTGCCTCTGGCACCCACTTCAAGAATAATCTGATAACCAGTTTAGTTCCCTTTGAACCAATTATTACCTATGAGACAG
This sequence comes from Ibidorhyncha struthersii, assembly GCA_013398815.1. Lineage (NCBI taxonomy): Eukaryota > Metazoa > Chordata > Aves > Charadriiformes > Charadriidae > Ibidorhyncha > Ibidorhyncha struthersii. The sequence continues at coordinate 161,392 of VZSZ01000354.1, forward strand.
GTAACTGGAAAACCAAGTATTAGTTCACAGCCCTGCTTCTCATCAGGAGACAAGCATGACCTGTCCAGCGGGAGCCTCCCAGGCCCTGCTGGGAGAGGCTTCTGGGCCACCCACCTCCCCACACACTACAGTGCACAGCCACAAACAGGGACTCACTGCCTGCAATTCAGGATCTCTGCAGAATCTAATTACCTAATTCCTGAAGTTTGTTACCATACATAGATTAAATGTAGTCTCACCAATTCTATAATGCAGCTCAAAACATATTTGAATTTCTAATTCAAAGTTACACTTGTGAGACTGAGTATCATATACCCTTTATGACAGTATTATTATTACATTTTCTATCCTTTCTGCAGCACTCATTTCCCTGCAAATAATACATTAAGTGAAGGAAAAGCATGCATGCATACACATTCCTAATGCTGAACCTTAATCGTATCTAACTGCTTTCCCTTAAAATGTGTTTGATTAAAGAAAGGAAGGAATAGACAAGAAAAATCCAGTATACATGTAAGATAATGATATATAGCATGAACATGTACTCTAAGGCTTGGTTCAAACCTGCCACTAAGAGTTCTCATTATCTGGGAGTGCAGAATGAACAACCCCACTGAACCCATCATGGGCTCCAGTCTTACCAACAGCAAATGCATCCAGGACACAAGCTGGGTTATAGCCTAGCTCTGGCAATGAGGGAAACTCCACGGCACCATGAAACTAATCTTTCTTGAGTATCTCTGAAAATCAGAGTGCTTAAGGAAGACGCAAGTGGAGTAGCAAAAAGTGTATCTTATCTTTAGCAACAGCCATGACGCAAACGTCTTTATTTCAAGAATCTCTAGTTAAAATCCAACCACAGACTGAAACAGTCTTAACTTCTTGGTTGTATCTGGTAACATATACATTTAGCTGGTGTGTGAATCAATACATCTGGATCAATTGCTGCTGAGTATGTTTTAAAAAAGAGGATTTTGCGAGCACAGACAAAGGCTACATGAATGAACAGGTCTTTTCCATCATGTGTTTATCTGAATCTATTTTAGCAAATGAGTAAGAAGTTACAGTGATATCATCAATTAAAAATTGAACCATAGACAGTATTAAATATAGTTTTATGTCCTATTCCTGTTTCTTAGTTATCCTGCCAACTTTTGTGCCTGTGCAATCATCTTTTTCGGTTCTTTGGAAGTGTTTCTTTTAGTCTGTCACTGTATGAAAAATTCACACAAACAGGAACAAACTGACTGCCAACCCAGGAGAAACAGTGAAAGTGAAATATAAGAAGTACTGTCAAACATATTATGCAAACAACCTGGAAAAACAGAAAAATACTTTTCCCTTTTACTTAGAATTATTTTCCAAAAAACCAGCGCAAACTTTTTTCATTAGAAGTGTGATATTTCAACACTCTTCAGTTTAAAACACTACTTGTTTCACCTGCTGCCCTATAAACTGCAAGCTTTCGCAAAATAATTCCACCCATTCAGGAAAGCCATGACAAAAACTCTCTCTCATGAATGTAATTTATACATAATATACCAAAGTTTCCCTTGAGCTACAGGTTCTTCCATCCAACTATCACAAATTTGCCCACTTCCTACTGGCATGACGCACCAAATTTGCTGTCATTTCTGAAAAAAGGAAAACCAGCCACAGTTAATGAGCACACTTGGGATATGTCCTTTTTTCCTTCTCAGGACTTCCTTGGCAGCATTGATTTGTGCAGATGGTACAAGTTTCTTCACTCCTGTGTGCCATAATGCTGTATCTGATCAAAAGCAAGGTAACTGCCCTGGGAAGGGCTATGGAGACAAGGTGCAGCTGGGAAAATGCCACCTCCTTGGTGAGCAGGCCCTGTGACGACAATGTGCTCACTGCCTCCAGCACAGCACTGCCAGCTCCATCCCACTTTATAAGGCCACTTGGAAGCGCAGCTGGTGGCCAGACCACAGGCATTTGCCAAGAGCTGCATTTGGTACATGGGGTTACAGAAGGACAGAGGGGCTGCAGTGGTTTGCGGCACAAATGTGAAAGAATATGCACTTACACATAATGTGCCAGGGTAGAGATCCCAAGCCAGTCTTGAAATTAGATGGGGACCATGATGGCACATAGGCAGCACTGCTGGGAACAGCTTTTGAAAGATACATTTGCTATAGGAACATACTCATCCTAAACTGAAAATGTAAATACATGGGTGCTGCATCACAGGCAGAGCTCACCAGGCTGACACAACTGTTCACTCCAAATACCTTCTGTCATCTCTTCATTACCAGCAAACTGAGCACAGGACCTTGTCACAGCATCTTCAGTCTTGGTCACATTTTCTTTACCCTGACGCTTACCTCACCCTTCTGCTCCCTTGCCCTGTGACTGGTTCATAATTCAATTTTCTTTCATTAAGGAAGTGAAGGCAAAATGTGCTCTGAATTCTGATCTGTACTATGATTATTCTGTTTTAAAATTAATCATCAGGTTGAAGGAGATTGACATAGTACCATTCCCATATTCAAAACCATCCTGGTCGTAACAGCAGTAGCTGCAGCCCTACAATACCAAACATGTGACGTCACTTTCCAGGCAAGGAGGACTGGCAGAGTATTGAAGTTTCCCCTGCTGTCCACTTCGTCTTACAAGAAATTGCTTTACCTCCTTTTACATCTTCTGAGACAATACACAGTGCTCTTGAGTTTCCAATTAAGTGAAGGGCTGAAGACCTGCACAGCTGCATAAGCTTATTTTCACCGTGTCTGAGATGAACAGCATACATTTATGTTTGCAGAATGACAGTATGTGTCAACCGAACATTTTGGCTAACTCTTCATTGTTCTTACTGTTTCTTGCATGTTTTGAGGTGTTGATGCATGTTAGGAAGGTACTGGTAAAATGTGAATGCAAGTAGGGCACAACAAATCTTTGCAGCAACTTTTGAAATATCTTTTTTCCTTGCTGCTGAAGTTGGCTATCCTTCCGGATTTTGTAAATACAGGACTCAAACTCTGACTTAATGCATATCTACTGATCCTCAGCTACATTTGGGTTTCCTGACATCAAAGTTGTTTATTCAGGAACTTAAAAACTGTCTCAAATGTAAACAGAATGGAGCAGGAACATGGCTCTTCCAACATGTTTATACAGCACATAGCATAGCAGGGTCCAAACTGCAATCACAGACTTGATATTCTTGAATATAAATACTGCTCTAATGTCTAGAGTCATCAAACAAAGCTAGAAATGAAGTTTTTTCTCAATATCTGAGTAGAAGCAGTTAAATCGAGCTAATTCTCATACCTCTAGGACTATGCAGGTAGTGTATGGTAGAGCAGATTACTCTTTTGTGTCTGTAATACTTGGGACTTCCTTTTGCTGGAACTCTGCTACCGAGAATTATTCATGTACAAAAGGTAAAAGAGAGAGAGAGAAAGGAAGGAAAAGGGCATTTGCTGATAACCCACTTTCCTGACATTACCCAGATAAGCATACCTGTAGCTGCTTCATCTGATGCAGCTGCAGCCGCAGATCTGACACGTTGCGTTTCATACCATGCAGGCTGACTTGCATTGATGGGGCTCCAGCAGGGTGATGGATGACAGCTGACTCCACAGTTGCCATTGTGTTCTTCCCCCCAGATAGGTTAGCAGCGCCTGCAATAAGCAGCAGCACAGGTTGAGCTCACCAGCAGAGAAGGTGCAAGCATGATCCTTCCTCTGCCCACTGAATCCACATGTATTTCACACAGATGGACAAGAAAACAAAATAACAGCTGCCGATGCTCAGTATTAACAGGGGACTGGCATCTCCTTATCCAATATATTTTGAGGGAAGACTGTACAATATCAGAATTTATCTCTGCTGGAACCTCGGCCATACCAGAGCACTGCAGTACCACAAGACTGCTTCCTACCACATGTAGTGGAGATGGGATAAAATGCTGTAACTGCAGATTACACAAAACAGCAGCAAATCAAATTGGTGCTGAAAGTAGCTTTGGGATTGTCCTCCCAGGAGCTATCTAAGACCAAGTTGATGCAAATTCACAGGACTCCTGAACTGCATATTTGTTGATTAATTATCACTGAAGAGAGATTCAGTCAAACTGCCAAGTGTGGGGAAAAGGTTTTTATAGAGAATCTTGCTGTACTGCTTAAAGTACAATTGCATTATTTCTATCAGGTGTCTCCAACAGCTACTGTGTAAATCCAGAAGACAATGAAACAATGGTGTGGCAGAGAGCTGCTCTCCAGCTGTGTTGCATCCACCCACTCCCCTTTAGTCTGTCATTTATTCAGGACTGTGATTACAAGGCAATACATCGTAACAGAAGGAAGTGAGCTGAGCCACACTGAGAATAACCATCAGTGTCCTCACAAGACTTTTTTTGTTAAAAAAATGCTGGTCCTCTACACAGCATCAATGTCAAGCTTGTTCTTTTCAGTCTCAAGTACCTGGGAAGAAGCTTTATTTACAGGGTACAAGGAAATTCCAGCTCATCAGCTAATAGTCATGTTACAGCTTCTTCTAGCAATTTGCACTTACACACCCATATTCTTCAAGTTTTCTTTCTAATGTGTCCCTTCCCCTCCTCACTGCCAACAGGCAAAATGACAGACCATCAGTAGGACACACTTTTCTAAGCGTTTTTTCACTTTTTTCTATGTCCAGCACTATGTAGCCCTGCATACTCTTCTGATCACAGTGCCAGATCCACCTTGTCCCTCGGGCTCAGATGGCTGCCACTCCCTGAACGATTGCATTATATCATTCACCACTTCATTTTCTTCCTTCTCTATGAATAAAACAAAAAATCTGAGGAAACAGAAAATAACTCATCAATGGATCTCCACAGGGACTTTGGTCATCATTCGTTCCCACAAGCACACATTCTATCAAGTTCAATGAAATCAAGCAGAAACTAGCGTTGCAAGCTTTTCTTTGCCTCTTGTAGGTAAACTTTCAGTGCACCAAAGTGCATGACACGTTTTTATGGATGAAACAAATATGAACCCAAGAGCGGTAAGTTTTATCCGTGCCCTCTCATCCCTAGTAGTCTTTTCAATCAGTAAAGTCTCCAAATGTGCCTGAGTGAGTACAGCTCAGCATAACAACAAATTGTTATCCCTTTGCCAACAGGTGTGGATACCTCAAACACAGCCTTTGCAAAATTCATCTGGGGGAAGCATTTTTAAAGGACGGAAATTACACCAGACTATTTTTACTTTAAAATAGGCTAAAAGGTTTCTGAACAATCATGTTTCTTGCTTTACCTACATTTGCAATTCCTGTCAGCAAAAGCACAGGCCCCTCTGGCTGCACCCGTGCTATATACAGTGTGCCACGCCATAAGCTGCCGGAGACATGCTCAAACAAAAAGCTGTTCTAGCCCAGTGCTGGCCGTTGTAATGCTATACCATACCTAAACATGCTCTAGCTAGATCTGCTCAGTGCTTCAACAACAGCACTTTTCATTTCACTGCTGAGCAAGCTGCTGCACATTTTTGCTATACTCCAGTACTATTCAATGCTCTCTTGACTTTCAAAGAGCTGCTTAACAGAAAGCAACACTCAAGAAATAAACAGTCCTTGTTCACTGCCATTCTGTACGCACTCCATGTTTCAGTCTAATATATGCTAATACTTATCTGTCTACATGTACGTTGCAGATTTTCCTACAATCAAGCATCTATTTCCCTCCTCCACACACTATTTTGGGTTGTTTTTTTTTTAAGAAAAGGGTATTTAGTTCATAAACCCTACAGACAGAAACCACCAGGGAGTCTGAAAAATGTGGGTAAGCCTCCAAGAGTTCTGATCCCTAGCCTGGACTATTTGTGAAAGCAGATCTACCTTTCTGCTATTCTTTGCCTCAAGCAAAAGCTCCAAAACCTCAGCCCCCGACCCTGTGATGATGCAGCCAAGGCATGAATCAGTCCCCGCCAGTCTCTCCCCGCCCCCATGCTGGACCCCAGTCAATTCACATATTTTCTCAGGAAGGGGTGCCTGCTTTCCTTTCAGCGTAGATGGACTGTGATCTGCTTCTGTAAACAATAAATGTCTCCAACTCCCTGCAAAGCAGCTCTCCTCCTCCTCTGCAGCCTCAGCCACCTCTTGTCACCATTAGCTACTCTCAACCGCCACGGTGTCCCTGCTGCAGAGTGTGCTCAGAGCCTGTGAAGCACAATGTGGGAAACACCACAGACACCAAGTGAGCATGGGAGCACAGTAAGGATCAGCAGCTGATTTCTCAGACATACATATTTTCATCAGAAAGGAATAAAAAGGCAGCTGAATGAGGGGCTGCTTCACCAAGGGAGTATAACTTGATTTTGGAAATAGTCCCAGGCTGTAGCTTTGCAATTAGATGTATGTCCAGATGGACTGAAGGGAAAGAAACAGTGTTGGCTCTCAGCTTTTTAAATAAACCCTTGCTGGAGCTAGGTAAGGGGGCCTGAATGCAAGAACCCTCCATAATTCCCTAGTACTCCCGGGGAGTTAACAAATGTTAACTTTTTTTACAAAGGCTAATGAACTAAGCTGCCATTTTTAAAGTACAAAAAGAACTGATGTGCAGAAAGGGGAAAGGTTTGCTATTTGCCCAGGCTCAGGAAGGTAAGGAACACAACTTCTAATCCCTGACACTTGACCTTTGCTATGGTTGCAAAGACACTGCTCTCCTTCCATTTTCCAGATTTTATTTTTCTTTCTAAAATGCTAAGATTTTGTTTTGAAGCAGGCTAGAAAAAAAGGCCATCAGAAGACACCCAGCAATGTTTCTTCACAAATTACTCATTTCCTTATTAAAGAGCCACAACATTTTCAAACATCATTCGGGGAGACGTGACAGTTACTTAGTTCCCTTACCATCCAGTTAGAATCTACTAAAGAAATAGACAAATGCAATGTTAATGTTGCAATTCCATCATTAACAAGCTGTTATGGCCAGGCACTAAAGCACCCTTAAAAAATAGAATATTCTATATATATTGGTGTGCAACTTCACCTCAGTGATCCAGAAGACTGGAGTGATGTATCTTTGAATCTCAGATCAGCAACCAGATATGAACAATGGTTTTAATTCACAGATCATCCCAGCAAGAGCCACGCATGTGAAAAAGGCACAGAGATACGCACAGATGACAAGATAGTTCACAAAGACCCAGGAATCAAACCCAGCCCCTACACGTGTAATACTTCTCCCTGCTGCCACCTCCCTCTCTTGGTTTGTACAGGTGGTGTTAGTGCAGAAAGGCATGCTCCGTGATCACTTTTCAGGAAATACTGAAATGTCCTTCACCCTCTTCCAACAAGGCAGGAACTAGCAAAGAACTATTGCTTTTTTTGGTAATCCACGATGATGCAATTAATCTCAATTTAATCAATGAATCCAGGATATAATCTATCAATCTCACCACTTGATGAACAAAATACGAGAGAAAAGAGAGTAGGTGAACATTTCTCAGCATATTTGTTAGTGATCTCCAGGATACTCTTTGTAGTATGGTTTGGTTTTAGAGTCACATGCTGTTCCTAAGTGAAGAGTCCCTTGATGCCATTCACTTTTGATGAACTGAAGAAGGTTATAAGGATTCAGTCACGGGATTTCTCCTAATATAAGTAGAAGAGAAACAGCCAGCCTGTGGAAGGTTACTGCTCTTTGAACCCATCCCCCATGAAAGAACTGAGCCTAAAGCAATAAAACATAAGAAATGCAGACAAGTATGATCATTAGAGGCTCATTTTCCCCAGTGAAAAAGCATTTTTACTTAGACTCTTTAATATTTGAGGCTAAAGAATCTGCTACAGACTGGCAAAGCAAAAACATGTTAAATACAACAATTTGGTTTATATGAAATACCAGAGTATTCACAATCTAGCTATATACAGTTATGTAGGATTTAGAAATTTTGATTTCTTTCCCTTCCCAAATGAACCAGTTCTCTATTTTTTGCATGGAAGTCTGCTATCATTGGAACACATACTATAAAATACAATGTTGGTTCAACATTGATGAGCCAATTTTATCCTGCACAGATGTTTTATTGTTCAGGATGGGAAGCAATTCACGTTTCTGCTTACTAGTGCTCTAGAAAGGACTGCTCAATCAACATTTTATACCACTTTTTCTTTCAAATAGACTTTGAAATCGCTAAAAGTGGTATCTCAGTGCACAGTTGTCAAGTGGAATTGTATACCAAGAGAATCAACTATCTAAATCGCTGTACTTAATAAGGATTGGGGTGAATTGAAGAACAAAACAGTGGCCAGCAGAAGTGTTTCTAGATGCTGCAGGCACGTTTAAACCCAAGCATATTTACAAAAAGGAGAAACATTCTGTAGCATATTCTGGCAGATTGCCTAATTTTCAAGTAAGCAGGGACTGTCATGTGCAATTTCAAAAGCGGGTGCAAAACCAAAGTATTCTATTATGCAGGACTATTCTATTTTACAGCAGTTTTCAACAATAGCTGATGTGCGTTACAATACTGTAGTATATTGGGGTCAGCATCACACCTTGTTTCCCTTACCTGCTACAGTTTAATTTTGTGGCTGAGTCATGCTGGAAGGACAGGATTTAGGGAGGCAGATGCTGGAGTTACAACTATACTTCGCAGAACTGATAGGGATCCTTGCAGGTGGCTGGCTGCACGGCTGGACCCACTGCCCTATCCCTGTCTCCCAAGTGATCAGAAAGGCATTTATTGCACAAGGTGAATGCTGGTATCCTTACTCACATGCTGGATACAGGCATGGCTGTGTGACAAAAGTCAATGTCTCTGTCAGTACGTGACAGATGCTGATCTGGGCTTTTGACAGTAAATTACACGCCCCACCCTCCACCCCCCCATGCTTGGACATGCAGCTGTTAGATGTAATTTTGCCATTTCAGGGACATGTGTTCAGTCATACGATAAGGTAGTGAGTGAGGAGTCTTTGGGAACAACAGTGGCAGGAAATGGGTGCTGGTCAGATGAATCATGCTATCCTGGTGGGCTGGGCATGACTTCCACCCCAAGGAACCCTCACCTTCGCTTTGTGTAGGGACTTTTGCTAGTGAATATTATTCCATTTCTCATTTCACTGAAAGCACATTCACACACGCACACACGTATCACTGAATAATTCAGGTTGACTCTGGAGGTCATCTGGTCCAAACTCCTACTCAAAGCAGGGCCCACTTAGATCAGGATCTCCAACTCAGTGCCCCCTGCAAATTAGCAGAAACACAGGGAAAGCAGAAAGGCCAAACAGCACTACAATACAAAGAGGAACACAAGCCAATGAGTGTGAAGGTTTTGATGGTTTCATAGGTGTTCTGTATGAGACGAGGCCTGTGCAAGTGGGAAATACCATAAATTCTCAGTTTATGATGACACTGAAATAGAGAAAAGTCTAAGAGCATTTTGCAGCTGTTTTGAAAAATGATGGACTTTTCAGCAAGTTGTCTGAAACTGAAAAATTACAACTTATTTCTTCACAGCCTTAAGTATTGCCCTCCCCATCCAGGGGCCAGCAGGAAGGGAAGAGTTGGAACGGGACCAGAGAGTGGCTTGGGAGCAAAGCTTTAGTACCAGGACTTCAGCATTTTCTCTCTTGCACATGCTTGATAGTTTCCAGGTCTGGTTTGATTTCTGTCGGTTAGGAGGACATACTGCAATTCCAGATAAACAGGAATCCTGAACGTGAACTAACAACGCCAACAGAAAGGCTAGTTAAGAGCATAATAGATTTGCTAATAAATGTGTGTGGTTTACTACCTACCAGAGCACAGACCTCCCTGTGGGAACACCACTACCAGGAAGTAGGGAACTGCCTTTATTTGCATTCAGTGAATGACAAAGGGTGAAGAGGAGGCATATAACACACGCACACCCTGCAGACATCTCCTGGAGCAGCCCATACACAAAGAGCTCCAATCACATGGAGATCTTCTTTCACTACAGCCTTAGCTCTGTCTTTTAAACACTTAACAGCTCTCTAAGCGGGAAGCTAAAGTAAGACCAGCTCTTATTGGCTTCATAATTGATGCTTGCTCAGAACAGTTTAGGCGCAAGCTAATAATTAGCAGCAGATCAATACGGCTTAATTAAGGAAAGTGCTGTCTTGCTGACTGCTGAATTTCTTAGTGTCATTACATCTATAGCACCCTACTGAGAGAAGAACCTTAGAGAAAAGTTCAGGTGACCAGAATAGGAATGAAATATTTAGCTTTCTACAGCAATCTGGATACATCTGGGGTTAATGACAGATATATACTATAGACGGGATGAGTCACTGGAAAATTCACCATATGCAGAGACTCTGAATCTCATTTAAACCATTCAGCGCAGGTGTGAAATTCATTCCAAAGACTACCTCAACCTGTCAGAAATTGCTCTCTTAACAAGGATGTGATCGACTCCCATACCCTGAACTTAAACTTCAGTTCTGACAGTACAGCTATGGGAGTTTAAGTAAATTCGACATTTCCATAAGCTGGGATAGTAGTAACGTTATAGGTATTCATATACCTGAATAATTTGTAAATTAAAAGTGAATTATCTTACCTGCAGTGTCAGTGCTGCTCTTGCTGGACACAATTTTCAACATCATCTTCTCACTAAGTAATAAAAAGAAAAATCATAATTTTAACATACTAACAATAAAATGGTAGTGAAGTTTATAATCAGCAAATTAAATGGCCTTGTCTAGCATATATATTTTTAATTTAAATCACCAGTAGCTTGTCAGTGGTTTGGTTTTTTTAAATCAGCTTTTAATACAAGTTAAGCAGGAATGGAGTATAAGCAGTAGAAAGCACAGAGATGTAGCCACATTAATTCTTTTTAACACAAAGAAGAGTAATGCAGTTAATCTCCATCTATCATTTGGCATATTCTTCCTCTCTGCCTAGCATTCTCATGGGGATGATGAAGATATTTAAAAATGATTGAGCATTCAGGATTTTTTTACTACTACATTCAAATATTATTTTTGTTGATTGACTACTAAAATCATTACAGAGAAACAGATTTAATGAATTCTTTTTTTACCTAGAAGCATCTTTGCTATTACTTGTATTTGGCCCTTTAAAAAGCGCAGACTGAACAAGACCAGTTAAACTGGCAATCTGTTTCTCCATGGCTTGTATCCTCTCTCTGTAAGACAAGAGAACCGTTTGTTAAAGCCAGGTATATTTGCTTTCAGACTTGTTTTTCTAGGTGAATGATTACCACAGGATTGGAAAGACACTACAGAGTTTGTGCAAAGGCCCATGGGTACCAGTTTGTATATACCTTGTTGCAGCAGCTTACCGCGTCTTGGTTTGGACAGCTTTTGCATGGTACCAGACAATAAAAAAGACATCTGCTTTGTTAAAAAAGAACAAAACAACCAACCACACAGATAATAAACTTCCAATGATCTCATGAGACAGGCACCTAAATCAATCAGTTAATGTCTCTTGGAACTAGTGAAAATAATTTTTTTCAGCATGACATATATTTTCTCTTTTACTTACACTGGGCCAAATAGTTTTGCCTGTATATAAGGTTTCAGGATTAAAGACTTTACGCTTCTTCTTGTTACTATTTTTACTTTCCCCAAACCCAGGATTTTTGTCTGTTAAGCATTTCATCTGCCCAAGCTGACTACTTCACCACCCAAATCCTTTGCACCTGACGTCGCAACTGTCTGCTTTGGAAAGGACAGCAACGTGACAGACAGGCACAGGACACCAAATGCAGACTGTACAGCAACGTTATCATAAAACAGTTTTGCTTGAGAAATTCCTGAGCCTGAGAAATTCCTAAAAAGGAGAAGAAAAGAACTGAAGAAGAACTGTAAAAGGTATGGCCAGTGTTTTCCATAGGTACCAAAGGCCACTAAACAAAACCAATGAGTTTTTTGGATAGGAAGGCTGACATTTGTGTGTTTATCGGTTTACATAAATGCATATATTAGTCAGGTACCAGGTGACTTTCTTGGTGGGGTCCAAAACAGCCTTTTGCTCACACAGGTGCCTACTTTCACATGCCAGTGACATCAATGACACACCACAACACAGAAACACATCAGTATTGGACCTTAGACAACACCTTCTGAAAATGCATCCCTATATGTCAGCAGTTAAGTGACCAGGGAGACACACAAAAGTAAACGCTAACAGCAGGCCGTGATTTTGGAAGATGACTGGGAACAAAACTTCTCAAAAAGCAAGTGACTAAGACCAGCAGCAATGACTGATGAAAAAAGATGGGACAGACACACGCAGCTCCAGACTCAGACTGCTGCAGGGGCCATCCATCACCACCGCGACATTCTGGGCAAGTGGGAGCAGGTGAGCTCCGGCCACCTCCAGCTTCAGTTGCCATTTGGTGGCCAAAGCAATAATGCCAATCGATAAGGGCCATATAAACTCAAATGTAGGCACCAATATCAGGCAAAAGCAAGCTGACGTGATACAAAGCGAGTAACCAGCCCAGCTTGTGGCCAGCCAAATTATCCACGCTAATTAATTCATTCACATTCAGGGAATGAAACAGAGGTTTGCTACGATAGCACACAGACATCATAGCGAGGAGAGACTCCAAGACACCCAGACATTGAGAAAACAGGGCAGCAAAACAAGTAATGAGATGCTAACAGACACAAGGAGGGAAGAAGAGAGTGCTTGGGCAGTCCCCAGCCGGCAGACGTGTTCTTACTGCGATTTAATACAGCGTGCGCGTCTTATTTTTCTGTCTTCATGTTGAAAGGTATTTTGAACGGTGATGAGAAGACTAGTGAATCTGACCTAATTCATTTCAAACCAAGAAATACGTTACAGAATTTCCACTATTATAAGTTTTAAAATAAGAAATTGGTTCAGGCTACAGTAACCTTTGGAAAAAAAACAAGGAGTAAAAGCCTGGGATAAATATATTCTAACAAGCTTTAATGCGGCATTTTTGACACTTAATAATGAAAACATTTTTATTTCCCAGATAATCATCACAGAACCTTCCTGGAACTAAACTCAATTGGAAGTCTATCTGTTTTACCAATTCATAAATATGATGTTTTTTCCATCCCACGTTCGATAATCTGGAAACAATTTTCTGCTTCAAAAGAGATTATGGCAACACAAGGCTGATCTTGTCCTTTGCCATGAAATCTAGGAAAATATGTTGTTAAGAGGGAGAGGGATGTTCCAGAGATAGGAGATGATGAAAAACGAATGAAATACTGGAATCAATTGCACAGAGCACATTATTTTTCATATGGTAAAAGCATTAAGAATGTGAAGAATCTACATGTGCTCTGGAGTTACTCCGTTAAAGACAAGGCAGGATTTTTCCTGTAATCATTTCACTGTAATACCCAGACTTGTTATGGCCATCAGCACCAAACATTTCAAAAACAGGTGTCTGAAAGGACATGCCTTTTAGGCATTAAATTAAACGACCTGATTTTGGGAGACCCCGCGGTCTGACTGAAGGCGGTGGGAGGCAGCGTGCTTCAGCACAGGCTGGGGGGGACACGGCCGGCCTGGTGGCAGGGCTGTGCCCTGGGCTGACGTGGCTGGAGGGCTGGTGGCCCACTCCTGCTGTCCCCTGCACAGCCCTGGCGGAGCAGGGACATGCGCCGTAGCCACCCCTTTCCCCTCCGGCTTCCCTGTGAAGGGCTGGAGCAACCTCAGCTCCGGAGGGAGAAAATGAACGCTTTCCTCAGCCTCTGCCAGGCCGTGGCCTGTCAGGGGTGCTGGTACTGTTGTGACAGTTGTACATTTTTGGTTCTCAACATTATATTCTCTACGTTGCCCTGTGCTCCCTGCTGTGGAGAGGGAAGGTGGGGGGAATGGCCTGCCCCGCCATCCCCCCCAGCACGGGACAGGCCGGCACTCTGGTGACACGGGGCAGGCCAGGGCCCCCGTGGAGAGGGCAGGCTGGGATGCAGAGTGCTAGGAGAGAGGGTCAGGCGGAACAAAACAGTGGTGCCTCTTTGCCGGCAGTAGTAGCATGAGAAGGCTGAACCCTGTCTCTGTTCCCAGATTAATTTCCCAGATAAATCTGCATCTCCCCACCACCCAGGAAGAGCAGGGAGGGTCCCTTCCACAGCAGTTGGGAAAGAAACGGCTATTTTATCAGCCTGAGCACGGAAAGGCATTGTTTCACATTGTTTTCCTGTGAATGCTGGGAGAGTCAGAGGTGGTAGCGTGGTGGGGGAGGAAAGGAGGGGGCAAGGTCAGAAGCGGCTCCCAGCTCTAACAGGCCTCTCCATCAGGCTTGGCTTTGGCTTGTCACAGACCTTGGCCAGCAAAGCAGGCACGGGCCACTTGCCTGTTCTCCCCGGCAGCCTGATCCACAGCCCCGGCCCCAGGTATGCCCAGGCACTGGGGCCCTGCCTTAGCACTGTGCTCCCGAAATTCAGCAGAAGCAAAACAAGCCCTTGCGTCTCCGGGGACCGTGAACTGAGACATCAGATTTCATCACCAGATTTCTTCCTCACTGAAGTTTCATGTCATTCCCTCTACTGCAAGTAACTGGAAGTAATCCCAAGCAGAGTGCAACGCATTGCTGAATTGGTACCCACTTCTCAAGCGATGCTATTTAAGCATGACTTGCATGTTCCTTCACTTTCGTGAGGATATCTTTAATATTCACATCACTGAGAAGATACTTCATACAGACACAAAGTAGAACTGGGCTGTGTAACTGTTCATTCACCTTCCTGTCCAACCCTAGGCTGTGCAGCGCACCATCCATAACAGATGTACTCAAATACCAAATCTGGAACAATGAACTCATTGGCACACTGTCCTGGAGAAAGATTTTCAGTGACTTCATATTTTATAGTTAAACCCGAGTGAAATCTGTATAGTAATTAAAAAGAGGGTCAGAGACAGGGAAAAATAAATTTCTTTTTATATTACCCTACGAGAGAAACATTTCATTAGGATTTTCTTTATCTCACTGGGAAAAGAAAGGCACCAGGCGCAGGTTGTCCCAATGGCTTCCCTAGAACCAAGTGAAAGTGGCACAGTCAGACTTTATCCCAAAGTGCCCCCAAAACAGCACAGTGGATATTCTGGTAGGGTGTGAAGCAAAGACCAGCAGAACCATTTTGTACTTTGCTCTCATCCCAAAGGAAAGATCCATACAGGTGAGTATTTCAGTCTTCTAAGACTAAGGTTAAACTCAAACTTTCTACAGCTGTGATACTATTTGATAACTCTTATCCAAGAGCCTGCATCTCATCTTCCCAGAAACAGTTTCTCCAACAGAAGGATGCCGAAGTACAGTTTACCTTTCTTAGTCTTGAACTGAAAGCCACGAGCCGTGAATATGATTACATTTTTTGCTCAGTTCTACCATCATCTTTTCTCACTAATGCAGCATAAAAAGAAGAGGGCAAAAGTTGTGTTCAGACAGAACAGAACCACAGTATACTCCTGAAATGCTTTTGAGTAGACATGTTCTATAGAGCTATCTTGCTATTCTAAGGATTGTATTTTAGTGAGTAGCAGCATATATACATATTCAGCACTAGCACATAATCTAGAATTTTGCAACACCATGTGTGTTTTAAATGTAAAGAAAGTTAAATGGCATTTAATTTAATGCACTTTTGGGTAAACAGCTTCTTTTCCAACTCATCAACATTTAAACATCTGCTTTGCTGATGCTTTGCTTCCAGAACTGTCCACCATAAGCTTCATAAATGGGCCATCCAAAAATATGATAGCAAATCACTGTTTAAACAACTCACACTCACAAAAATTTACTCATTCTTCCTGTAAACCTCAGATTTAAGGGATGATGAGCCCTCGAAGTTGAAGTGCTACAACCTGTTACAACTTCTCATATTTTTGTGCATATGAATACTAACATATTTTGTCTTTTAAATCTCCATGAACTTGTTTCTTCCCACTGTTGTAAAAGAGCTTTATACGGAACTCTTTTGGTAAATGAATTACTGTGAGAATTTATTCAGTAGCAGAATTAACTACCTTGAAAATACCCAAGGTAAACCAGACACAATAATGAATTACACAAAGCAATTAAATCCCCTCAATTCTGGCTTAAATAACAGGCTTGACAAGACTGGCTTCCACAATGCAAAACTAAAATGGGAAACTCCAAAAGAAGAGATTGGAAATACCAGTTTTTATCCTTTGTAGACCCAAATCTGCTACAGTTAACATTCCGAAGGTAATCGACCTATTTTCTTCAACAAAACCAGGATACAGTCAATGAGAGGTCTGATCTGCTATAAGTACCCAATATATTAATGAATAACATATGTATATATATCCCACTTCAGCCCTGGACTGGAAGGATTAACAGGGGAAGAGAGATTCAGTTTAACTTCTGGCAATGTCACTACCCATTTTAATCTTTTCTCTGACTTAAACAACTGACATTGTCCTGAGGTTGCGACAGTGGTACTTCAAGATAATTTCCACAAAGAGGTGGTGCAAGAGATGTTTTCTTTGTTCTCAGCACACTCCACTAGGGACTGAAGGACCAACAGTGCTGAGATGGTGGGTTTGATGCTTGCAGGGTCCTCAACACACTCCTGAATGAGTCAGTCTCTCTTGTCACAGTGCACAAATGCAGAAGACCTCCCTTCTCAATATGCCCAAGGCTAACAGATATGCAATCTGCCCTTTTGCTGCTATCCCGCACCTGACACCGTCTGCATGCAGGCTGACTGAACACACCACCATTTGCTTTCTGTGGCCTGGTTTTTAGGCTCTTTGCACAGTCATCAGCAAGTGGATAATGTGCACGACAGGGCAGCATACGCCTCATTTTACCGTGCCTGGAAGAGGATGAATTCAGCCCCATCTCTCCAATCCCAAAATATTCTTACTCACAGAAGATAGCCCAGCTATACTGCTTCTGTGTGTAAACGGCAAGTCCTACACAACAAGGTACGGGATACCTTTCTGCCATTATATATGTCACCTTTCAGGTGTTCATAACAACCTCGTAACAATTCAGCCCCTGCTGCAGCAGGAAAAGAGCACCTCAGCCTGGATACCCTTACTGTTATTTGTTTAGTTTAGTACAATCTCAACAGTGTTTGCTTTCAAAGTTTATGAAATTATTACAAAGCTAAAATAAGGCTCAGAGCATTTTGTGTCTGTAGAACTCAACACAGTTCTTAATATTGCAGTGGTTAGAAAACACACGAATTCACATGGATTGCTTTTGATATTTACAATTATTTTTTTAAAAGTCACACTTTCTCAAGGTTAAAAAACCCCACAAGCCATAAAGGCAGCTTTCATAATGATTTTTTCAGTGTCATGTGGCTAATATACACCATGCTGAATTTTAAGGTCATATATTTATTTGGAAGTGTAATTAAGCAAATGCTGTGTTCATCACTGTAAATATATTCTGGGACCAGGACTAAAACTCCTAGTGCAAAGCTCCCCTTAAGGACCTGCAGAACTATCTGTATAATTGCTCTTTATATATTCACAGATACGCAGCCGTGTGCATATCTGTGTAGCTGAGTGAAGAGATGAGATGCCCAGAGTGGACAGAGAAGGACACACAGACTGGAAAGTTGTTGGTGTCGTCCCTTATTTTCTATGCCCTAACATGAACCTTGTAAAATTTTCAATCTGAAACCTCTCTCTTGGATTAGAATTGGCAAATATAGTTCAAATTATTTCCTAGTTGTAATAATGGAAGCTTGAAATGAAATTTCAGGTACCTGCATCTTTTTCTTGGAAATAAATAGATACAAATCAGGTTTCACTGATCCTAGGTTGTAATATGCTGTCCTGGTTTCACCTGGTATAGAGTTAATTTTCTTACTAGCAGCTCGTATAGTGCTATGTTTTGGATTTAGGATGAGAATAAGGTTGATAACACACTAATATTTTTGTTGTTGCTAAGCAGTTAAGGACTTTTCAGCTTTTCATACTGGCCTGCCAACAAGAAGACAAGGGCCACCCAAGAAGCTGGGAGGGAACACAGCCAGGACAGCAGACCCAAACTGGCCAAAGCGATATTCCATACCATATGACGTCATGCTTAGCATAGAAAGCTGGGGGAAGAAGAAGGAAGGGAGGGATGTTTGGAGTTACGGCATTTGTCTTCCCAAGTAACCATTACGTGTGATGGAGCCCTGCTTTCCTGGAGATGGCTGAACACCTGCCTGCCGATAGGAAGTAGTGAATGAATTCCTTGTTTTGCTTTGCTTGTGTGCAGCTTTTGTTCTACTTATTAAACTGTCTTTATCTCAACCCACAAGTTTTCTCACTTTTACTCTTCAGATTCTCTCCCCCATCCCACTGGGGGTGAGTGAGCAAGAAGATGAGTGGTGCTTAGTTGCTGGCTGGGGTTAAACCATGACATATGCCCTAACTCATACCCTTGTGTCAGCATAAATACCAAGCTATAAGCCTGTAATTTTTGTAGATGAATGATTTTATTCCGTCCTCCATATTCTCCCCACCAATAGACCTCACAACACATTCTTTTTTCTGGCCAGGCGTAGTCAGAGGCAACAAATTGTTGAGCAAGTTGCTCAGGTGGAAGGCAAGTTTGAGGGCTATATGAAGCTCCGTATCTCCCCAGTGGTTAAGGCAGTCAGCAGTTACCTTTGGCCTCTGTGAACTCAGCATTTTCCAGCTATTCATCTTCACTTCTCTAAAGAGGACTATAAAAGTTAACAGCACAAACAGCACGCTAGAGATTAGCGGAACTCATACAAATACACAGCAACCGACTGGCAGCATAACGATTTTTCTCTCCTAGGGTAGGGTCTATGGTAGGAGAAGCCTTCACAGACCTTTGCGTAAATCTGGTCCTTAAAAAGACAGGAGACATCATTGTCATCATTGTCAGCGCACAAAAGTTAACAACAGTCAGGTCACCAACTGTTTGTATGCTGGAAAAATCATTGGGAACAGCATTTGTGTTTCAATTTCTTCTTTGGGACAGACTTGCTCTTCTCAGCAGTTTCCCCTCGAGAAACATTATTATAAACAACTGTCCTATTTTTATGCAAATTCATGTTTTACAGGAGATAAGACAGTAATGATAAATTCTTCCCATTTCCTAACACTAGATGAGAAAAACTCCACTCCATAAAGAAGCAAAATTGTAATATCAGAGTGTCATTCTTAACGGGGGTGAAATATATTCCCTTATTAGCAGGAACAGAACATCATTTGTTCTTGTAACATGATCTGGTTGTCTGGAAAGAAAAATCCTAGTTAATCATTTTATTTTATTATATTTTTTCCAATGACTGAAATTTACACAAATGAAAATAACTAGGGATTCATCATGGGTTGACAATACTTTCAGATTAATAACGGGTGGTGTCGCATCTCCTCTAAATTACTAACTACCTTGACAGACGGCTAATAAACACTGCAGCCCAGTGCAGCAGCCTCCTACACATTATATTGTCCCCTGGGTGTTAAACGACACAAGATGTGCAGATTAGGAATGTTACTCATTTGCATAAATTAAGCCCCGGCTCTGCCTTACCTTGTCTCCTTGTCCTTGGGCATCGCAGGTGGCCCATAGCCAAAAGCCTGCTTGTCGACTGGAGAGGGCACCGCCTCGGCCATGCCCGGGAGGCCGAGGGCGCTCCGTGCTTTCGCGTCCACAAACACAGGCGGTCCCGGCTCCTTTTTGAAGGACTGGCGGCTGGGGGAAGACCTGTCAGGCTGGATGGTGTGGGGGAGAACGTGAGCGCTATGGTGAGGATGAATATCAATCATTCTCATGTCAGCCACCCTGTGGGGCGAGGCGGGAGGCGTTTTAGAGCTGAGAGTGGGCAAATGGCTCTCCGGGTACTTTCGTGACTTTGGTCTGTACAAGGACGGCTCCAGCATTTCAGGCTGCATAGAGGGGTTGCAGTAAGTGCTTGATGACCTCATGGCACTGCGATGGTAGGCTACAATGTGATCGGGGGCATCAAGGGGGAGTCCAGAGTGGGGTGCAGCCACACTCATCCTCCCCTCGTGAAACAAGTAGGGGTCACCGTACAGACCTTCATTTCGCATCAGGGCAAGGTTTTTGTTACTCATGTCCTCATCGGGCTTCACGTCCCGTCTCTCCAAAATGGCGCTTGGGCTGGGCGATATGGAGCGCGAGGCCGGCACGCTGGACAGCCGGTCCCTGGGGATGGTGGCATTGCCTGGCACACCCATGGGCCGGCCCCCACCGTAGGGAATCCTGGACGGAGAAGGAGGCATGGAGTGGGGCACCGGAGTGGAGGGCGGAGAGCTGGGCATCACATGTGCAGGGTGCGTGGCAGATCCAGGGCGGGAAGCACTTGGGCCATCTCGGCCCATATAAGCAATTTCCCTCTGCATCTGGAAAGAAAAGGAAAAACATGTAAGATATAAAATTACTGACTGAGCAAAACACGATGTGGGTTGTGACAACCTTGATATCTACAGAAAAAAAAAGGCAAAAAACCCAAACCCTCAAGGCCAAATAATTTGTCCACTGCCTAAATAAAACACTTTGGGACCTCAGTACCTGAAGAAAATAACAACTATAAACAGCAATAAAATGGGCTGCATGTTAAAGGAATATGAGAGTTTTAAAAATGTTTTTACTTATGAAAGTACCATCTTATCCTAATCTGATATTCACAGGTACTGAAGCTGAAATCAGGGGTTTCAGGGCCAGGTGTTCTACGTACATGTAGCCAGTGACAGACTTAAACAGTTTATTGATCAGACACAGGGTAGAGTTCACTGATTCCAAACCAGGAAGAAAACGCTGATGCTCTGGCACCACAAACAGACCTGAAGTCCTCAGACAAGATACATAAATATTATAGCTAACTGGCTGTTTGCTTTAGTGCAGGATTATAGCCTTTTGCTAATAATTTGATGTCGTCTTTATTACACAAAGGATACACAAAGCATAGGAGAACACCACACACAAACATTTATCAACTGTAAGACAGTCAAGTTGCATGAAAACAGTCTGACCCTATAAAACATGTGTCATGAGTTTCCTTCATATCAAAGATAACAGTGCTTCACACAGTTTGTGGAGAACGCACTCAGAAAGTCACAGAACATTTAATCACAGTTTTGTAAGCAGCAGCAGTAACTGCCAGCAGTAAGGAATGAGCAAGCAAGGAAAAGAAAGGGAAAGCTTCCATACCAACTTATTAGTGCTTTCTTAACAGAGGCCTTGGCAAAAGTCTGCAGCGGATACGTGTGCTTCCGAGACTGTAGCATCTCCCTCTGCCCAGCACTGACCTCTCTAGATGGCTGAACACTGTCAATGACAGACACAGGAGAAATTCTCTCTCTAGCAAGCATCACATGCCTGCTCTGGTGCCACTAGGGTAAGGTGGATAAACAGGGAGATGAAAAAGTCAGCTGGGTTCCACCAACTACATAAGAATAAAAACTACAGCCTCTGAAATTTGTGTTGGCAATTTCAGCCTCCTTCTCCATCACTTCCAAGGGATTGTAGATTGAGTATCACCAAGCCTGACTACACATTCCTAACGTTACAGAGCATACACTAATGTGCATTGGGAGTTGCCGATCTGAAATCTTCACCCTTTTTCTCCCCTCTCACTCTTTGCTTTGACAATGTGATTGGATTCATTGCAGTTACAGTGATCCAGGGCTGATGAAGCAAGAAATCACATTCTACTCCTGCCCCACCACAGGTTTTTCCACTGGTAAGGGAATTGCGATGGCGGTATATAAACAATAGCTGCTCTCATCATGGCAGGCTCCACACTTGGGAATTACAAATGACGTTCCCCAGGGCCAGAGATCAAAAGTCTGGAGTATCAGGTATCAGAAAGGAGAAAGGAGATAACCTGATCATGGCAGCAGCAATAATAAATAAGTGTAACAGAACAAAGGAGCGTGTTGGGATGGGTCATAAATGAGCCAGACAAAAGTCATCAAGCCAAACGGAAACATGGGATAATTTTTTCATTTGCATAGAGAATTACTGCAGTTTGGAATTTAAAATAAAATATAACTAAACAGTATTAATAAAATTATCAGTGAGCATTCAACATAGTTTTCTATGGGCTTGAAGAAACACTGCAACATACTGAGCTGTACTGTGCATTCAGACTCTGGACCTGGGCCAGTAGAACGAAAAGACTCCTACTGAGCAGCTCTGGGATCATGCCTCCAGGGATAGGCAGCCACAGATGTTTTGCACTGAGAGAAGAGCCCAGAGAAAGAAAATCCTTCTTGGTTTCTACTGTAAAAGCTATACCATGCCCTGTTTAGTTCCTTCAGCTAAAGCTACAACAGATGCAACAGTATCTGGCACAGAAACCATAGGCACGGGGATACGCTGGGTTGCAGTGAGAGGAAAATTCCAATGTTACCTTGTGAGAGGAGAAAATTTCCATGGGAAGCTTTGAAAGTAACAGGTTTAATTTCCCCTGACTTCTGGACTTCATATTGCTGTATATGCTCATTCATTTCTCGTAAGTTAAAGAAATCTGTCACAAAAAAAAATCCTATTTTCCACCTTAATGTATTGCCATACGTTAAGATGGAAATGAGGATTTCAAACATGGGGCTGAGCTATTGCTCAAAACCCTGTGTCTGAGTATTGACGTATATAATGCTCTTTACTTTTGCTTTAAAATAGCACTTGGAGTACGCAGGCTGAATCAAGACCCCATTGGGCTGGGCAGGGCGCAAACGCCTGGGCAGACAGCCCCTTCCTGAAAAGTTCACTTTCTATTTTAGGCCATGACTCAGCCCTGGGGTGGAGTGTGTGGAAGGGGAGAGCAGTTGGAGCCGCAGAGTCCAGGGTGCCCAGGGAGGTGCACCAGGGTGGGTGGGCTGGGCAGGGACATGAGCTGTTGACCAGGAGCCAGGCAGCCTTACCTGGATCACAATGTCTTCTGCCACCTGGTCGATATTTTCCCTCTTGCCACTTTTCCCTCTTCTCCAAAATCTCCAGATTCTTTGTTAATGGCAACCTTAAAAATGTGAATGATGGTCCCTTCTTGCTTCTCACCTCATATTCAAGGGACACTACTCTCTCTCACATATACCCCCCCTTTCTGTGTTGTTTTTGTTCTTCTGTCCTCCGCCACAAAATCCCCACATTGCTCAATGAAAACACATACTCAAATACACAGTCTGTCTTGAGCCACACATTCTTGGACTTCAACTGCATGACTCAGGGACAGAGAAAGAGGTTATTGGGCTTATCTGAGCCTCTAAATACTAGGTGCTATCACAGCCAATTGCTTTGAGGGCAAAAGGAAGAAGATTTTTCAGTGCAAGCACAGGATCATGAGCTTTTCGACTGCAGCCATGTAATACATTTGCCTGAGGGTGTGGTTTTCTTTAGCACATAGCTCTTCCTTGTTCGTACTGCCTGTAGACTTTACATCCTTGAAATAGAAACTTGTTTTGTCAGTCCTTAGGTTAAAATATGGCAAATGGCTAGCACGAACTTCTGTATAAAACATTTGAGGGGAAAAGGCATCACTGAGAATCTTTCACTTTCTGTAGTAAAAAAGATCACACCACATTTAAACCTGTGAAGGTTTTTGGTCAGTCTAACAGCACTTAAGTCCATAAAATACAGATTTGGATTTTTTTTTAAATTCCAGAAGAATATAGAGAGACTGAAGAGTGTCTCTATATACTGAAGAGTGAACATAATATAAAACCCAGTTATGTTCTTTATTTCAAAACTAGTAGGCATACTCAGTAACTTGCTGTATTTTGAATACAACTATATGCAGAAAGCCAGCAAACCAGTTATCCATCCATCCAAATGGATGACCAGTCTTGCTCCTGGTAGCTCACATAAAGGGCGGGCAGACCCAGTGTCTCTGTATAGAGCAGAATACAAAGCCTGTAGCAGCTCCTGTCCTCTTGAATAGCATGGCTCCCCTGAAAGAAGGACAGAGTTGTGGTATCATAAGCCTTATGGAAAGCAAAGAGCAAGCTGCTGTTGAGTGGTTCAACAGCTGGTGATTTCTGTAGTACAATCCAGTATGTCTTGTTGTCCATCAGGACCAATGCAACACTATGCTGATCTTTATTCTAATTTTGTTAGGTCTGTCCTATCTTATAGGTCACTCTTGTGATCTATCCCAACATGTGCATCTCGCAATGAAGAAACCATCCTTACTTCTGTCTCTCCAGCTGCCTCAACACATCATTCGCACCTGTGGCACACACCAGACAGGGCACGCGGAGCCGTGTTTGCACGCTCAGCAGGGCAGTGCCAGCTAGCACTAAGATCTAAGCCTACCACTGATTCATGAGCACCACACCAACCCTTCACCTCGCCACGCAGCTGGATACCAGAGGTACAGCCTGACTCACGCCATAATCTGCTAACATCTCACAGCAAAGCATGGGCAAAGGGAAAAGTAGGCCAGAGTTTCTGACCTGGCAGCCCTTCCCACTGCGCTCCCAGGCCTTGTCTATGTCAAGAGAGAACACAGCAACTGGCTTTGCCCCAAGGTTTTCAGCCTGCCAAAATACCTACATGGAGTATGTTCCCTAGATGGAGCTTATCCATGCACCCTTTCAGAGACACCCCTGAGTTCCCAGCAGACTCCATTAATCACCTCTCAGGCATGTGAACCTGTTACTTTTCTTACTCTCCCGTTGACACCCTGTGTTCCCCTGAGGAAACTGCACCTGTGCTCCTCAAGCTGGCTCACCCAACAGTAAACAGAGGACACCTGCAAAGAACTTTATCGAAAGCTTGGAGAGTCTTTGATGAAAAAACTACAGAAATGCTAAGTACCAATACAATACTGATAAGTTCATCTGTCTGCAACGAGACCTTTTATGGAAATTGCTCACTAGAAGAAAATCCTCTAAAAAGTGAGGCAATCCTTCACTTTTCTATTCAGGAAAGACCTAATTAAAGAACCACAAATCCAACAACAATGCAATCCATTAGTTTGTTCTTTCCTCATAAAAATAAACTGACAGCTTTACTGCACTAGTTGTCCAAAACCCTCAGTTTAATCAGTAGTTGCACTATATGATACCCCTTTTGTCATGACCGATCTTTCATTTAGATTGTGTTTGGACAGCTGAAAGCACAAATCCACTTTTGCAAAAAACCTGTCATATATGGTTTTAATATTTCTAAAATAATATAATTTACAATAAGAAATAGTGCACTTGGAAATTACAGAATTGCTAAACAGTCTGAAAATGAAATTTTTAAAGTTATCTGTACCATGATTATCTGTCAATCCTTATGCTATCAGACATCACTGAGAAGTTGTCACACTTGTCTGTTCTTGCATTCTCATAGTATGCCTTTTAATTCCTATAAATGTCACCATTCTATTGGGTCATTACAGAAAAAAACAGGCGGGCTGCAGCTGCAGGTTTCTCCAGCTGCCCAATGCTGTACTTGAAAACTGCAAACACATTAGCACAATTTTTAGCTTTTTCTGGTCAGGAGCGCTCCAATGAAAAATACTTTCAGCAGACAATGCTAATCGAAAAGAGCTGAAACGTTTGGTAAACACATCAGTAAAGACAAAAGTTAGAAAAAAAACACCCAGCAGATTTCAGTCAAACACTGACATTATTTCTTATCAGATATCCCTGGAGTGCTCTAGAGCTTTGGCTTTCCAGATTCATAGACCTGGGGCAACCTGGTCAGAGTCTGCCCTGGGGTAGGGAGCCTGGCTCTTCCGTGGTCTCTTCAGCAGAGCTGGTACTTGGTAGTTTTGGGGTAATCTTCTAGGCCAAGTAGTAAGACATGCCAGGGGTTTCAGTGTCCATCGCTCCTCAGCAGTGCTTCCAGACTAGAAGTTTATTTGTCAGTTTTGGCTAAGAATGGGCCCCCTAATGCCCAAAAGAGAGAGATCAGCCCATGAAACAGCTGACCTAGGCTAAGTTGGAGACCTGGCCTCAGCTGAGTCTGGTCCCACAGTACAAGGCTCTAGGAGCTGCCAGCGTTCACGATTGTTTTTCATTATGGGAACCACATGCTGGTAAAATAAAACTGATTTCAAAGGTTCAAGCTTCCCATGAATGGGGAGCTCCAAGACCCAGCTAGCTGTTAACATGTCCCACATATTTCAATTGTTTTTTCCTGGATAATTTTCCAGACAAGGAGTTGCAGAACCCCCTGAGAAATCTCAGCATTTATTATAATTAACTTCCCATTCTTAGCATGTATCTAGGTTTCACTTCTTTAGCTCCTTTTGTACAGTTTTGGTATATGCCCAGCTGTAAAATCTCTGTATTATGGTGGAGTAAGAGTTGAGCTAAAAACTCAGAACATCTATGAAACCATAATTTTCTGATTCTAGTGACTGATTACACCAGAACAGGACACTTAACTGGACATATATGGATATGGCAAGAGAATCACTGGTCTTTTCTTCTTCCATTTTCCTTCATCAACACTGCAATCAGCCAATATAAGATGTTTCTGGATGAGCCTGTGCGGGTAACCAATGGTGAATCCACCCAGTCCTACAGTTTCTATGTTCATAGACTTTTTTTTTTTTGCTGGGCTCAGCTGGCTAGAAGCTCACATGAACAAAATAGGAGAACCAGAAGATGATGTTCACCATCCTAGGAAGTGGAATTTAGAGCACATAAACATGACCCTCCAGAAAGGAGGTGAGTGAACCTGAATCAGGTGTCATCACTACTCAATATCACTGTGACATCCAGTCTCCACACCCTTCTGCCAGTTGTGCAGGTGCACACAAAGGTTATGGCATAAGCAGTATTTCAATCTCAGGAACAGATTTTTTACAATACCATATTGCAACTGCCCATACACTGGCTTGAAGCTCAGCCACAGCATCACTTCCCTTTCCATGCCATAGAGCATCAAACACATTCTTAACATTGTTGTCCCCTATTTTATACCTATACCTTTAATACACACTTGTGCATGAACCCAGTCCCTACAGTGATCCAAATGTTTTACCTCAAGGTATTTTACATGTCTCAGTATGTCCTTTCATAGCCCTGACTACATATAAACTTAATTCATACCATATCCTAAAGGTCCCATGGGGAAAACAAAGAATACCTAGTTCACTTTTTACTGAATGTAAAACAGATCCATAAAATTCTAAGTTAACCACAAAACAAATTCAATGGTAATATCAAAAATAATGTTTGATTGCTTCACCTTGCCTTTAAGTCAATGTGCATGCTGAAGATGGATCATGCAAAGAAGCAGAGAGGAGAGTTTCAGACCAAATCCTACACAGTCTGCTCTTTCAGGCATAATTTCTTCAGCTTTCCTGATGCTACTCTGAGTATTTATTTCCACAATTAAAACCAGTAGCACTCTTACTACATTCTTAGACAACATTGTTACCTACGGACAAATAAAACAATCTTTGATAAGATTTTTGCTGTGAAATAATTAAAGCCACTTACTGTAACTTAAGGAAATCACCTGTATGGCTACAGCAGTGAGATGAACATTTGGTTCCACTTCTTCTAATAAAGCACTTTTTGTTTTCAGCCTTGAATCTAAATCCTCAGTCTACAGTACAATATTTTGTATATCCATGCCTCCTGGGAAAAGGTTTTGAAACAGAGAAAACGTTCCTTGTTCCCTCTGCTCACAACAGGGGCAGGCCATCTTGCTTTACCCGGTCATCTAAGTAATGCTGTTTCAATAGACTGAAGTACTTTTCCACATGACAAGCCTGCAATTTCTCCTCCCCTTCGAAATTAGTCACTAAATAACCTCCTTGGCATGTCACCCAGTCACAAACTGTGCAACACTATGTGATTCAATCGCTCAACCATTTTTTAATGTGTGCCTATAAGATGTATGGAAAGAGACTAACATTATGGAATGAAACACAAGAAAGACTCACAAAGGGGAAAGCCGTAAATAAAATAGTGAGTAACCTCCATTTAGGTAAGAGAGTGCATTTCAAAGGCAACAATATGAAGCATATACATATTAATTCCCCAACAGGTGAAGACCTCCAATTATTTAGCAAATCCAGTACATACAATTCTAGGAAAAAATACAGCAGTTATAAACCTTAGAACCTTTTCACGTACTCAGATCGGTAGTGACATTTGGTAGAAGGAAGCGCACGCCCCTCCCGTGGAAGAGGCTGTCTACTCATTAACCAGGCACCTGAGCTGCTTGGCTAACCTGAACTTTGGGGCCCCCACAAATCAATCTCATTGTTACCTCTGCAGCACACCACACTAGCCATTATGATTTGGGTGTTGGGTTGTTGTTTTTTTTTAAAAAAGGGCACAAAAGAGAAAGCAAATGTAAAAAAAAAAAATTAGCACAGAAAGGATGCTTCCCTCCCTTCCATCCCTTCACCCCCAAAAATCATAGAATATGTCTTCTTAAAAATGTCAGAGTTTTTGTCTTCTTAAAAATACAGTATTTGCAGCCTAAAAGAGATGGCACTTAAATATCATAGGGGGAAATCTCATGACACGAGCACTTCCCAGTCCTGCAGTTATCGTCTCATTTGGGGGGGTGTGTGGTTTTTTGCTGGTGGTTTGGGTCTTTTTTTGCTTTTTGGTTTTTTTTTTTTTTGCTTGTTTTTGTTTTTATGCCAGTAAAAAAATGCCTATATCATCATGACTGGCATTCAAAAGAATCAAAATACAATTTAAGGACAGGACCATGAGCTAATATTGCTGTAAAGAACCAGTTATGATGCGACCTTACTGGAGTAACATTTCTGTTTCACAGTACTGCTCTCAGTCTCTCAGCCATTAGTGCGGGAAGCACCATTAATTTCCATTACAAAAGGGCAATCTGACACAAAGCATTTAAGGAACAAGGCAAAGATCAGAGCAGATCTGGTAGCCAAAACTAAAAATCCAGGTGTTCTACCCCTTACTACACCCAGCCCAACAGCAGAGAAGTCCTCCAGCTTTGTAGACAGCTGCTGTGTATTCTGATTTGTAATGTACATTGTAAGCTTCTATGCCATTATTGATCTTGATCAGAACTTCACAAAATTTTTATGTAGTGTAATATAAAGAGTCTTTTCATAAAAGTAAAAAATATTCATTTTGTCTTAAATGTTTTGTTTTATAAGAATATTTTATTATTTTAATAATATTATTTTTATTAAATATTTGCACTAGAACTATAATAAAGTATTATTATGGCACAGAAAAAATGTTAAACCTATTTATTTTTATTTCAAATTTAATCAGTCAAGGCTTGTTTCTTCCAGTATAAGAGTAAAGCAGTATTTACCATTGAAGCATCTGGTTTATATTTGGCAGGTTTAACTAACCAGTCAAGCATCCCCTTTTAATGAATGGATGAATATATTTGACCTAGTTAAAAAGCTGCTTAGATTTGCTGACCAACCAGACTCAAAAATATCAAGAGTAAAAAATACAAGCAAGTTATCCTGGTATACTTTTATGCCACACATGCTTTCCAACAGTTGCAGAGTATATTCTTCCATCCATGTTCTTCCTCACAGGCTAACAAACCTGCAGTGAGAAATCACATTATTATGCTAATATGCAAGATAAAAAAGACCACTATATTTCACTGCAGTTTCTCTGCAATGAATTGCAAGCTGGTAGGATGCACATTTTCAGTAATTGGACTCCAGCATGATAAAGTATATCGCAGAACATCAGACGTACTATAACTAGTTCTCCATACATCTGGCACTATATGCAAGAATCTTCAAGTATGTCTGATGCATACAAAAAGTTTTGCATGAGAGGAATGAATCTTCTTTTAATTTTAAAATACACCAGGCACAACATCATAAATATTGCACAGATATATCATTACCAAGACTGTAATTTAATTTGTAGGTTCTAACAATGCATAGAAACTATTCAAGCATCACTTTCCATTTCAATTACTTTATCAGAACCCTCAAACGTTGTCTAACTTGCCATGTATCACCCTGTGTTTAATTACTTGCCATATATTTGTTTATAACGTACTGTACAGAACAAGAGTTCCTTTTCAGTTTAACGCACTGTATAAACAAAGGGCATGCCCCTAAGAGATGCAACACCCTGTGCTTCACTGAGATCAACCCTGGAAGTTTACATTAGCTTATTACTTTAAAATCAATGTTAATGTCTATGTTAATGATAGGCCTAAGTTACCACTGAGCAAAATTGCTAGTCAGCTTACTTTCTTCCACACTATTAACAATATTGGACCTTTCCATCAATTTGCCCATCACATTAATTTATTTTCCGTTTGCTTCCCTCATTTTTAAGCAGAAAAAAGGTCAGAGACACAACATCAGTAAAACACACAATTATAAAGCCAGAGAATATTCTGAAGTCTACCGTAGGGTATACACATGTGGCATAGATGTAACTTATTGCTTGACTGCTGATCAAAGTTCTTTCTGTTCCTGATAACAGCTCTTTTGGTTCCTGTTCCCTTAATAATACTTTCATGGATGGAAATAATTAAGCAGTTAATGCCTTGTACTGCTGTAAACAACCATTTCCTTGACGGAAAACAGGGAAGCACTTACTTGCTGGATTGCTTGTCACTAACTCAGGACTTGGTTTCGTTCTCAGCTCTCTGGACCAAAGCTTGTGATGGAGTCAATGGGGTTTTGCTTAAATGCAACAAGTTAGTTCAGTGCAGCACAATCCAGATGGGAAGACAGTTTGCTGATGATGGCTTTTATGGCGGTATTACAAAAGAAGCACTATTTTCTCTGGGGTTTTTGGGGGGTGGCTTTTTTTTGCCAAGGAAGGTCTCATGCCACCTCACCAGTCATATAGCCCACCCAGCTTCCAATTCTGATCCGAGAAGGACAAAGACCTATGTATGGAGCTGTCTACAGGATCTCCTAAATCTGCAGCCTCTGATACACGACTGACTCTTGAAGGCAGCTGGAGAACCACCATCAGCATCTTTCTTCCCTCTGCTTAGGCAAGCACCATGACAGAAGCCTCTCAGTGTTGATCCACTTTCTGAAATAAAAGGAGAGATCAGCCCCTAGCTTTGCCTCCAAACATTTAGCAGCAGAAGAAAAAAGTAGTCATATCCAATCCTGATCTCAGTCTCAGCTGCTGCCCCATGGCACAAATGGAGGAGCAGAACCAAGACCTCCAAGTTGCTGTCCTTCACAAAGGCACTGAGGTGACACACACCCCAGCACCCAGCCAGGCTGTGCTGGTGCCACCCTGCACTCCACATCGCTCTCCATGACCCCGAATAACTCTTTCAAATTAGCCTCAGCTTTCCCACATCAGCTCTCCAGCCCACTGCCCGTATTTATACCTACAAGGATGTGCGTGGTGTTTCCCTGAAGACTGAAAATCCTACAGGAGCTCTTTGAATTTGAGAGGCCAAGATAAATAAACAGTGAGGGAACAGAACAGTTCTGGCTGCCTGACACATACGGGATTTGAGATTATTTACAGAGTATACTATCTTCTCCTAAACATACATATTGTTTGTTATTCCCTCTGTTTACTAATTCGGAAGGCATGCAGTGAAACAGATATGCCTTGGGGTAGACACAATGACCATAAAGTTCTCTTATACTTATTCCAAACTCCCTAGTTCTTAAAAAAAATGCAAACAAACAAACCAACCAACAAAAAGCCCTCCCACACCACAGAGCACATTACTACTAGCTAGAATGGACCACTATAAAGGGGACAGGCAGCTCTACAGCTTCTCTGCTGGCAAAGCAGCACACTGGGTAGCCCAGCCGGAGCTTGTGGTGTGGAGCAACCTGTATACAGACCACTTGAACCATCACACAAGTGAGCAGCTGAGCTCCAAGAGAACTCCAGAAGTGCTTCATTGTAACATGTATATTAACATTACTTATACATACGTACATATATGTTTTGCATACCAGCAGTACATTTTTGGCCTATCCTTTGGTGATGGCAGATCAACATAATCAGGAACTTTAGATTTTTAGGGATTTAAAAAATTAAAGGCAAGCAAGTACAAGTGGGAAATCCTGTGCTGGAAACTCTATAAGCCTCTCAAAATTTATTTTAAGTTTACTAGTGCAAATATAGCCAACTCTCACTGGAGTCGCATGAAGAAGGTTCTGCAAAACTGAACTATTACGTCAGGTCTGCAGTCTGTCTTTCTACCCTGTAATCTAAACCTCATGCTTCCCCCTCATTTCTGTACTGATTTAAACAAAGACATTTTCCTAGCCATAGGAAAATATCACAGTATGTATAGCAGACATACATGCATTAAGCACCTCTCAAAAGTTAAGACGGCACTATTAGTTGCTCTGTATTCAGGATTTGTCTCACCTAATGTTGCATTAAAAGACAGTCAGCCAGGCACCCTCCAGAGTCAGCTCATTCCCTCTACAGCCGGGTGGGACAAGCTGCCCTTTGGTGTTCCCAGCCTCCTGCCACTAACTGCAGTGGATGGCAATTTCTACCCTAAGCTTATAAGGATTAGACTTTTTCCCCTAATTCTCTACAGTGAGGCTGCCCATATGTCTTTTCATTTAGCTCACTCTCTGCTCTGTTTCTCATCCTAATTTTTTCTTCTTTATAAGTCAAGCTGAGATACTGTAACTAGAAGGGATAATGGCAGCTTCATTCCAGCTGCTGCTTGCTAGTCTTGCACCTTGGTGGATTCAACCTGGCCTGTGGTTTCTGTTGGACTATAGTTTGGGTTAATATTATGAGGTTTTGTGGGTTTTTTTGCAGGGTTGGTCAGAATATGAGGGTGGTTTCTAGGAAAGAAGTGAGCAGAGCACTTCAGGTAAATGCCAGGTGGAGCAACCCATGAATGCTTGAGGACATTCACGGCAAAGAAGCTATGACCATCACTTACCTTTGCAATCCACTCTCATAGTCAAAGCCAAGATATTTGAGATGCACTTCAAAGCTATGATTGGCTTTTGAAACCTGGCATTTAGTTCAGCCATTCCCACCGAAAATGTAGTTAAGGTTCAAAACAGCTTCATCTCCTTCAGACATCACAGAAAATAACAGCTCTCTACAAGTCAGGCCTTCATGCAGCATCTCTGATACTCAACGCGCAGTGGGACTGAGTGCTGAGAGATAACACTGAGGTGGCTGTTTCCCTTTGTACATGTGGGGGACAACAGAAATTCTGGTTTGATGAAATCACCACCAAGTTCTGACAACTGGTGAGACATGTCATATGTGTATGTATGTACACATGCGTGCAGCCCTTACTTCTCAGAAAACTTTTTCCCATATCAGTTCCATCATGTTATCGACGTTCTGACCACACAGACTTATAACCCCAAGCACACCTGCACTTCAAGAGCTCTTTGGACATCACAATGTCCAATAGCCCTTACCACCCCTAGACTAAGGACACCTTTTTTTCAGCTGTAAAACAAGAATCCAATAGAAAGATAAGGGGAAAGCAATATTACACTTCTTGCCATAAAATGCTGAGCTTACAATGTGCATCAGCTAAATCTAGCTAGCAAAGCAGGATCTACATTTGGACTAGCCTGGTTACACCTGTACTGAACCTGCTGACACTCCCTAGTTGACAGTGTCACAGGTTAGCTGTCAGTGAGACAACTTTGCTGAGACACTGGGTGAACTCTGCTTGGAAGAGCATCCTGGCAGCCTTGCATCCTGGCTTGTATCAGAAATAGGAAGCCAGCAGGACTAGGGAAGGGATCTTCCTCCTGTACTCAGCACTGGTGAGGCCGCACCTCGAATACTGTGTTCAGTTTTGGGCTCTGCACTACAAGAAAGACATTGAGGTGCTGGAGCGTGTCCAGAGAAGGGCAACGAAGCTGGTGAGGGGTCTAGCTTATGAGGAGCGGCTGAGGGAACTGGAGTTGTTCAGCCCACGGAAAAGGAGGCTGAGGGGAGACCTTATCATTCTCTACAACTACCTGAAAGGAGGGTGTAGCCCGGTGGGGTCGATCTCTTCTCCCACATAACAAACGATAGGACAAGAGGAAGTGGCCTCAAGTTGCACCAGGGGAGGTTTAGATTGGATATTATGAAAAATTTCTTCCCTGGAAGGGTTATAAAGCACTGGAACAGGCTGCCGAGGGAAGTGGTGGAGTGCCCATCCGTGGAGGTATTTAAAAGACGGGTAGATGTGGTGCTGAGGGACATGGTTTGGTGGTGGACTTGGCAGTGCTAGGTTAATGGTTGGACTCGATGATCCTAAAGGTCTTTTCCAACTGAAATGATTCTATGATTCTATGAAGGGAAAGGAGCACAAGGTCATGTAGAGCCTGACCCAGAGGAGTCCCATGAGGGCTTCCAGTCTAAACACACTTTGGGCAAACTGAGCAAACTGATGTATGAGATGCAGCACACTTTGCACTGGCCTGACTGAAATCACAGTGCCTCTGTGTGGATGTTTATCCCTCAGCAACATTTCATTGTTTGAGCTATCTCCCTGCTACCAGTCTGCATTACTTTATTCCTGATCAGCAAGACTAACATCCAGATTAGTGAACAGGCAGTCATTTATGCATATTTATGAGCATGTTTCATTTCCTACAAACAAATGGAATGCAAGAGTTAAAAAAAAAAGTTAAAATTATCCAAATAAGCAGAGAGAAGTTAATAAATCTCTCATGCTTGATTTTCCTATGCTTCCTTAGTGTACTTTCCAGACAGAATAGTGTGGTGAGTACACTAAGAAACCTCTTGGCATTTCAGCCAAGATTTTTCAGGGTGTTATCACAAATGACAAAAATATAAACACACTGAAACATAACACATTTCAATCCTAAAAAGGTTGGATTTACATAATTACATCATTGGTTTGCCAATATCCACATTTATCTCATCAGTATAGCATGGCCCACCCATCCCATAAGCTATTAGACTGTTTGGATTGAACATATAAAAGCTGTTACTGATTTTATTTGTTTAAAGTTAACATTATGACACCCTTCATAACTAGTGCTGCATTCAAATTGGTTCTTTTGCTTTCAAACCGACTGCCTGGTTTTTTTGCTTTTCCGCACCTGCTTTTCAGGTAGAATTTTCGGAGAATGAACAGGAGTCATGTAATTCATGAAGATGTACCAAGCATTTCCTGCCCCAGTCCCCATTCTCCTTGAAGAGATCAAGCACATCCTGTCCGTAACATAGACAGCCACCACCAATGCAGGGAGCCAAACCCTTCAGACCAGTCTCAATTTCAGCACTTCCTCAGGGCACCGCTGAACTGATGGGGTCAGCCTTTTTTTTTCCAAAAAAGGAATAGTTTCAAACATGTACAGTTTTGGTACAGATCAGCATTTTTATTTGGTTTAAATATGCTGTATATCATATTTCTGCTCTTTAAAAAAAGAAATACTGCTAGTAACTGCACTCATAAATCAAAATAAATGCATGGGTTTCTGACTCGCTGTACTAACAACTCAGCTCTTATTTTTGTTCCATATTTGTATCTCTTCTCACTGCAGTGAAGCCAAATAAAACTGAACAAGTTGATATGGCTAAATGAACATAAAGGAAAGCGTAACCCTTGGTCTCATCTGGCATTACCAAACAACCGAGTCAAAATACAAATTCTATTACAGATATATGGAATAGGTTAGGAGGTAAATAATATAAAATTATATAAAAAATATAAAAGAGCTGATATAGCTAAAAGACCTAAGCAGCATGTTTACACCTGTAGCCAGCTGTTTCTTCCAATATAAGGACATAGCAAATCAGAAGAAATAAGTTGCTGTGCTGAGATTTGGAGTCAGCGCTATCAGCAGGATAAATGGTCACGGAAGCCTTATATACAACTAGATTTTGCAATGTATGTGTCCAAGCTGCACTGCATCTCATAGCTGTAAGGCCCAGCTGTATTTGCAGTTGTAAGTACATCTTTTGCAACGACAGAGGTGCTACCAATGCCTCAATTAAGAGCCTTCTTAGATCACAAACTTCTTCCTATACTGTTTGAGCCCTACATTTTACTTCCTTATATCCCCAAAAAATATACAAATTGGTGAGCATGGCTGAAGTAAACAGTCTAGTTTATCCAAAGGTCAAACTATCTATAGCAAATATTAAGTGACTAAGGGACTATCCCTTTACCCAACACACCCTTTTGGTCTTTTCACTTAGTCACACGGAGTTCTAATATGCAATGATGTAAGAAAAGCATATATTCACACAAAAAAATAATTTCAG
Source organism: Ibidorhyncha struthersii (assembly GCA_013398815.1). Taxonomy (NCBI): domain Eukaryota; kingdom Metazoa; phylum Chordata; class Aves; order Charadriiformes; family Charadriidae; genus Ibidorhyncha; species Ibidorhyncha struthersii. The sequence continues at coordinate 197,441 of VZSZ01000354.1, forward strand.
CATCACATCATATCTCATGGAGTCCTGTTGCCTGCTGATATTTGCAACTGTCTTGCTTTTGCCAGCTGAGGCTTTTTTTAACCCCAGACCTGAACATGTATCCAAGAAAAGATATTTTTACTGCTCATATTTTCAGAGGTCTGATTAGTTTTCCGGATCCCTCATTAGAAAAAGTACAATCCAACATGGAGAAGAATCAAGGTCCTCAGATATGTAGCTGTGTTCTTACAGACACGAGGTACTGGTTAACTCCTCTTTGTTGAAAGGAAGATAGGGACAGAATTAATTCTCTTTCGTATTCATTAGGCTTATCTAGAGGCAGGTAACTAATAATATAATGAAGTGAAGACTCAGTGGAAAGTGAGAATTTGGGTCATTATCATCATGAAGTGTCACATTTTGGATTTATTAAATACTTCTGGGGAAAGCTAAGGTCCTGGATGACAAGTGAATGGCAGGTTTGAAGAAGAAAAAACATTACTTCTAACTTTACTTGAGTTCTAGAAACCGTGGTACCAAAACACCCACCTCCACAAAGTGATTTTTAACCCCTGTTCGAGCAACAGCTCATTTGGAAAGCTAACTGGAAGCCATAAAGCTTGGTTGGACTTTGGCTTACGGGACTCCAGCAATTCAGATAAGCTACCTGGTTTACAAAGGAGGTAGAGGAGGACCTCCCATCCTAATAAGGGAGGTCACAGCCATGAGCGTTTTTATCATCTGTCAATGTGTTTAGGGAGCTCTGGCAACACCTGACTCTGCCAGCTACCTAGCAATTTCAAGTAAATAGCCAAATTAGTGCAAATTGTTCTACTACCAGCAAGGGCAGTGAAAGAAAAAAAAAATCCACCACCAACATTTCAAGAATTGAAACAAGGAAATGTTATGTAAAAAGAGGTGGAGTAAGAATAAAACCAGAAACTAGCAGACAATAAAAATGGACTCAAATACAATCCTTATGTGTTTATTCAGGGCAAGCTCCCACTGAAGGCAGGGAAAGCTTTGCCTGAGAACTTCAGACTTCTGTGAGAGATAAGACTTCCAATTTTAATGAAGGGCTGAAGAGACCTTCATACAAGATGAATCATATGTTGTCATTAAGTAAATTAATCAGCTACAGGGCAAGCTCTAAGCAAACCTCAACAGGAAAGGCAGGCTAACTTGAATACAGGCCTGTTAGTGGGAAATAAAGAACTCTTCCCCCTAAAAATTCCACTAGAACAACTGTATTGTGGTTGCAAGTTGATCTGTTTCCACAGACGAAACTCTCTGGGAGTTTCCAGGTAACTGGTTTGTGATATCTACCATATGACACTCCTCTTAGACTAACTGGAAGATTACTGCATGGGTGCGGCAAGCTCATGTTCCTTGAACGGTTTAATATCAAGAACATGACACTTTCTTTCAACGGCCAGCTTGATATAAACTTTAAATCCACCCTCATTATTTGAAAATTGAAAAAAAACTTTTAAAATGTTGGTGTAGTAATCACATCTACATGGTTATATTCCTTACACACGATGCTTGTGAAATAAATATAATACACCGAAGCACAAATCCATCATATTAAAAAAGCCACAATGCAGTATCCATCCAACTGTAATGCAGGATCTGTATCTTTAAACAGACCCACTTTTCACCAGATAACACTTGAGATTTATATGTTGGTTTATGTGCAGATAGAATTAAAAAATTATTTTTTTTGTTAAAATTCTATCCACTTTCCCACTAACTTAGGCTTTATACAGCAGTAGGTATTGTATATCAAAGGACATATGAATGAAAGAGAACAGGTACATTTACAGTCTTTCATCACAGTCTGATTTGATGCAGCTACTTCTCAGCGTCTGCAGCTCTGTAGTTGCATAAATAATTGGCAACTACTGACAGCCCATTCAAAGCAAAACTAGTAAAATCCGTATCAGTAAAAAAAAAATCCGGAAGATCAGAGACTTCTTTTATATATTTCGTTCAAATCTCAGCAAGATTGGTAATGGCAAGTTGAAAAATAAGTGTTTATATTTAATATGCAGGTTTGAAACTAGACATAAAATCTGAGAGTACAGTTTGGTGATTTAGAGAGCAATTAAATATGTATTTTCACATATGGCTCAAGGAAGAAGAAATAGTTTTCATTATTCTGATTTAAAGTCCCAGTTAATCTAAAAATATCTTTAAGTTTGAAAAAAAAAGAAGGAAAGGAATTAGATATCTTTCATTATTTATAAGCATCACCTTACCTTACATCTCTTGGTGAGTTCTGTTTCTAGATGACTTTGGCAGGTATTTTAATTCAGAAATAGTTTCAGCAATACATGCCATTACATCTTCTCTTTAAAATAAACCACTTTTTCTCTTTTACTCAGACAAAGTATGTGGGCTAAAAGAGCTGCAGTGTCTCTGTTCAAGCGATTTCATGGACACTCAGAGGCTTTCTTTCTACTGTATGAAAGTTAAATCTGAGTAAGGAAGGCATTTTTCCTGTCCCGGAAATCACTATAACCAAAACCAATGCTGAGCTAATGAGAAATGTTTCTTCCATGTGTTCTGTTTGGCAGACACTGCAAGTCATATCAAGGAAACACGTGATGTTTATAAATACAATATGGCTCATGTTGTCATAACCTCTCAATGACAAAAAGAGCATTAGAAAAAGCAGACAGCAAAACAGCAGGAAAGATGAGATTTATATCATTTGGAAGGTCTCTATCAGATAATAGAGGTATTAACGTTTGCTTTTTTCTTTTTTCTTTTTCTTCCCAAAAGAAAACAAAGTTTTATAGTAATAGGATCAGTAAGGCAAACACATGGCAATTTATATAAATGCTGTCCTATAGGCATCCTAGCACTAAAATGCATTCATCCAATTTATTGCTTGACTTCTTTTCCAATAAATACTTCTGTTCTAAATACCTTTACGTGGTTCAAGGAGCTGTTATTTTTTTTTCAGCTGTAGTATGCAATGAACAACTGTAATTTTGGCAGCATTTGCTGTTTTGATGCTTATTGATGTTAGGATCACAAACAATCCAATGAAAAGAAGTTAAACATCTCAAAGAAGCTGGATGTATGTTTACAGGTACCTTAAGAACACAGAAGGATTATCCTGCTTTTATTATCTCTCTATCTTTCCTGCAAACCATTACTGAATTTCAGGCCCCTTGGATGCTTTAAATTCTTGGGGAGTTGTTTGACAGTATTTAGCACTTACAGGGTTTTTTAAGTTCACATACTGCTTCTAGAGAGTTAAACTGTTAGCAACCTGCTAGCCAGGCACTTTCAGGGGAAAAATGAAAAGTTGCTGTTGCGCAATTTCATTAATAAAAGCTATTCAGCACAAGAGTTTACCCAACATATCAAATGCCTGTCTCATTTTACTGTACAACTCACTTTAACTCATCCCCTCACACCTTGGCAGCCCAACCCCCCATCACTGCCAGGAACATCATCACCTTTTTGCCATTCTAACTCCCAGAAAATCTGGAGTTTCCAGGTACCCCCTGCTCCCCCAACTCAGCTCTGACTCAACTTGCCCTAACTGTTCTTTCTTGGAGAAGCAGTCTCTAAAAAAAATCCAAAACACCTCAAAGTGTACCTCAATACAACAGCAGCCACAACACGCATTCTTTGGGTGTTCTGGCCTCACCCACCCAGCAGCGGTCTGGGATAAAACGCTGACCTGCTAAGCATTTAGGCATGTCAGGGAATTAAACAAAAACATGGCGGGTTTAGGACATTTTAAAACAAAGTGTAACCCACAGACTTTAGGGCAGGTGGTTGGGAAGAGAAAGATTGCCAAGCAAAATAGCCACTGGTTTGTTATGAAGTAAAAATTCCCTCCCGATTCTCAAAATCGGCAGACGGATGAAGCCCAAAACAAACCACTGCATAAACCAACATTATTAGTACCCAACTGTGCCACCAGAAACGCAGACAAGTTGCAATGACAGAAGGGGAAGATAATAATTTAGGATTCTTCCCCTTTTAGACACTCCGTAAGAGGAGGCTGTAGGGAATGAGGACAGAAAATAGGCTGCGCACATTCGGTGGGGGAATCACTTCCACTTGGAGTCACCAGGGGCTCACAGCAACAACCCATGATAATAGGAGCTGTGACACTTCCAAAGAAATTCAATTCATTCAGCAACATACAGAAATCTGCCATCAGTTCTTTAGTGCCATCTATTGATGTTGAGTCTATACACCACTGCTGAATATGAGAAGAGAGGCAACCTGGACTCTGCACCTAGTAAGTCTGAGAAAGCCTTTTCCTTTTTGAATCTATGCAAATCACAAATGTTAATTCTAATGGCACAGACCAGCATGGCTGTGTACATGCATTTGCACTGGAATTCAAAACAATGCCAGAGAGAATAAAAAGATGCTCTAAACATTTGGACATGATACAGTATTTTGCCAAAAGAAAGTATTGTTGCACAGAGAGCTAGAAAGCACTGATAAATGTTACAAGCTCAGGCGAAGGGATAAATGAATGAAATACAGAAATGTGAAGATACGTTTTTCCAAAGAAAACAGCTGCTACAGATTTTCAGCATACATTTTGGGAGAGGAATAATGAAAAAAGGCAGATCACAAACACAAATACTCAGTGAGACGGCGCTATGTGGCTACCTCTTGCTTGAACAGCACTCAACATGGCAGACCTGTCAAACAAACCATGCTCTTCAAGATGTAAATGGCCACAGCACAGTATCAGCAAGCAGGTACGGCTGTCTGAAGGATTTCAAGAGAAACTGTCCTTTAGAGCTTGCTTAGACCCTGTGCAAAATCCCTTTTCTCAAACCCATTCAGAAAAATGCATGAAACAGAAAGACCAGGAAAATCAGAATTAATGAACATGAAAGCTAAGTGGTTTTGATAGGAGACCTGAAACTCACAGATCCAATATTCCTCTTGCACATTCTGAGTCTTCTTGTCCATATGGATAATACTTAATACTTCAAGTGTTACTGCCAATTCTTATACAGGTCTCACATCTGTTTGGTAGTTAAAACAGGTGTCCAAGCTGGCAGCTAACATTATTTTCTGAGATTATTTTGGGTCTGTTACATGGAAATGATTATAAATCACATGAATAGAAGCCTGAACATCATCAAACCCAGGGATAAAGGTTCCAAAGGGACAAGAAGGCAAACAGTAGAAAAATCTGTAAAGGCAAAACTTTCCCAAACCTCAAAAAAACCAAAGATTTAACTCACATATGGCAGGAGATATAACCACATTCACGGTATCACCATGGAAAAATGTACTTACGATGACTAATTCACGATATTTTAAATACTGTTCTTTCAACCAATCTAACAATAAGCTGCTTTTCTGTAGGTTTTTTGAAACAGTTAACAATGATGCAGAGCACAGTGTTTACAAGAGTTACTCCCTACTTGGACTGTAATGAATTTAGCACTCATATATCACATGAAATGGAAGAACATCAATTTACTCAATGCAAAGATGCACAAACACAAAAGGAGGGATAAGAAGCAAAGGTTTTTCCACAATCTTTTGGGTACCATGCAACACCAGTACATAAAATGTACATGTTTCTCGCTTAGTCCCCCAGCATTTCTACCCCCTTTAATCTGGTTTGCTAAGGAAAGAGGGACAGATAATCCATCTGCTTATTGGTGATTGTGTCCCCTGACCTAATAACCTGTAAATCTGCAGGCAAATTTCAACCAGATTTAACCAAAGGGTAGAAACCATTAGACTACTGTTTCCCTACAAATTCTGCCAAATTAGAGATTTGCAAGATGATTCTACAGTACTTCTGTTGAATAGATGAAAAGCTGCAGTGTGGGCTCCAGCTTTTTAGACTCCGGAGGATGAGCATCGGAGAGAGCATTATTACAGCCCTCTACTTTGGGAAAAGCCTCAATTAGGATCTGAGTGTTGCTGCACAAGGAAGAACCCAACCAGAGGACACACATCCTCAGACAAACAGGTTTCATTATTTCTGAAGCTCAAGAAATCACTTGTTTCCATGCTCATAACTTTGAAGTGCAGAAGTTCACATAGATCAAAGGGAAGACTTTTTGCATGTTTCTCCACAAAGACCCTGTGAATATCCTGGCTCTGTCTTCACCTTTCAGACCAGAAAGACAAGAAATTTGCCAGCACAAAGGAAAAGCCAAATGAAAAAATAACTGTTTTGTTGGATGCGCAGAATCCTGAAATGGCATCTTTGGCATTTCAGCAAGCAAAACACAGTATTTTACGATGAACCACCAATTCTGCAAAGATCATCACTGTGTCACCAGTATTTCTGAGTTATGGCCAATGAGAGATAACTCAGCCATAATCAGGAGATTTCAAGTGTGCGTATCTGTTGTACAACACCATATTTTATCATAAACAATACAAATTATTACAGGTTTTGCACAGAAGCAGTGTCTGTGTTCAAAACAACTCTGATAGGCAGTAAATGCCTGGAAGAGGGCCAAAGAAGTAATCTTTACTTTTTAATATATGTAGCTAACACAGTAGTCAACCACCTCTGAAAACAGGTCTAGAAAACACAAATAAAGCCGCAGTAGATACATTCAGCATCCGCTGCACACGGAACAAGAACAGTATAGCATAACTTCATAAAGCCACAGTGAAATTGTTACATGAGTTAATGTCATAATGCATAATAATAGTATGTTGTGCCTTTGAATATGAATGAGATGCATCGGATACATCCAGTTACTGCTATAGGAATATAACTAGAATTGAAGAATTTCAGGACCTTAAAGAAGACACTAAAAACTATCACATCGTCTCTTTGAAGCATAGCTATTTGCTCTCTCATGTCGTGTGTGCAGCAGTGTGAATAATCAACTAATTAGATTTCTGACCTATCAAAAGGACCATTTTATAATTGAAGTACATAAATGAGTGGTGGTTGAGAATACTGCCTGTAAATAAACTATTGCAATCTTTCTAAAATAATGAGGCCCTAAACTGTTGAAACAGCAGAAGTGCTTACATGAAATATTAATAATAAAGCAGTGAGACACGCTCAGAATTGATAATGAAACCAAGAAGCAAATGTACAGTTAAGCAAATCACTTCACAGGAAATTTTCTGCACAGTTGAATCTGCTTTGGAGCACACATAAAAGCCACAAAGCAGGTAGGACAGTAGTGACACTCTCTTCTGGCCCCATCGAGCTCATTTGGTTGTAGCATTTCCTGGGGACAGACCTTGGATGGGTGGGGAGGAGATGAGGTTGTGTAATCTCACCACCACCATCCTCTGCGTATCATTAGCTGTGGGTAACATGCTGGAAGAGGTGCCGCACAGCTGCATCTCCTGCCCCCTCAGCATCGAGATGGGCGATAACAGTCCAGCAAAAAACAGGGACAGTGACAGAGAGAAACCGAATATGTTTCAAACGCCTTCTCTATAATTTCCCAATACAAAATGTTCACTTGAAAATGCAAATATATTACTCCTTGTTCAGTACAGGTAGAAAATTTTAGAAGAAGACCATTTACACCACAACGGGTATTTATCAGAATTTTCTATTTGAAATGGTCATTTACAAAGTGTTTCAATAGACTTCAGGCTAGGTACATCTGCTCAGGCACTGCAAAGCAGCCCATGCTGAAGCCTTGCTGGAGTGAACTAACACCATGCCATAATTTGCTGTAAAGGGTCTGGAAACATGAAACAAGAAGTTGTATAAACTCTGAGCATTGTATCCCAAAATAAGCAATTAAAGGCTATATTTTGATTCACATGCTTTAATGCTAGTAAGCAAGAACAAAAAAAAACCCAGTTAATGCCCAGGGCAAGTAATTGAAAAAAGCAAAGCAGTTAAGAAACATTCCGGTAAGCTTTATCAATTCCCTCTTCTGTACACGTGTTGTACATATACCACCAATTTTATGAATTGTTGTGTACATGTTACAGTTAAGAATTTAAACATTTAACATAAAAGCTGGAGGAAAGAGGAGTATAAATGCAGCACTGGTACTTACCCTTATATCTCCATTTACAGCTCTGGAAGTGTGATTAAACGCGTGTGCAGGATCTTTGTTGTAAACTTTAAGGAAAGATCGGTCTTGAATATTCCTGGAACCAAAAGAATCAGCAATGATAACAGATGAAAGTAGTTTTATTTAGTTTGTTGCCCCAAAGTTTCAGGTAACAGACAAACATAGTAGGTCTGCAGCTGACCTATAAGAAAAACCTAAATGCCATAACTTAGACACACACAAACAAACAAAAGCCTGCTTTGATTCTCTTTCCCATGGGAAGTATCATTCTTTCGCTACAACTCCACACCCATAGAAATTAGATAGTGTTAGTTTCTTTCAAGATCCTGCCATAGAGTGAAAACACTTTGAAGACAATAGAGCTTCAACATTTACACGGCACTCAAAAGGATTTAGTTAATATTTACATGTTTTATTGTGTACTCAGCCCACGTGAATTTTTCCTATTCTAAGAAGCAAGAATATCAAAAGAAAAGCAGTCTTTCTAACTGCAATTATTCTTGAGGCAATTCTAATTATCAGCTTGCTCACAAACGTGAAAAAAAATCCACAACAGCTAAAAATTCAATAGCAGATAAATCCTCCCACTAAACTTTACCTATAATAAAGACAGGGTTTTAAGGTAAAAATAGGAATTACAAAAACAAACAAACAAGCAAAACTTTTGATGAAAGCTACCACAAAAATGGTTTAGATGGAAAGCCCCAAGAGAATATTTTTGTTTAATTACGACCCAAAACTTTGTCATTGACTAATTCATTTTTCAACTCCTACATTTAGGAAAGAGTTAGATGACAGTAGTTTTCTATTTTGTTTCAAAACCTACCTTCCAATATTTTTATGGCTTAGACACTTGTACTGAGTTCTGCTGATTTCTTGTTCACATTTAATCAGTAGCAAAGCATCCCATCTATGCTCACTTACATCCTTTCAAAGCTGCAATTCCTTTCATTTCCCAGTAGTGATCTCTAGAGAATTTACTTACACATGTGACCGAATTCCTCTCCCCCAGGTGCAGCTACAAGTCTAGTGAACTGATCTTAATCACTGGGATTATCATTTAAAAATGAAGGAAAGGATTCTTGGGCAGGTCCAATTTCTTTCTTACAATGTCATATTAGAATCAGTGATTGCTTTGAATGGGTAGCTAGTCAGAACTTGTGCTGCTGTTGTAGATGTCAAGTAGTTATTAAAGAAACCCACAGCTTAAGAGACAGATCAGTGCCTTCTGTTTAAGAACTGTAGGGCTGATGAGAAGTTTAGTATTTATGAGTGTTTACTTGTAGACTGCATAGGAAAATAGCTACCTTGCGGCAGGTTCAAGTTCTTCAATTATTTATGGTAACATAAACTGTTTTCCATCTTGCAAACGTGACCCTTTCACTTTGAGACTTGCACTGGGAGTCTCAGTTACCATTTTCTGCCTCAGACTTGAAAATATGTTCTTTTCGATATGAAGCAAGCTCTATCATCTTCAGTTCAAGAAACAGTATATTATTCATTTAAATAAATTTTATCTGCTGTCTTTTCTGTCTGATGGCTATGAGATGGCACCTCAACTACTGGAGTTTGTTTTAAGAGCATTCTCCGTAAATATTTCTTGTAGAAACATGACACTTAAAAGTAAAACATTGCTGCAGGCAAAGCACCAAAATACTAGGCATTTGATCTCTGAAGTTAATTCTATTTCACCTCATGTTGCTATTCTAAGATAAACATTACTGATAACAGGTATATATTACTGTACTTTTATTATTACTATTATTTGCATTACTGTAGCTCCCAGATGCCCTTGGCATGTTCAAAGACCTCATTGATCTGTGTGTGCTGTATAAACACCCCAGGAATACAACCTCTTCACCAGCTCACAAGGTGACGAGAAGACACAAAAGACAACAGGATAGCTGCAGAAAGATAAGGGAACAAAAAGAAACAAGAAGACCATAGTGTCTCCAGCCAGAGGAGCAATAAACAGAACCACAAACATGGGCATGCTCTGAGAAGGCAGTGCAACAGAGAGAGCGGGAAGGTGGGACTGGAAGGAGACCAACGCAGTGGCTTTGCGGATGTCATTTGTTTGAAGTGACTTCGTGAAGGCACTTGTTTGAAAATTAAAGACATGTAGAATGAAAGTTAGCATTATTTGCCAAGTGGAAGCAGATGGCACTTGGTACTGAACAAGAAATGAAAAGTAGTATTGAAGTGGGCTTGGAGGAGCCCTCATAATGAAGACAAGTAGTTTATAGTTAATGAGATGGAAAAGATGCAGCCAGAGGACAAATGAAAAAAATGCATGTGAAACAGTCTGCTTGTCGAACTAGGAGAATTATCTTTGTTGCTTTATTTGAATGGGTAAGAGCGAACAAGATCACCTGTGTCAACTGACAAGAAAAGACCATTACAGCAGTTGCTATTAAAAAGCTGATGAATTAGCTGAGTGTTTTTTCACTACGTGGTGGAAAAGGAAAGGCTGTATCATAGGGATGTTATGCAGAAAAAATCTGAAATCTGTGCTGGATGCAGAGGCCTGAATCACTTTAAGAAAAGGACCAGGTTATGGGCTTAAATAGAAAGATAGTGCTTTGTCCCTAGTGATTTAAAAAAGAAAAAAAGAAAAGGGGAAGGAGTGTGATGGCCTAATGATGGAGGGCATAAGCTAGGCTGACATTAATGGTCCATGAGACTATATTAAGAGAGAAGACCAAGATTTTAGTTTGGACAGAATAGGTAGGATTCATGTCAGCCAACTACAGACATTCACAGGGAAGACATCAACAGCTAGGTTCTCTGGCATGTATAGTTTATCAGACAATTTTATAGGATTAGTCACAACCAGCTCAAAATGTGGAAGTAGAAATCTCCATTTGGTCAGGTGAATCCTAAAGGACAGATGGAAAAATAAATGGGAGAGTGAGACGAGTAGGTATGATAATTTAACTAATCCACAGGGATAAGATGATGGAGACAGGTACAGACAAGGAAAAGGAAGGAGGACAAAGCCCTGAAAAAAAACAACAGAAAATCAATGTCTGAGAAGAGGACCTCTCAAATGATACCTGAAAGGAGAGGAGAGAAACATGAAGAAATCAGGAAAGAAGAGCCACTGAAACAAAGGGAGACCAATGTTTCAAGAAAAAAACATTAAAAGTACATGAGAGATCTGAGAGAAAAAGGGTGTTCACAAAAGCTGGCAATTTGTTGACTTGGCCAATTGCAGTGAAACAGTAGGGAACAAAAGACAAGATGGACTTAGAAGAATAAAACCCCAGACAGGTTGGAAATGGGTCTAGGACAGAATTAGAAGAGAAAAACTCCAGCCAACAGCTATAGTGACTGCTCAGTGTAAGACAGAAAGGTGATGGGGTGGGAAGTGGAAATGTATGTCGTGTTCAGGGACAGTTTTGTTGGGAAGCACAGAAACATGTTAGCAATGTAACAGTAGTCATAGAGTAATAAGTTAATAAAAGACAAAGCAAGGGATGCAAGGGCACAGAGGAACATCAGACAGCCTCCAAAGGAGGTTGAGAGCTTAAAGATGTGACTGAAACAGCTGTGTTTAAGACAAGGAAGAAAGGAGAGAATTGAAGGAAGACATGGCAAGTAAAGGAGAGAAAAATCATACTTCATTTCATCTGTTCTCTGAGGGGAGAGACTAGCAAGATCTTGTGAAGAGTAAGGAACAGAAATGAAGAAATTGTCATGGAAATTATTTGAAAACAGTGAACATGCAGCTGGTAATGCATGCTTTGGACTCCATTAAGCTGGAATTGCTGAGGTTTCCTTAGTGAGAAGGGTGGCAGAACTGAAGGAGGGAATTTTGTTATGGAGGAAGTCAGCTGGGTCATGGGATTTCCTCTAGAAATGCTCTACAATGCGGCTTAGGAGAAGAGGAAGCAGATGCTGGGATTGAGCCAGGCCTGAGGTTGGCAGAGTGACGCCTGCAATGGGAGCAAGGGAAAAAAAGGTGGAGTGGTATTAAGATAATCAACAACGACATTCTTGGGGGCAGGGAGGAGATGAAGTCATAAACTGTTAGTCTGAAACTCAAGGGAAGATGGAGGGATAAATTGAGAGAGAAGGAGACGATGGGCCAAATGGTGGTTGGCAGTAATGTGCTTTGCAACAGAGACGTAGTAACCCATATATTGATTTAATCAGTTGATCCAGTCTTGTGAATAGACTGTTTGATGTATAAGAAACTTGAGCACATGATGAATGATGCTGCAAAAAATCAGATGGGTCTTAACGTAGGCATTGCAGTGGTGAAACAGGGGTGTGGGAGTCTGCGAAGCAAGGAAGATAAAAAAGCAGAAACTGCAATCCAAGAGGCTGGCTAATGACAAGACACTGGATAGACAGCCTGAGGAGAGCAAGACAGAGGAGAGAAAATCAAGTGCGGTGCTGTTCAAAGACTAAGAGGAAGAATGGGAGAATTGGAAGTGGCAAGGCTAGAAAAGCTCCAACTTGCTCTTTTAACTGCAACATGATATGGAGAAGCACCAGAGCCACAGGATGTTGGGAAGAAACAAGGCAGCAGCGGATAGTACACTTCTCTTACTTTCACGTGATTTTCCTGCACTAGTGATAGACTGGCAGAGAGAAAACACCTTTTCTGCTTTCTCCTTCACCTTCTTATGCTCCTCGGCCCATTCTTCTCATCACATAACTTCTTATGAAAAGGATGGCACAAAGGCCCACCACATTTCCTTGCATATTATAGAGCAGAACATGTCTGAGGTGCGCCTGAGAGTTTTGTTACTACATGATTTGGGACTTTCTAGGGACCCTAAGAACTTGGTCCTTCTGCTCAAAGAGCACAGACATCAGGACTGAAAGAATATGGTTAATTAAGCAGCTGTAATCCCACAAAATAAAGGCTAGAAAGATGCACCCAGATGTTAGTCAGATCATTTATTGACCAAGCTCTGAATTAGTGATGGGAAGTGACTGCATCAGTTGCTGCATTCTGACATAAAATAGGAAGGTGGTGGGGGTGCTGCAGCAGTGAACACCAGTGCCATGGACCTTTCACACTGTTAGATGATGAATAATGGGCGCTGTTGTGAGGACATCGGTAACATTTGTATTTGAAACTTCAGGCTCACAAGGATCAGGCTTTGCTCTGCCAGCAAAGAAAAAAAGGTTTTCTGTAAATGTTTGTGTTCCGTATTTTAAATATTTATGTCTCAGTTAAGATTCAATAAAATATTAAATATGTGAACCTGCACGTATTATATGAATATTTGAACAAGGTACGGTATTTATCAGTGGCTTGTGCAACAGATATTGCACCTACAGTTGAAGGCAGTGTCAGACCAAACCTCCCATATTACTCAGATACCACTGAACATGCCTTTATGTGTCAGGCTACTATCTGTCAGATACTTATCAACTCCACTCTTTTTTATTCTGCAAGTGCACTACCAAAAACCCCAACAAAACCAACAGCTGTACTTCCATGTTTACTTACCTCACATCACACAATTCATAGTATATGTTTCTGCTCTCATCCTTGATGTAAATGGCCACGCTGGGCGATTCCAGCATTTTCATTGTCAGCTGCTGGGGGAAGGCACTTACAAAAAGGGCACGAATTGTGTCTGTGCTTGTGATTTCATTCGGCATCCTCAACTGCTTTGTTTCATCTCCATACTGAAGATATAAAACACCTACAAGCAAAATATAATAGCAAGTTACATATTCTTAAGTGCACAGAAATGATCTGGGCTTCAAAGACCATGGGGAACACAGACTAAGCCCATAATGAGGAGAGAAAAATCAACTCATACTCCTTACTCATAAAGCACATACAACATTTTCATTTTCAACACACTATTGGAATAGAGCATAGACCAGTGACACGGTTGTGCCTTGATAAATATGCTTGCTCCAGTGCTGCACTTTGCTGAGAAGCCTATTTTTACTGTTCTTCAGTTAGATAAATCCTTACCTTAAGAAGGATAATGGAAGATCCCAAACACACCAGTCTGCTTTGCAGTGGAGGGTGTTGGTAAATCACAACGTGGGTTTTTTTTTTAAAGCAGTTGAGGGAAAACTTTATACTTTTATAGCACCCAGTTTCCCCTAAACAAAAATTTTGCATTTTAGCCTCACACTTACCCAACAAAACACCACAAAAACAGATTTCTATTTTATCACTAGTAATTTTATATTCACAATGCAATTTGCTGGCATTATAGAGTATAAAGCCCTAGGTGAAACCCCTAGCAGGAGCAAAACTGAGGTCTCACACAAAACCAAGAGCAATTTTGGATCCTTTCAGTTTCACAGCAGTGTTAATAGTCATCCTTAGCACTCGGGGAGAAACATGAGTAATTTTAGATGATGAATTGCAAAATATGGACATTTTTATTCACTCAAGACAAAAACCCCACCATTCTGATATAGCTAACTCTATTTCAGGGAACAGGAGGCTGTGAGATGCTCGATAATGAAAAAAAAAACATGGATAATAAAGACCAGGGACTCAGTGAAGGGATACTAAGTACTTCTTCCATGATGCCTGTGTAAGCCCTGCCAGGGCTATGCTGACTCTGGCACAGCCAGCGGGTGCCTGTACTCTACTGGCTGGTACTGCATGAGCGTGACTCACTAGCTTTGCTACAGCCCAGTTCCACACCATCCCACGCTACAAAGCCCTCCAAGGACTGATGCACTGAGAAAAGCCATCTCAATCAACAGCAGAAATCAGACTGGACTTGATGGCCTTGATTAGCTCTGACTGCGCCAGGTCTGGCTCTTAAAGACTACCAAAAGATCTTCTCATGAGCATCTCTAATGTGGAAAGGCTCGTTAGGACCTGCACAGCAGGAAACAGGCTGCCACAGGATTGCAGCCAAACTACAAAACTTCCTGGGATCCACAGCACTAGGGAGAACATGCAGAGGCAAATGCTCAGCTGAACTACTCTGGATACAAAGGAAACAGGAACTGGTAAGCCCAGCTGAGCCTACATATTCAGTCCGTACCCAAGGCACAGATATCCTGCCTGGGCATGGATTGATGAGAGCACACTGTGCTTTTTCTGAGCCATCTCAGGTGTCTCTGTACAACACTGCATTGTGCCAGGACGAAACACCTTTACGCTCTTGCCTTCTGCAAGAGATGCAGTAGGTATAGCTTCTGCGGTGGTATAAAAAGACAATAAAATGGCAGATCACAGAATCTTTGAGGTCAGAAGGCACTTGTGGAGGTCATCTGGTCCAACACCCCTGCTCAAGCAGGGACACCTACAGCCAGTTGCCCAGAATGGTGTCCAGACAACTTTTCAGTATCTTCAAGGAGGGACACTCCACAACCTCCCTGGGCAACCTCTGCCAGTGCTTGGTCACCCTCACAGTGAAAACGTGTTTCCTGGTGCTCAGAGGGAATCTCACATGTTTCAGTTGGTGCCCATTGCCTCTGGTCCTGTCACTGGGAATCACTGAAAAGAGTCTGGCTCCATCTTCTTTGCACCCTCCTTTCAGGTACTTTTATACATTGATGAGATGTCCCCCTGAGCCTTCTTTTCTCCAGGCTGAACAGTCCCAGTTCTCTCAGCCTTTCCTCATAGGAGAGATGCTCCAACTGAGTTAATCATCCTTGAGGCCCTTTGTTGAACTCTCTCCAGTATGTCCATGTCTCTCTTGTACTGAGGATCCCAGAACTGGACACAGCACTTCAGGTGTAGCCTCACCAGTGCTGAGTAGATGGGAAGGATCACCTCCCTCGACCTGCTGGCAATACTTTGTCTAATGCAGCCCAGGATACCATTGGCCGTCTTTGCCGCCCGTGCACATTGCTGGCTCATGGTCAACTTGGTGTCCACCAGAATCCCCAGATCCTCTTCTGCCAAGCTGCTTTCCAGCTGGGTGGCCCCCAAGATATATTGGCGCATCCACTTTGCAGACATTTAGCAGCTCAGAACGAGATGGAATAGAAAAAAAAATGCAGAAAAGAAAGAAAAAAATACCACTGAGGCTTGTATTTCCACCAGCTGTCTGAGAGGCACTGCCACAGCTAAATGCTTTGCAAAAAGCTCAAAAGCTATCTAGCCATTGGAAAGTATTTGGAAAAGGAATACAGTATCAGATGAGCTCAAGAATTAGTGATTACAGAAATGCTGAATTCACTGCAGCTCATGCAGATATACAAACAGGGCAGTTCTACGCCTCCCAGTTTGGATGCTCCTAGTGACGTAATGGTAGGACACCATTCAGGCTGAACTAACGGCTAAAGTCTTTTACTACACTTTCAGGCAGACTTTGGGGCCTGAGCAGATACTGTGCTGCCATGCCTTTGCATCTACCAATAACCGACACAGGTAGGCTAAAAACCCCCATTCTATGATTCTACTTTACACAAACAGAATTCACTATAGTAATTACAGTGCAGATGCACTGTATGTTGTTCTCCCATGGCCAGTATAAACAGGAGGGTTGGGAACACAAGGTCCTCAATATGGTTACCATCAGTCATTACCAAATCTTAGCAAATCACAAAACTTCAATGGTAACTCAGTGATTCCCACCTGAATGTCATCAGCAATGGGATGGGCAGTTGATAGTCCTGATATAAAAACAATGAGCAAAAGCAATGGGAAAATCTAAGGTTCCAGAATACAAAGGTATTTAATGAAAAGAAAAGAAGGCATTTTAATCTAAGATGAGCCCTCTTTCCCCTTAGTCTTTAGTATTTTTTGACCCTATATTGTCCATAATTGCTGTAGAGAAATGAACATAAACATGGGCAGATGTTCTTACAGTCACTGGGTAGATAATTGTGCTTGCACCTAGGGAAGGAAGATGTTAATTTTTCTGAATACTAAACAGACTACTCAACATCACCTAACCATTACTTAATATTAGGCTGGTTTTATAAGATGGAGCTGTTAACATAATTTTCCTACTATTATCAAGAGCTGATACTTTTTCTTTCATTAAGATTGCAATCAGACCCTTTATGAATCCTACTACAAACTTCCATTTTCCTTTCAGTGGAAAAATTCTTTCAGACTGAAAAGTCACTAGTTTTCTTTCAAAGACTGAGGAGAATTTTCCTAAGAATTTTATTTTTAATGCCAATATTTAATGGGTTATTAAACTATTTTTCCTTTCTTTTTATTTTGAGACATCATTTATTTCTTTATGTTCTTCTGGGTAAAACTGGCCTTTTATTGCTCATTCAAATATTCTATGCAGATAACATTCTTCAGAATTCAGAAACTATATTTGTAAAAAAATTAAGTACACATGTTTTAATGATTGTATTTATTTCACTGTTCCAAGATGTGCATAAACATATTCATTTTTGATCATAGCTTTCAGTTCTTAGGAAGAACATAAGGAACCTTCTAAATTTTGGCATTTGAAACTTTCTTGGATTAAATAGCAAAAAAAGATTTTTTGGCTAAAAATACAGACTTTTCATATCAGCTTTGCAGGTGTGTGTGACTCTCCTTTCTGCCCAGTTTAAAAGCTAGTGCAGAATGCAGAACATGCTGGGTTTGCATTTCAGACCACTAAAAATATGCTGAATATTGAGCTACTAAAACCGTTAACTCAAAAGAAATGGCAGAGTTAAAAATCTTCCTTATACACAAGTCTAAATCATTTCAGAACTGTCTTGACTCTGCCTGTCCTCCAATACTCCCACAAAATATTGATCCAAAACAAAATTACAGTTATCTTTGGGTCTTGGCTTTTCAAAGCCAATATGCATGTTATTCAGAAAGATCATGCCTTAAAATATACAGCTTTAATGTACAACTCAGAGAAATGTTTTGGCCACAATCTTACTGTAGGGGTAAAAGACATTTTCAAAGGCATAATACATTCTTTTTTCTTTACTCTCCCTTAAATCACATGCCTTTAAATAAAACTACTGCCTTTCCTCTTGAGTTGTCTGATCCGTATCATGATAGAGCAATGCTTTAGGGCATTTCCCATTTGACAAAACTAACTGCTCACTTCTAAAAACCCAGCTTCAGCATGACAGGATAAAGAGACTAAAAATCCATTATTTTAAGTCATTGACGTTATTTTTCTCCCACACATTGCTGGGCTGAAACTCTGAACACTGGCAATACCCACAGGCCCAACTTCATGGAAGCTGCTGGAGCTCTGAGGTTTGTTTTACCTTCAGCTAAAAAATTACTCCCATGGAGATTTAAAGCAAGAAGAAAGAGAATATAATTCAGGCACGGCTTTTGATAGGGCACAGCACACATGCCAGAAAAGCTGCTGGAAAGAAAGTTAAACACAACTGATGTTAATGTCTCCAGGTACCCTGAAAGCCCCTGTTGCACTTACACTTCTGTTACAATGGATTTACCTGAAACATGAAGATTGTGACGAGTTTTATAAAACATAACACAAACAGGACTGTGAAATGCCCTGCTGCTCTAGGTTGATAGCTATGATGATCAGCGTGAACGAGGAAACTACACCATGCAACTGTTTTGAAAGTCCAAGTCAGACAACACTGTGGCCACCACTTCTAGGTGCTGCTAGATACCACCAGCCTTGGGCTTCCCTACAGCTACAAGGCAAACTGTGACGTTAAGCCTTCCCCTTCACCATGCTGGTATAACTCTGCTTCAGAAATACCTGTGGAGTTTCTGGTCGTTCTTCATCCTTTGGGCAACAGGCCACGGCATTAAACACAGGCCATAGCAGAAAACATTTACGTGTAAGCCAGGCCTTAGAAACTCAAACCTCTTTACAAATTGCTTCACAACATTCCTGTCAACAGAAAGGTATGTTTTATAGTAGGGGAAATTAAACACCCAAGAGGTGAAAGGTCATGTTCAACTAAAGGTTTACAAGCACAAAACCCATATCTGATGATGATCATGCGAACACACCACATGATCACCCTTTCCTTGCCTGCATACAGAGCTCTTTCAAAAACAAAAAGACTTTCTGCTCCCCCTTTACCAAGGGTCAGTGAGAGCAGGACTTACAAAGTATTTCGTGATTTGTCTCAGGGCTGGATCTACATGAAACGCAACACAGTGCAACTAAAGATGCACTATTAACCTGATTTACATAGGCAATGCCTCCTGCACAAGCTGAACCCATCAGCGCTGGGTTAGAAGGTGTCCAGAGCAGCCATCCTGCACCTTCACTCCAGCTAGCCCAGCTTTGAGGACAGCCTGTGCTGCGGCTGCAGCTCACGCAGACACCCCAGATGCACGGCAAGGTGCTCAGCTCAGATACTGCCCCTGGGCTTTAAAACCCACTTAGCAGCTGAGGATGTGCCCACACGGCGCAACGGTGAACCATACCTGAACTCATGGGGTCTAGGCAGGCTTTAGAGTAAGGAGCTGCATAACCAAAACGGATCAGTGCTGTACCCATACTGGTGAGGTTACAACTCAACAACTTAGTTACAACTGGTAAAGGTTTACTCCTTATGGCAAAAGCTAATGTTATGCATGCAGAATGGCACCACCCAGCTCACATCTCTCGGCACCTCCCTCTAATTCACGGTGCTGACTTAACACTGACTAAGCACCACGTTATCATGGTTATATTGCTAACAACGATCTCAGTGCTGGGCAGCTTAGATGCTTAGAAGAGCTTTAATCACAACTCGCTTTTAGTTACAGAACAGGAATTATCCTTGCAAACTAGTTATTTAAGAAAGAAAAATATGAAGCAGGCAACAGCAAAGAAAAGTTAAATACCTGGTAAATCAAGAATAAATTAACAAACATGATTGAGTCATCTTCTGTGACATTTACAAGTATCAGTTAATTCTATCATACAATGAATTTTCAATGGAAAAATGCTGGTACTCACATAATCCTCTCAGAATTCTCTTCTCATAATGAAGAAAAGAAAACTGAGCCAGAGGAGTTAAATAACTCCTCACTGTTATGAAATAAAATAGAATCAAAGCTTAAATTGGAGTTTATGAGCTTCTTTCCTGTGAAACTACAGGACGCTCGCTGTGTAGGCAAGAAATGCAAATTTCTGCACTGAAAAATCTACTGACATTTAGAAACACCTTAATCCACAGGCTCCCATCTGAAGAGAAATATTAACTGATTATAATATCTGTATTTGTCTGATGTTGGGTGCCTGGGTGCTAAAGCATTGAAACCTTCCCACAGAACACCGTCATGATTTCTGCTAGGCACTGCTACTGTCTTCTGACCCAGCCATTCTATGTATCCTCTGCAGATTTCATGTCCAATTTGAAAATTTCAAGTAATTAGTAAAGCTGGTTGGGCTACAGCAATCGAAACTTGGATGCATTGGGAGCTCTGGAATTTCTTTAAATCAAAGATGCAAAGCTAGGTATAACTAAAACAGGGAAAAAATAATCACAGATCTTGTTGGGTGAACAATAACATCTAAAACGTATATTAGTATATTATGAATTAGTATAGGGTATATAAACAAGCAAAGAAAGCTGTCTCTTAAGGTGAAGAAATATGGAGTACACAGTGAGTAAAAGCAGTGAGAACTACCAGAAATCAAGTTGAGCTATGTTTTGTAAAGTAAATTAAATAACACAATATTGAGTTAGAGGCTGGTAAAGATGTCCTTATATTTGTTTCGCTCTTTACCTAACATCAGTTAACCATATCTTTTTAAGATGATGGACAATCTTTGTTTTTTCATGCTGGTTTAGCTTGATCTTCTGCCATATGTCCATTGAGTCACTGGCTCTGCCTGCACTTTCCCTTACACCGAAGTCAACAACAATGCCAACAAGCAAAAGTGAGAAAATACACCCTTGTTTCTTCCTCACATTTACGTTGAATCCTTAGTTACTGAGACTTGCATCAGTTTTAAAAACTAAGGATAGCTTTTAAAATCTTGATAATAGCTATTTTTATTGGGACACTTCAGGACAATCCAGAGGGGATCACAATAAAAACTGCCAAGCATTTCTTCAAAATCCAGTTTACAATTTTTTTATTTTTGTTTTTACCAAAATGCCAAGATCCTTCCAATTTTTCTTTGATTTTTCTTTGACAAAATTGTAATATATTAGACTGTAATGGTGGCATAGGCCCATATTGTTCCCCCTCCCCCCGGCTATCAGATAGAGATAACACACAGCTGGTGTCCTTATCACCAAATTCTGCAAAAGTTGTGCAGACACAAGTTTATTACAGTAACAACTCTTGCAGTGTGGAAGAAATTCCTCAATGTGCAATTCTTACTTTCCACACTCTCAAGACGTGACTCTTCTATTTTACCACACACATTTTCAACTCATCTGAGGTCATTGCCGTGATCCTTGTGGTATTTCTAGCCTGAAGCTCTCATACTAGCTTCCATTACCTACTCCTTGCTGATAATGTCCTCCACTTTCAGAAAATGTCTATAAATATCCTTAGCTGTCTTCAAGAACTAAGAGAATCAAAAAGTAGGTCTTTTAATGAAATAAAAACAATTACTTATTTTATGCAATTTTCTTACAGAATACCCTGAAGAGTTTTGCTCAAGGTATTAAATTGTTTTATAATAATTTAAATAAAAACAGAAACTTTTTAAATTTAGTCCAGTACTACTTCTTACTGCTATTTCAGCCTTTTCTGCTATTTACAGTGACTTGCAGTAATTCTGCAATAGATTTATTACCTAATGAAAAAACACATGGAAAATTCAGTAGTGTCACATAAAATTTCTACCAAAGTGTTATGAGAAATAAAGATTTTTAACTATCACTTAAATACTAGCACTTTTCTACAAACAGATACATTTAGCTGGCTAAGAAGAAAAAGCAAAAACCAAAAAGAAAATGGACAACTTTTTTACATAAAGGAAAACTGGTATTTGTCCTATCTGATTGCAGATAAAAACTGTGAAATAGCCTATTGCCAAAAGACAATTTTGTACATATACCTATGTCAGCGAGTCCATCAAGTGTAACGTTTACTTCTATTATCTAGAAAGTTTGCAGGAACATTTCAGTTTAACCCAGTTCCCCAGGTGGAAAAGAATGTTTTGGCAGGATGACTTTTGGACAATAATTGCATCTATACCCTTGCTCTTGCCAGAATAGCCCAACTGACCAGCATGAGGACTTCTTCATATCCCTAACTGACAAAACAATGCCAGTAAACTTGGAAGAACACAAATATCCCATGATACTTAATGACAAAATATTTAAAAAATGACAACTGAACAACTCAGTGAGATGAACTAGAAATTTGATATGTACCAGAGCTATTTTTCAGAGGGCCTATAGCCTCTGCCATGCTGCATTTACTCCAGTTTATATTCACCAATTTAGCGCAATAAAATCAGGCAACTACACATGAACAGGCGTAGGACATGCTTACGCAGGCTCTCACAGCTGCACTACTTTTGCCCACCAGAAGCTGAGCCCCTGACCTCTGAAGAAGCCAGCAAGCCATGGCCAGTCAGCTCCCAGCCAAAGGTAGTAAACTGGTTAGTACAACTTCAGAGGATGTGTCTGCCAAAGACTGCATAGGCACGTTAAGCATTTATGGACACTGTAAGCAAGTATTTTACATAGGCACATTTTTGTTAGCAACTTTTAAAGGGGAAATAGCAAAAAAAGACAAGAAAACATCCATTAAATTTCTTGGAATATGTGTTCTTCCTCTTGAATAAACACAAAGAGAGAGAGAGAGATCCTACCTAATTGCATTTCCTTCCTATATAAATCAGCTGTATCAAACACACATTACTTGAATAGTGACTATTTTTATAAACCCTGATATTTAGTACTAATTCATGTAGAATTGATGCGTTCAAGGGTAGAATGTCACCATTTTAATACTCCATAGTCATGGAGTATTAAAGTCACATAGGCCATACATGACTTCATAGTTTTGCTGCGTATACCAAATTTTCTGTATTTACGATAGGAATTCTCTTCAATATTCTGAAGTTATTTCATTTCTAAAGAGTTCACTACTGTCAATAGCAAGTTTAGGGGTTGAGCCATCAGCATGTAAGAGCACAGCTGGTTACAGCATCACAACAGAAATCCACCTGTGTGGGCTCTGACAAGCAGCTTGACTTTTTGTTAAGTCATTAAGGCCTACATTAAACAGGATCTTGGACCTGTGACCTTATTTTGCGTGGTTAAGGAGAAGAACGCCAAGAGGTCATTTGCTGGGTTCTCTCCAGTTTGTCATTGTCTCTTTTGTACCAGGGGAATAAAACTGGTCATAATAATCCATGTGCAACCTCAAAATGCTGTGAGGAGGGGAATAATTACTTTCCTCAACCTGCTTGTTGTCAGACCCTAAGTCCTTTCTGTAAAGCTGCTCCCAAGGCAGTCTGTCCCTACCTATGTTGTCACACAGGGCTATTCTGTCCCTGCTGAAAGATTTCACTTGCCTCCGTTGAGCTTCACGAAGTTCCTGCTAGCCCGTTCCTCTGGCTCACTGGGGTCCCAGTGAGTGGCTGGCTGACCCTCCAGCATATTAAAAGCTCTCCCAAACTTAGTGTCAGACTTGATCCTGCTGATGGTTCATTCCATCCCAACAGACAGGTTGTTGATGTTAAAAAGTACTGGCCCCAGAGTCTACCCCTGAGGAAGACCACTGACAACCAGCTGCCAGCTAGACTTTAAAGCGTTAAGCCCTACTCACCTTGAAGGCCACCCATATCTCCCCTGTGTGGCTACAAGGATGCTATGAGATACATCTGAAAGGCCTTGTTAAAGCCAAGATAAGCAACATCCACTGCTCTGCCCTCATCCCCACAGCTGGTCCATTCATCACAGAAGGTAATTGGGAAGAAGCAATGGTACCAAGTGCTTGTCTTTTATGAAAGAGTTGAGGAGTTAACAATTTATCCAGAAGGGCTCCCATCCTTAGAGTTGCTCAGACCATTGCCCCTAATAGCCCCACAGAGTACCCTAATCAGCAGGCTACCCACCAGCCTCTGATGCAGTGATTATCCTCTTATCCTGTTTAAATTGGGCTACTCTATAGCCAAACATGCAAGAGAGAGAGAGAGAACGAGAACAAAACCAAGAGACAGTGTTACATGATACCACAGATATTTCCCTTTGAGAAGAGAAATCTGAACTCAGGCCCAGCATAGTAGCTATGAATCAGAATCACTGCCTAAATACATAAATGGTATTGGGAACAATGACTAAATCCAAAAGCTGTCCTCATTCAGGGACTTGCTGTCAGCACTGGCAGCAAATCCTAAAGACACTGTGCTGAGCGACACACTAGTACTATGCTTCTCTGCTTGGCCAAAATCTTGCAAGTCTTGCAAAGCATGGAATTGCAATACACTTTTTTTCTTTGCATGCCCTTGTGCAAATGGAACGGTCTGGTGTTTGTGTGACTTACTGTATTAGAGGTAGACTTACAAATTTTACCTAATGTGAAAATTAGATCAAATTTGTCCAAGTGATAGCTCCTGTGCCAGATACGACCCATGGGACAGCTCCATCTGGCCTCCTACCTTTCCTCTGAAGGGTAGTTTGGCCTGTACAAGCTGTTCCAGCTGCCAAATCCCTCTTCCAGCAGACACCAAATGCTGAAAGCCCAAATAGCTGCTGCTAAATCAGAATAAGAAGTGGTGGTAGAGCTGGACAAAGACATTGCACCTTCTGTGAAGGCAAGATTTGGGGTAAAGAGGAAAGTCACTGCCCCTTTGACATAGCTTTATTCAGTTGATCAATTTGGACCCTAATTACTCTACCTCTCCCTTTTATCTTCACCACTTTTCATTCTGGTTTATTCACGTTGCAAGGTCCTGCAATAGGAGTATTTTCTCACTATGTATATTACCCAACATGCTGAGGTCCCATTTTCAGTCGGGGTGCTTTAGCAAGTCTGGCCCAAATCACGACATAGTATTACTGCAGTGCAGATAAATAATAAGGATTGCATTCAAAAAACATTTAACAGATATGGTAGTGACGGATACAGACTTGCATAGCTAATGGTTTTATTTAGCACCCTGCACATCTACTCCAGTATCACTGCAATGAACCCACTGGATCCATGCTGATACAGCCTATTGCAATGGAGTCAAATTCAGCTCCAGTGTGACACAGCGTCTAAAATATACTGCTCATCAGCTTTTGAGTGGCAGACAGAATGTGCTTCTGTTGAAACAGCATGTACTAAATAAGATCTTGCTTCTTTGAAGCATTTTTTTTCAGGAACACACAAGACATTCTCTCATAGGAGGAAGAATGTGTTAAGTAAACAATAATTGAGTGCACAGATGCGAGCCTGGGAAGACCCATATTTCACTCTTCCATATAGCTGTCTTTCAGAAATCATGTAAGGGCAATAAATGAAACAGAGAAAACTCCCAGCCCTGTGATATGTCAATATGATTGTTTACCTTCTTTTGCTCTTTTGATGGAAAGTATTTCAGGTAAGAGGTGCTGGTTTGGGGTTTTGTCTTTCAAAGTCCAAAAACTTCAGCTATAATTTGAAGAAATGTGAAAGAAGATAAAGTCTAGGAAAGTTGGACAGGAAAACTACTGTTACCTTAGAATATTTTAATTTCCCAGGATCTGTGTTTCAGCTCAATAATTGGAACTAGTTGTTTCTGGCTGTTTTTCCTATAGACCTGACAGCTCATGTTAATGTGTCTGACCACGACAGCAAATATTTACATGACCTTTTTGCATGTTGGCTGCTTTGCATACATTGTAAAAACACAAGATAGGGAAAATTTCTTTAAGACGACTGAATACATTAAAGCTATACTCAGCCTTAACTTGAAATGCAGTTCCCAGGGAGTTCCTCTCCCATGAATTAAACTGAAGATCCTGCTGACTTCATTAGGCTTGAATCTGGCCCTAAGGGCTCCGAGAGGGCAGTGCCACTCCTCACAAATCATAGATTTCTCTTATAAAATCTATGGCCATTCACTCATCTTCTGCCTGATTTAACATGCCTATTTTAATTTCTAGCTCATAAATAGTAAATAACAATTAATTACCACCAATATAATATATAAGTTTACCTTTAACGTTTATATTTTTCTGTGTAAGTCTCACAGTACATTGCATACACATGTATAGAGAGTTATTTCTACTGTCGGGTGACAGCAACTAATTCACTATCCCTCTCTCTCTGCAAAAGTTTTCCTATGTGTAAAATTGTAACTAGGGCCCTGACTGTCTTTTTAACAGACTTTACATGAAATGCTACAAAAGATCCAAGTGTTACTATTATAATCAGTAACTGTATTTCCATAGGAGGTGGCACCAAACTAATTAATCAGACACTAAAATCTGTGCCTGCTAAAACTTGGAGTTGGGGGTCTAACAAATAATGTTCAGAATATTCTGTTTAAGGCCAACTCCATGCCAATCCTTAAGCAGTTGTGTAATTTTACTCCTTTGAGTAGTCCCTCTGAAGGCAAATAAAACGTAAATGTTGGAAGAATCAAACATTTCTGCAGAGGCCTTTCAATGCCATCTAATTTTAGGCACAGGCTTGCCAACAAGGAGCTAAATCATACTCTGCTTCTTATTCATCTGGACCAGAGCAGCCGGGCGCCCTGGCTGGGACACCCAGAGAAGGCGCCTGCAGCACGCCAGCCATAAAGCTTCATCCTCCTCAGTGATTTCTCAAATCCACATCCTTGTGCATTTATGGAAATGCCTCCTAATACCATATTCTTCCTTAATCCAACCCAGCCCAATCCTGCAGGAGCACCTACAGCTGTCACTGCGATCGGAGGTGTTAATCACACCCTGCCCTTTGGGGCTGCGACCCATCGCCTCAACCGCCCCGACCGCTCGGTCACCACAGAGGATGCTGGCGCCTGCCCTTACAAAGGATCAGGCCCATCGTTTGTACAGCTGTGCCACAAGAGAGACTACAAATGAAAGTATTTGTGATTCTTCATTTCATTGGGGAGGTACCGGAGCAGCGACAGGCGCGAGCTGCGGCGTGGGCACAGGCTGGCTGCTGGCGGAACCTCGCTGGGTGCTTCTCAAGTTCTGCTTCCTCCAGGCAAATTGCAAGTGAAGTTTGTTGAAAGCTTTTGAGCACTTTCCAGGTTTCAGCTGATTCTCGCTCTGACAGTTTTGCTAGATAATTTTTTTCCCACAGTTATCACACTGGAAGAACTCCCAGCTTTCAAATAGATATTTTAAATTACATTTCATTTTCTCTTGCACAGTGAGTTAATTTATTTTAATACCTTGCTTTGTCTCCAGGCTGCAGATTCATGAGACAAGTGCTGATTTCTGATGGACCTCTTAGCCAAGAAAGACCTTCGTTTTGAAAGCTGTGGCTGAAATTTTAAATGGGCCCACAATTGGAATACTGTTTTCTGGGTCAGCTCCATGTGGCATGCCATAACTTTGCATGTCAGAATACCATGTCCTGTTAGATTAGTCCTGACTGACAAAACCATGATGTTGGGGTAGCCAAAATGCATTACCGCTATTCCTTCTCAGGCTCCATGTTAATTCAGACCACAATTTAAAAACAAACTGACTCATATGTAGTTAATAAAATAGGAACCTACAGAAGAATTAGAATTTCAAAAAGAAAACATTGGGTTTTTAAAATGACGGCATTGAGGTATTACATGTAAAATTAATAAAAATTCACAAAAGTTAGTAATTTTCCTCACTGAAATTATGTTGGCTGAGGATCAAAACATAATTTATATTTAAATTAGATGAAATTAAAAAAATAATAGAGATGGAAAGGAAGGTGATTACACACAGCTTGTTTAAAATCATGTGAACAGAAATATTTTCATGATGCTTTTAAAATTGAAGTTATAAACAGTTGCTTGTTTTTAAAACATAAACACTCCCCTTGTACTGCTGGAAGTAAAAACAATCCTAACAGGGCCACACTCTGCAGAGAGTCTCAAAATTAAAATTTCAGAACACTGCTCATGGTAGTGTTAGAACACACTGGCAGAAAAGACTGAAAAGGACATTATTGTAAAAGAAATATATTGAAGAATAATAATCTAAAATTGAACTATTTTAGAATCATTCTTAGACTATCTTTTAAAACAAACCATTTGCCATTAATAGTTCCTGGAACAACTTGAAAATGGCAGATTGTGGGGTGGTGACAATATATTACTTTCTATTTGGCTAGTATGATGATCCCTAAAGCTACACACATCACTGTGACCCCTCCTGCAAGGCAAGTGGGAAAAGGCTTATTTTCCTCCCATTTCAAATCTAAAAACTCTCAACTCAAATGCTTCCTATTACATTGCTTCCTTCCCCCCCTGCCTTTTTCCTCTGCATTTTGCCTGTTCATGCTGGGATAAGTCAGGGTCTTGTCTCACATATATGAAAGACAGGCTGAGACAGGTGCCTTGCCAGTTCTGAAATTCTGGCCATTAAATAAAATTGTACATCTTCATGTGACCATCCTCCATTAGGACTTGGACAACACACTTCAGCATATGGAATAGATGCTAAGAGAAGGGCTTAAGAACGGACTACTTAACAGTGAGGTTCTGCAACTCTGGTCTTCCCATCTCAGCAAAGATACTGTGGAACTGGAAAAAGTGCAAAGAAGGGCAACAATGATAATCAAATGTCTGGGATGGTTTCTGGGTGAGGAACAAGTGATTACAGCAGCACTTACTTCTCAGCCTGGAGAAGAGATGACCTGAGGGAAGTGACAGGCCTACAAAATCAGTTATGGCCCAGGGGAAGCAGATAGTGATCTAATGTTTGCTGTCACTTCCAACACGGGGTGTGGGGGTGTGGGGGNNGGGTGTGGGGGGTGGGGGCACGACATTAACTTAGAGTAGATAAGCAAATACAAAACAAAGCAAGAGAAAAGCGATGGTTGGGCAGTAAACCAGCAAAACTTGCTGCCAAAGTCACAGCTGCACTGTTGTGGATGTGAAAAATTTACATGGGTTCAAAGGGAGACTGAACAAATACCTGGAGGAGACATCTATTGAAGGTTATTACACAGGCAGGAACCATAACCACGAAATCCCTAAGCTAAAAGGTAGCTTGAGGCTGGGAGACTACTCGGGGGAAGGATCATATGTACACATGCTTACCCTGCTTTTACTCTTGCCTAGACTAGCAAGACCTCAACTGTGGTCCCTCTTGGGGACAAAATATGGGGTGCTAATCCAGTGCAGCCCTTCCTATAGCCTACCAGGTTTATTCATAGTGATGAGTACTTAAGTCTTTTCCAGAAACAGGGTTATATTCTTTTGAGATGTACACACTGATAATGAGAGAGCTGTTTCTAGCTCAGCTGTTGGGGGAGAAAACACCGCACAAAGCACTGGTGCGTAGCAAGCCACCCCCTTTGATGACAACAAAAAGCTTTCTGAAAGCTGTCAATTCTCAGCTCACATCCGAAACAGAAGTTCAGAGCTGAGATACCCTACGTGGCCCGGGGTAATCACCAAATGCCAGCTGAAACCCACGCAGTGAGGCTGGACTGCGAGTTGCACAGGGACCTGCAAAGGCCCAACCCACTTGACATGGCATTGAAGCAAATACGTTTCCCAGAAAATCTCAGGGTGAAGCAAGCCATTCTGAGGACACCCTAGCCAGCAGTGACATATAGGCAGAGATGAATCCTCCCAACGTATAGTAAACACACATGTGCTACACGCTTGCTCTTAAAAGCACCTCTGAACCAAGAAGTCTTGTCCAGGTTGGAGTCTTCAAAATTTCTCCCCAAAGGTGACATATTGGTGGCCCACGGGGCTTTGGGAGGGCAGCAGTGCCACTCCATGAGCTGACACAGGCAGGGATCAGCCCTTTGTCCCCAGCCCCACTGTTCTGCACTTGCCAGCTCTGGGGGTGGCAGGGTCCCCTTCCAGCCCTGTTTTCTTCTCATTTGTTGTGTTTGTCAGATATCATAATATTCGTGACAGAAACTGTCTTAGATTGTTGAGGAATGAGTAAACCACTGTGACAAGCTTACAAGCATGGTATCATTTACAGCCCAGCCTTTGGTTTATGTCACTCTGTATGTTGGGAGATGAGTCTACAGGAAAGCAGCATTTCAGTTTATTACCTCCGAGCAAAAACCTGTCTTCCTCAGCAATCCGCATGCGAGTTAATGCCACCTTCTTGCAGCAGTTTAACTGCCCTCTGGTGTCCTCCCTCAAAAAAACAGCCTTTACTAGTATCATCCATCAACTGAGAGCAGTCTCCAGGACAAAATCCACTCTTATAAAAGGAGTTCTGGTTCACAGCTGGGTTTAATTCAGCCCTGAGATATGGGAAGAACGCGGGAAGCAGAGACATCCACCTGCACTAACATATCACCCGTGTCACCATGCAGATGGAAGGGCACTGCCCCAAAGTAAAGGGCATCTCTGTCAGCATATCCATTCAAATCCTCTGCCTGGAAAGCTACCGCCACGCAATACCAAGACTAAGAGCTAGATCTGTCAGGCAATAATCTCTCTAGACTTCTTCCAACCAGGTCTGGCTTTGAAGAGATGATAAAGTAAAACCCTTGCGTCTCCTGTCTGAAAATGAGAGTGCAACCTTGGACTAAGTTCACTGCCACATAGTGCACAGGCTTGGCAAAAATTTGCAATATTGGGTTTTAACTGTTAGACAGCACTTCATGTCAGGGTCTGTGTCTTTGTCCTTGTCTACCATGTTCCCAGCACACTTTCAGATCTTACGAAAATAATTTCACTGTTCCCCCAAGCTACCCAATACCCCATACTCATTTCCAAAGAACAACCTGACATTAAAAATAACGTGCTACCAAAGTCTTTAACTTTTAACCTCAGACTATTTAAAGACTATTTTCCAGGCACAAGGGGAAAACACAGGCTAAGAGCAGAGAGGAGAAGGACTGAAGTAGGGTCTTACCCAGTGATCTTTCCTTTGTTTGGTTTGCCGACCTCACCACAGGAAGGCTTGCCCGCGTGCGGCTGCCCCTCGAAAAGGGGGTTGGAGAATCGCCCTCAGACATGGCCTCTAAGGAATCAGCAGATGCTTCAGAGAGGTGCTCTGTCTGGTCACCCAAATTGGGCTGTGGGCTCTGGGACGGCTTTGGGCTTCTGGTCTGCAAAACAGAGTTACTTCATTATTGGTGTACTGAAACAGGAATGTGGGGAAAAAAAAAAACAAAGAGAAGAAGGAAGAAGTCCAAACTTCTTCAAATACTGGCATGCTGAAGGTCACTTTTGTGTAGGTTATTTAGGAAAACAGTGTCCTTGGGTATTCTCCTATGGCTTTTATGGTTGTACATCCATATTGCAAATTTTGTTGCAACAAGGCCCTGAGGAGAAGGCATGTGCTGAGATCTATGCTAATGCCATGCCTTGCTGCTCAAACAACCACTATAGCATAGGCATGTCCATACACACACAATTATGTTGACAAGTCTACTAAGAAAAAGCCTCTGAAAAGAATTACTGTGATGTAGTTGTAAGCTATCATTCTCAGTGTATTCCGCTGTGCCGTCTGTGAAAGGCACAGATCATGCAGCAAGGCCAAAATAGCCATCCAACATTTCTAGCTGAAATCACAAACAATTATTTTCCTTTTTGTTGCATCAGCACAAATAAGAAATGTCTTCATTAACTGACCAAATTTAGTATAATTTTTACTGGGCAATCATACTAGTAAATTGCTAAACACTGTATCTGGAAAAAGCCAACTCTCTCAGGAGGGGTGAGAGATGGCTTCATTTATGCACTTCTACTGACTTCATTGTAAGATCTGCCTGATAAAACCACACTCAACAGGAGATACAATGTCCTGAACATTTTTTTGCTAACTATAAGTGACATTGTAAGTGCTTTCTACAAAGAGGGGTTGCTTTAAGAAGTATACTTGGTACTGTTTAGTGAAACTCCCTCAACCACGTTACTATTACTTTGGAAGACTAATTTTCCAGTCTCTCATGCAAACTATACATCACAACAAACTAGAACAGACACTGTACAAGCAGAAATTCAAAGCAAAGCAAGCTTACTCTGTCCCCAAACCAGTATGTAAATATCAACTTTATAAAGGCCTATAATCAACACCAGTCCCAAGATGTCATAGCACATATACGCTTTCCTCTTCCCTATCATTTAAGGTCAGATGCTAGTACATTAAAAATCCCCTGTATTAAAAACAAGTCCAACTCTAGGTTTGAAGATGCTGTCAAGATCCAGAAAAGATTTTGCTTCTTTCTGGAAAGCCAAGATGACCTATCTTGCTGACATTTGGTTCCTTCAGTGGTTTTTCAAGTGAAATGAGGTGAGCTCGTTTCAGCAATAGCACGCATCACATAATGTTCCCTATGTGACCTTGAAAGTATAAAGAACTTTAACTTTTCTTAGATTTTCACTAGCTGGCTATAGAGGCCTGTTGTTGCCAAGTTGTGCAGTTGTTCACAAACCACTATAAATTAGAAATACCTCACAAGAAAGCTAAATCCTCCAGAACTTTTCACTTTTCAAATGCTAATATTAAAGTATTAGGTATTATCCAATGTCCCACAGTGAAATTGCTCAAGAGCATTGAATTTTTGCAGGACTTAAAGCTAACAACATTTGCTCTCAGCAAACTGAAGTATGCTTTGAAGTGCCTCTGACATGGTGAGCACTAGTCTGCAGGTTGTAAACACAGGGACTTGTGCATGAAAATTTACAGAGGTGACAAGTGACCTGCAAACACAGAGAAAGAATTTCATTAGTCAGTACTTCTCTATTCAACTTTCCAAAATGGCTTGGGAACCACCACTGCTGAAGTATTTTATTTACACAGGGATATTACAGAAGTACTACCAAGCCAAGGCGTTACAGCTTTTTAGTTCCTTGTACTGATTAATGACTTATCTGTATGTACCCATTAATAGGGACCTAGAAGGCACATAATTCTCACTTTCTAGAAAACCATAATTAAAAGTAAAACAAGATGCAAAACCCCCAACAAACTCAACCTGCAAAACTTTAGAGTTTGCTGGGAAGGGGATTGCTTTTGTTTCTTTAAGAAAAAAAATATTCTGACAATATCAATATCAAGCTTATTTTGCTTTGCTTTTGCTTATTTTTGTTTGTCTTTCATTTGAATCTCCAGATGTCATTTGAGACATGCAGTTGCATGTACAAAGTTTATCGACACATATGAAGAGGTGGATATTTAAGCAGTAAGGGGATGCCCATTACCAGAAGCAACAGACACACTGTCAGCTGTGCGGTTGCCCAGCGTGTCCCATCAATGTGCAGAGGGGGCCAACCTCAGCAATACCGTGTTTCTTCGGTTGTCCCTGGGGCAATTCTTTAGGACCTAACATACAGCAGCTCAGATCCCCCTGGATGATAACGCCAGCATTACTGTGACTAAAAAAACCCCTTTTGGCAGCTCTCAATCCTCAGCCCAAATACTGCAGCCCCAAGAGGAGTACTGGAGCCTTCTGAAGCAAGGCAGAGGCACCGCATGGATTCTGCTCAGACCTGAAGCCCAGTCCTACTCTTAACATACACCAGTGCAAATCCATAGTAGTTCCACTCTAGTAAGTGGAGTACTGCAAACATAAAACCAATGAAGCTATGAATGAGATCCACCATGTATACACATACCCTTTATAAAAGGTTTCAAACTATGTGTCATGCTCAACTCAGGTAAACATTGCATTTCAGGAGTCATTTGGAATTTTGAACATAAAAAAATCCTCAAACACAGCAACAACAGTGGCTATTCAAGTAACTGAGAGATATGAGTGCATATTTAATAGGAAAGCATTCTTATTATTGGCAATGCGCACTAGGCTTGATGCTATTTAATAATCATGCAATTCCTAGGCAGCACTTCTTTGGAAAACCAGCCCATGA
This sequence comes from Ibidorhyncha struthersii, assembly GCA_013398815.1. NCBI lineage: Eukaryota > Metazoa > Chordata > Aves > Charadriiformes > Charadriidae > Ibidorhyncha > Ibidorhyncha struthersii. The sequence continues at coordinate 231,183 of VZSZ01000354.1, forward strand.
AGTGAGGAGAGGACAAGCAACATTTATGGAGCCATAAACTACAAGGACTTGTAAAGATAGTTAAAGAAAGCAGGGCAGAAACCTTCAGCATTATCAAATCCTTGTAATCATTTAGCGTGTTGATTTCAACATCAAATAAGATAAATAAGACAGACAGCAAAGAAATACTTAATAAATCACACCACATATATTTTTTCCACAGAACGTTCACTAACATATTTTAAAATTATTCAAAACCTTAAAATAATATTTCAGGTAGTGTCCCTTTAAATACTTTTCAGGAACTAGCCTGCAGTATAAGCATTTACAAAATATATATTCACCATACAGCCCGTGTTTCAGGACCCATCAGAACCCGACTAGAGTCAGAGTGGCGACTGCTGCTACTAGAGTCAGGATGCCGCTGTAACTGCATGTTGCATAAATCCAGTGAAAGCAATGAAGGGGACATCACTGTGCCTGGGTGGCTCCCTTTTTAATATGTCTGTTAGCAAAGGGCAAAAAACATAACGCCTAACAGATCAGAAAACTCTAGACATGGCCACTAAGGAGTAGCACCAGCCAAAATCAAGATATTTGTAAACAGATACTCCAGACATGCATGCAAAACCAAGGAACCACCAGTGCTTTCCTGGCCACACCTCTGGGATAAATGCCAGAAAACAGAAGGTTCAGAACTAGGCAGCAGGTCTCTCTTTCCCTACGCTGATACTAATTACATTAAAATTTCTTCAGTCAGCCATGGTCTTCCCCTCACCACCTGTATGTTAGGAGACATCTCCCTGCATGTCGTCTGGTGCAATATGCTTGATTTTTCAGTCAGCCGAATTGAGCTTAACCTCCTCAAGGACTTCTCTGGGTAAGAAGCTCAGCAGAAAGAAAAGGCTGAAATAAAGATGAACGATTCTGCTGAAAACTTACCTATAACTACACAGTACATTGAGATTATATTTCATTTAATTTTCTTAGTATACAAGGATATACATCCCTGTAACTTTTTCAGGGTATATATTTAAGCACAACACGTGGAGGTAGCAGTTACAGAAGATCCAGCATCTTCTCACTGCTCTTGGGATTTGATCAAGAATTCAAACTGTGGTTAATCATGCCTCACGACTGATGTCTGTCTGTTACAGCTTGTCGAAAGTATGCACTTTTAATATATCTGCTTTAGTTCTTTCACTGACTTGGAAAAAAATGCAAAAAAATGCAGGGTCCCTTAAACGCAATAAAATTTCAAATAATGAGCAGTCAAACCAGAAGGTACCCAAATACTGCAGATATGCCAATGTAGCGAGCAGTCATGGGGCACCAGAGAGGCCTCTCTTCAAGTGCCACGCAAGCTGCTGCTTCTGCTCCTCTGCTCACGTTTGCTTCCACTAATGCCATCATTCTTTTGTTCTACCCAGTTCTATGGTTCTGCTCTTCATAACATCCTTCTATGCTCATTTCCAGTTATTTTCCATACTCATTTACATAAATGAAACCCTTTTTTCCTTCTTTTCCTTTTTGAAAATCTCTCCCGTAAATTTGCTTCACACAGTTTCACAGACACAAAAAAAAAGAACTAAGAAAAAATCCCATGACCTGAAGACGGATTTACTTTAATCTCTTGATCAATTCACACTTTTTATTTTCTGTCTCTAGGAACTTCCTTAGCCTTTATCTTGACAGAAACTTATCTCTTCAGGAGAAGAATCTTATCATACACATCTTCGAAGTTGCTAGCATTCCTGGCAGTGTACAAATGGTAAACAAAGACATCAAAAAATAATACAGCGCTAGTAAAATAACTCTTTCCAATCAAGCACTCTAAAGAACACACTTAGTATAGGCAAAAAACCCATTTAAGTGTCTTCTTAACATTTCAAATAAAGAAGAAAAACGAAAAGAAAAATGGAAATCTGATTTTCTTGACCTTCAAGAAAACTATTTGTCCTGTGACGTGTGCCGAAGATGGCTACTGGATATGTGACAGACTGCAAATATGCATATAAACAGGCTGTGTTTAATGTATGATGAATTTATTAATTCTGAAATACTGTCAACAGCACATGAGCACTTATTACCACAACAATAATATTTCTTCATCACATTTGTGTCAAATTGCCCAAATTAAGGTTGTCTGAATGAAGGATCTGCTTTTTACAAAGATACAGAGTCTTTGGGGTCCCATGTTATCTCAACTACAAGGTTTTACTTGTCTGGACATGCTATCAGTGACATATTGCTGTTGGAAAGTGAATACTACCTACATGTTCTTATTTTTAAGCATTTACTGTAACAATGTTTTCCATAGCACTTTCTCAGAAAAGTTAAATGCTTATACATGTCTATATAAACTGAAGTTCATATTACACCTGTGCAATGGATGCATTAGGATACTCTCTCTCACTGGGTGAACTGGGGGCGGGGAGGTGATTCAGCAGCTGAATGCAACATAAAACCACCTTTTATGACAAGCTCACTTTTCTTTGTGTGTTACTTTACCATTATGAGATGCAAAAATCTATGGCATGTCCCTTTCTGACACCATCGGTTGAAAAGGGTACCACACCAGGAGCAGGTGCACACCAGCATCTGTGCTCTCGGAAGAGAGCAGAAGGGCAACTGCCCACTTGACACCGTGCAGACTCTGTAGGAGTTATTTTTACTATTCCCCAATGCCGGCTCATGGGCTAGCGGATGTCTCTGGCTCTTATTTCTGTATTTCAAACACAAACATTTCACTGTTTTCTGTTGAATCAATGACAACGAGTTACAAAGCCGGTCCTTGCTCACAAGAACTCTCAGTTTGGTGGCAATATTAATTACTATAGTACACCCAGAAGTCTTTCCTCCTTGATAAGGAGAGACACAGTGCCTGAGCCATGGTTGCCCACCGTCCTTAGCACTGAACCAAAGGACCCCACTTGCCTGCAGCCTCCCTGACTCTGAGGCATGTTCTGCATACTTCCCGACCTCCCCCTCGCCTGCCAGCTGGTGGTCCAAGGGAAAGCCTGAGTTCACCGTACTCACCGCAGGAGGAAAGCAGGCAGAGCACAAATCACAGAGCCCTCCCCAGGTCACCGTAATTAAGCAAAGCAATGAATTCAGTGTATGTGAACCTAAGGTACAGCCCCAGTGCAGATCTTTTCACGCTCTAAGGAAGGGAGGAAACACACCCAGAAAAATTTTGCCAAGTAAGGTAAAAGAAAGCATTTCCCTTCCCTCCCAGCATGAACAAGAAGGAGGGGAAGATAACTTAGCCAATGGCACCAGCTGCCACAGGAAGGTGCTGCATCAAAACCTGGTAATGCTCAGTCACAGCTACACGCTACCAGAGCCCATTGCTATGGTGGGGTCAGGACACCACACTGGGTGGTTATTTTACTGATTTATATGAATTTATCTGAAGGCAAAACTCCTCTCTGCTTATAATAGGATCTTTATCACCATTCTTTGTATTCGCTGATGCTGACCCCAGTTTCTTTCACCTAGTGGGAAAAAAACATGTCTAATGATGTGTCAGAATTTATCCACCGTATTTTTAGGTTGCAATGATATTCAAATCATCCTAAAAATCTGCACATTTTCCCAGGAGCCTTGCTAGCTCCTGTTGGTGACCAGCTGCAGCCTCCCTGCTGTGGCAAGCCGCCAAAACCCATTTCTTTTAAGCCTGAGTGCTGTGAATCACCAAGCAGGACATCCGCAGGCTGCCAACTCCTGCTCGCCCTTCGCAGGACTATGGCTCGCTCTTCAGCAGGGTGATGCCCAGAGTTATCAGAGAAAGGTTTTCATGAAACTTTGTTATAAATGACTGACATGAAGCAACATTTTCAAACTTTGATTCCTAACTGTAAGCGCCTAGATAAATTGAAGCTTGTTCTTCAGGAAAGTTGTGTGTTTACAGTGAAGATATTCATTAGAGGCAATAAAAGCTGTAGGTGCTCAGCACTTACGCTGCCAGACCTCTTATTCAGATGTTTAATTGGAGGAATTGCATTTGAAAATGTTGCCCTAAGGAACTCAGCAGCAAGTCTAAGAGCAGCTTAATTGGTCCAGACAAGTCCAGACTGAAATATGCAACATGCTGTGGCATCTCTTTGGACTACATGAAATATCAGAAAAACCCAAGCCATCCACGTTGAAGTGTAAAAATATTTCTGTCCAAATCCAAGGTTTTCTCTTTCTACAAATGCCAGCCTGAGATTTCAGGGTAGAAACTGAAGTAAAACTGTAGACAAAACTAATAGTCACCCATTGGTAACAAGCAAAAATCACACTGAATGAAAGAAACCTTACATTTTAAAATAAAATCATATAACTCTCTGCTTTATTCTAATGCTTTCTGACATTAATTGTTTATTTGTATGTGATAGCCAAATTTCAAAAGTGACTGATCACCTCACTACCTTTCCCCCAAAGGCTTCTATAGCTCCACCGATTTTGCTCACAGCAAAATTTGTTCTTTCACAGTCTCTGTCATATTCTTGCATCATAGCTTCAGTTTATTATTACTTTGTTTTTAAATAAGTTATCCATAAATTCCAGCCTGGACATCAACATTTGTCATAATTAAAATCTTATGGCAGTTTCAGTTGGAAGCTATTTCTCTTTTCCCTCCTAAAAACCCTACTGTGAAGTATTCGTGAGCCAGCATGACCCCTTGTTCCATCCGGGAGATGGCTGCGTTTCATCAGCAGCGGGTGAGGTAACTCCTACCTACACAATCCCCCCAACTGTCATGAGAACTCTGCAGATTAAAAGGGATGATTTAAACAAAAACTGTCATTAGGCTGATTAAAGGGGAAAGATCTTTACATGCTTAAAAC